>CM037783.1:59971743-60021743 GCA_021229015.1 Solen grandis
CGACATTAGCCAAGCTATTTCAAAATGTAAACATAATAAGGCCACATCCCAATTTGATAAAATTTTGAATGAGTACATAAAGACCATTATGTTGCCTACCTACCATAAATTATTCAATAAAATATTTGATACTGGCATTCTACCTGATGTTTGGTTAACTGGAACAATTCAACCAATCTATAAAAACAAAGGTTCTCAGCTAGATCCAAGTAATTATAGGCCAGTCACAATACTAAGTTGTTTAGGTAAAGTTTTTACAGCCATACTAAACAAACGAATTAACGACTTTCTATCATCAAATAACTTACTTTGTGAAAACCAGGTAGGATTCAGGGAAAAAATACTCTACTATGGATCATATATTCACACTTCATTACCAAATTGAGAAACTTAGATTACAAAAAAAAAAAAAAAAAATGTTCAGCATTTGATTCCGTGTGGAGAGCTGCATTATGGACTAAACTGTTTAAAATCGGGATTAGAGGAAAAGTGTGTAAGGTTATCCAAAATATGTATTCTGATATAAAATCCTGTGTTTTTAACAAAGGTCAAATTTCTGAAATGTTTCATAGTAACTGTGGCGTTAGACAAGGCCAAAATCTCTCCCCCATATTATTTTCAATCTACCTGAATGACTTGGATGATTTTTAGTACCAGTAATGAAGGAATAAATATTAGCATTAATGAAAACAATACTCATGCCTATCTTAAACTGCTAATTCTGCTTTATGCTGATGATACATTACTATTTGCTGACGATGATATTACATTTCAGGATAGTCTAAATATATTTAATGAAAACTGTCAAAATTGGAAACTGAATATTAATTACAGTAAAACAAAAGTTATAGTCTTTGGTACAAACAGGCCTAAAAAATCAATTTTTACATTAATGGAAAGCTCATTGAAACAGTCAATGATTACAAATACCTTGGGGTTTATTTTTCAGCATCTGGTGAATTTCTTTCATGTAGAAATCATGTAGTGGTACAAGCAAAAAAAAACGCTTTGCAACAGCTCTTTGTTAAAATTGATAATCTAAACCTACCTTTGTATATCCAAATCAAATTATTCGATCACACAATTTTACCAATATTAACATATGGGAGTGAAATATCTGGCTTTGAACATTTAGATATGTTAGAACAAGTGCAGTGTGATTTTTTAAGAAGAATTTTTAAGTGAAAGAAAAGTATCCCTTGATACATGCTATAAGGGGATTTTGGGTGTTGCCCCATTTATATACAAATTAAGTCTAAAATGATAGGATTCTGGTCAAAGCTTATTTAAGCAAATCCCTCAAAAAATTCTCATCAATGTTATAAGAGCATGCTCAATGATTATAAAAGTTATAAATGGATGCTATGCATCGAGAATATATTGAACACACCGGGTACTCTACTTACTGGCTTAACCAATCTGGATCACAACTTGCTAACCTGCATAAATCAATAAAACTCCTATTTGATCAATTTAATCAGGAATGGTTTTCAAAACTTTCAGAATCTAATAAAAGTATTTCATATAGTTATCTTAAGACAAATCTAGAATTTGAACCTTATTTAAACATCTTACCGACAGCTTTAAGAATCCCTTTACTCCATTTTAGAACTGGTAATCATAGCTTTCCTATCGAAGTTGGACGCTGGAAACAACAATTCATAACAAACTCAGACCGAAAATGCTTACTATGTAGTTCGAAAGAACTAGGGGACGAACTACACTATTTGCTATCAAGCCAATATTTCAGTTATAAACGACAACTTATACCAGCAAAATATCTAATAAGACCAGATATTCATAAATTTAAAGAACTGCTATCTACTGATCAAAACAAATTTAACAAAATATAAGTTTATTTGTTAGACATTTAATGAAGTACTTTAAATAAGTGAACAACAGAAACCTGGAGGCACAAGCATACAGAGAGAGGGGTGGGGGGGGGGGCGAGATAGAGAATTAGTAAATATACCATATTGACTTTTAATCCTCATTCCTTACTATGTCTACATTGTTAACTAATTCGACTCGTTTTGCACGTGAACAAACAAGTTTGTCCTGTGCCGCAAATTTTTCCAAGAGCACGTGGACGGAATGTTGTATCTGGTTATTAAGGCTATTTTTAACTGAACTAAAATGTACATTTTTTCTATTTTTCTTTCTCTGTCTTTTGTGAATGTGACATTTATTTTTCTTCATTCATTTATCAGTATAGATCTACATTTTTTTCTTTCTCAAACTTTTATATTGCTTATGATGGAAATGTTAACTATCGTATTATTTTGAAATGTACAGAACACATATACTAATGGAATCATGTCATTGTTGTTGATTGTGTTTAGAGAGAGGATGAGAGAGAGGGATTCAAAAACTGACATAAGCAATCGATAAATCGCGTAAATATGATATTTTTTTTTACTTTTTTTTTATTCTATTCTAAATAATATTAATTTAACCTTTAATCCACTATCCCCACTGATCATCACTCACCGTTGATAATTGTATAACCGTATTCATTATTTTATGTTCAATCCACATGTTGTTACATCTTGTAATCTGTAGTTGCAAATAAAAGATATGTTCTGTTCTGTTCTGTTCTGAGCCGAAAGTCGATAACCAATAATTGAATGCACTTTGATAAACTTAAATAAAGAAATGCGGCATTTCTGTTCTCTAAGCGCTATCAGAGCTTTGATTTGTATTCATGTAGTTACTTATCTACAACAGACTCTATTTATAGATTGAAGTAATTATGCAATTTTCCTGCACAGGTCAGAGGCTCCGAACTTATTTCGGATAGTAGATATACAGGTTTCGGTCATTTTTTAGTGTAAGAAATAACCCTTGGAGATATCTGAGGTCGATAGCTTGAATGTGATTATTAGTATGTTACGCGGAATGTGTAGGTGCGATGATCCTAGAGAGGAATTTTAGATATGCAGATTCATTCTGACTGGTTTTGAGGCTTTCTTTGCAATGGGGAAACCCCATTTTGTGTGGATTTTAGAGGAGACAGCATCCCTGAGAAAAACTTGATCTTAATTTGAAGATCACAATCTGATAATGATATCTGTGAAATCATATCTCAATATGTGGTTTCATAACAAGGATATTAATGTTTTAATACGCAAATTCGCGGCACTGAGCGGGCTTATTGGCGACGCCATTTTAATAACTTCCCCTGTTAGAGAGTAACACGCCACACATTATTTGGAATATCTCGGCAATTCATGGGCCAGAGATAACAGAGATGACACTATTGAATAACTTTCAATGAAGTATATAGTCGTTATAAAATATTTTTAAGAAATATGGGTATAAATACTGCTCATGTAAAGCATATGTTTGGAAGATATGTCGTATCTTTAATAAAATTTTACTGCAAAAGAAAAGCGTAATGTAGATATCAAATACACACATATACGTTGACAGCCATTACGATAAAAAATAATTGCGTTGTTTGTTTGTTTTTTGTTGTTGTTGTTGTTGCTGCTGCTGTTTTGTTGTTGTTGTTTTTTTCTACCTGTCATTTTTATAAATGTGAACTATTCAAGATACCGTGGTTACTGACAAGTAATGTAATTATTAATCTGATTAGATAAAAAATGTCCTGGGCAGTCTAAAGTGACCGACACTATGTTACATAATATCGCTCAACAGGGTCATAAACCACGGTCATGAAAGTAACACAGCATGCGACTAAGTCACCATGACAACAGACATTTGTCGAGCGAATTCATATTTACCAGTCAGATATATGTGTTGTTGTTGTTGTATTGGGGTTTACCGTCGCTGCGATAGTATTTCAATCATATAGCGACGTCCAGCTAATTACAGGTGGAGGAAGACCCCGAGTACACAGAGGTACCCGGATAGAACCACCGACCTACCGCAAGCCAACTGGAAGGCTTCCTCACATGAAAAATCCGAAGTCCATACCGGGAAGATATATGTGTAGCTAGTAGAAATATAATGATGACTGATAAAATAAGAAAATGCATGGGAAAATCGTGGGTGACTTTTATAATTCGGTTACATGAAGTACAGAAAGGCGAAATACGTTTATTGATATCATATTGATGTATTTAGCGGTGATGATGATTTTGATAAAGAACAGTATTTGAGTACTCAATACGACGGTCTCCTAAGATTCCCTGCAACAAATTGGGTATCGGTGTATAACATGCTTCACTAATTAGTTGCTGTGTGTCGTATACATCATAATGTAAAAAATGTTTTCCACTCTGTTTTGATATACTACGTTTCACTTTCACCACATACATAGGCAGCAGGTTGGTGAACACTATTCAACTCACTTACCCGGGCATGACGATATTTCGTAATGCAGACGTGCTCATCGTGATAAATACTCATTCTGGTAAAGTTGTATTTTGCTCTTTTTGTGACAATAAATATTTTGACTTGTAATTTTCTCTCCAGTATTTCACAGTTATTGTTATTAAATGCAATTAAACATCTCCCATACAACATGCCGCACTTTAATCTGTTTCATATAAGTGGATAATTACTGTAAGCGTTTGCGTAGTTTTAGTTTTAACTGTGAGAACGCGCTAACTGGATTGCGTGTCAAGAAAATAGTCAAATGAATAATGAGAATTAGCTTGATCACTTAATCTTGAGGTATATATATCAGTTTCGATGGAGGTAGTAAAAAGGAAAGTTCCCTGCAATTTTGAACCAGAATATATGGAAGAAGAGTATCAACTTCTTCAAGACAACTACGATAATGAGCAGGAATTTGTGTGCATGGATGATTTTTCTCAGTGTGTGAATTGTATCAAAATGCCATCCAGTGTGGAAAATTCAATTCAGTTGATTAAGTTGTTGAGAATTAAGATGGACTCACGTACAATATAGATCACCCTGATTTTCATACTTGAGTTCTCACTGATTCCGTTTTGGATGTAGCATTCATTACAATTCTGGCAAGCAAAGGTCATATGACAAGGGTTTACGACACTCTCATACACGAGTAAGTAAACAAGTTGAATTTTTGTAAATATTTTATTCTCGATATACATGTAGTTGAAAAGTCACATTGTGCATAGTTGGAAAAGATCCTCGCTTAAGTCGTTTCCTATTCCGGAAAAAAATCAAGTGATTTTGCAATATCATTTTCGTAAGTCCCTACAAGGCATTCGTGTTCAAAATGTCACAAACAAATCTAAATGGATTTAACTTGAATGTTTTTATGTCTAAATTCGAATTATTCAAATGTTCTATCCAAATTTCGCACATTTATTTCTCTATTGAACGTTCTGAATTTGAAAATTGAACTCGAGTTTTCCCATTTCCTGCGCTACTAGTGCAGTTTAATGCCTGACGTTGCGGCATTTTGCCACTCACATCATAGTTTGTATAACAGAAATGAAAGAGAATCACTTTATGTTACTTTTATCACGTTTTATCTCCAAAGTTTGACTTAACTATTTGAGCTTACCGTCGCTTCGACAGTATTTCTGTCATATAGCGACGTCCAGCTAATTGCAGATGCAGGAGGACCCCGAATGCACAGAGACATCCGGGTATAACCACCGACCTACCGCAAGCCAGTTGGAAGGCTTCCTTACATGAAAATCCAAATGTCCTTGCCGGGATTCGAACCCACGCGGTGAGGGGCTGAGTGAATGTTAAAGTCAGTGACTTTAGCCTCTCGGCCACGGAGGCTCCTCCAAAGTATGATATTTTTCAAACGTAGCAGAAAGTCTCATGCTATCGGCGGCATTACGTCTAGGAAATCTCGCGCGGCTCATCTTGCGAGAACAAAGTGACGTCAAAAGTTCAAGAATTATACGAAAATTATACGAAAAGCGTTCTTTTATAGCATTGCGAGAACAAAGTGACGTCAAAAGTTCAAGAATTATACGAAAATTATACGAAAAGCGTTCTTTTATAGCATTTTTTGTTAAATTTCAAAAATTGAGTCAAATAACAAAATTTTATGACAACTAAAACTTATTAATGAACATTTGTTCTTAGGATTGCCGTACCCTTTAAAGCAATAAATAACAATTTTTGTTTACTATACTGGCCGAACATCATACTTTATACTCAAAAACCCTTTACAACATAATATATTGAAATTCCTTACTCCCACTCATTATGTTAAAAGAGTAAACTTACATCAAAGTCTGTTTCGTATTTTATTGCTTTAAATTACAGTTTCCATTGTAAAATGGAAAACTTTAATATCAGTCTCGCGTGTATTTCAAACACACATGAAATACCAACACAGATTTCTGTCGACATTATAACCCTGGTATCGGGTTCATGATGTGCTTAAAAGCATAGCTGTTTAATGATGCGCTGAGCCGAACGAGACTTTCGAACTTTGTTAATTTCATAATTGCACCAAACTACAAGCTTTCGAGTGAAACCACTTTCACTGTTCTAACACCGAAAATGACTAACAGTAATAATGTGATTATCAAAACAATGTGCATAGTCTCTATGTTGACAAACTCTCTATCATGTCAGGTAGATTTTGAAATAAACACAATTTACGCTCATGAGCATCGTCATATCGATGCATAATTACAAAAGTAGAACACAAGAAAAATTTTGACGCAAGCGTCAAAGAATCGGACCAAAGAACTATTGTTGTTGGCGTGATTCTCCGTTATTGCAGGAAAATGATGTAATATCCATTTCACTGCTCTACTGGTACTTGCTTCTTTACTTAACGCAGAAATTCATTGGGAACCAGCATGTAAAAAGACTGCATTTTTGATACGTTTGTAACGCTGTTCCATGGCAATACACATTTATTATCGGACAACAATTCGGGGCTATATTTAGACATCTATATTATAAATTTCCCCTTTTTTCTACGCAGAGAAATAAGTCCAAATTTTGTTTTCAGTCTTATCACTATATGGCGATAATTTTCATGTTTATTTCAGTACGATGCGAACCTGAATTAAAATGTATTGATAATCGATGCTTGAAAACCTGTAATAAAAAAAAAAGTACGCGAGCGAAAACATCGCACCTCTTTCGGAGATATTTGGAAACATGACTGCCTGGAATTTCCAGCGACAGACAACAATATATAGATTTCTTCTCTATGCAATAGTGCAGTTGGTAAAATAGTCATGCTAGATCGCCATACAAATGGCGCTGAAAAGGGGTGTGGGTTCGAGTCACAGACGGAGAACAATTTTTACAATTATTTTTTTTAATTATTTTTGCAGTATATTAAGATACATATATTTTACAATAATTATGTTTTATTAGTATGCATGTCAATAAAGTTGTAAGGTTTATGAAAACAAACAGTCAGACTAATTATTAGTACTGCCTAAACATGATTAATGATAAAAGAGACTTTTCTATCATCAGCATCTTTTAATTATTCCTAATTAATAGATTAGATATAAATAAGAAACAATGCAAAATGATGCAATTTGCTGTGATGATTAATTTCTTCATGGGTGACTTAAAATTCTATCCATATATTGGTAATGTGCCAATGTTCACCAAGCGTGAAATACAGACTCCACTAGTTGGTTTATTTTGGGTCCCCACTGTGAACTCATTCTTCTCTTATCATGGAAGGTGATGGGGAGGGGGGGGGGGTCAATAAAGAAGGGCATTTTGAATGCCTTTAAGAAGGAGCTCGCTCTCTTCGCCCCTTTTTTATCATTAAGATTTCAATTATAATGTTCTAGCTATAATATAGCGTAACATGAGCTTACACTGCTGATGGTCGTGGCTGTTTTGTTTTCAAAATGAATAGTTTTTCGCCCTAAGGCGGCGAAAACCTGAATATGGATTACATGAACATAGTTAAACAATTTTAAGAATCAACTGTTAAGGCTTACAACTAAAGATTTTGTATATATTTTCATCTAAGAGAAAATATGTGCAGCACGTGCCTACTGTGCATAATGAAAGCTACGCCAGAGATTAATGAATGATATTAAGCCTTTTTATCAAAGACCAAGTTAATTTGTGGGCAATACTTAATTAGAAATAACAAAAATTCATAATGGACCTAAAATTCACATTTAAAATAAATATTAAAATCCACCCATCATTAAATTGTTATCATGGTCCGCCAAGATATCATTGGAATTTTCAAGCATTTGAAGGACCATGATTATGGTTTAATGTTGGATGGATTACCTTAAGACTCATTTACAAGACTCCACATCGCAAATACTGTATATTGTATAATGTAATATTGAAAATGTTGAAGGTTTATTTTGGTTAAATTTTATAGATATCAATGAAATAATCCTGTTATTGTTGGATCCAAATAATGACCTCCTAAGAGCTCACGCTTTCTCTATGAAGATTAACTCACTTAATTTGAAGAAGAATATTCTATAAAATGTAACAATCATAAATTGTATAATTATTTATTCATTTACTGGATGACACTAATAGCAGAACTGGTCATTTGCGAGACTTCGTAGAGTCATAGCGTACGATACCATTTACAGTCAAATCTGTCTTAAGAGGTCAGTCGAGGGAACAAGAGAAAGTTACCGCTTAACAGAGGTGGTCACTAAATGAAGGTTTAACATATAACAGATGATAGTTCGGTAATATCAAAATTGACCGTTAAATTGAAGTTGGTCGCTGCTAATACAGCTTCAGTTGTATACAAATTTTATTGGTATCTAGTCAAAACCGACCCATGTAAAAACGGATCCAAGTTGAAATGGTGCCGAACTGGTCAAAACGGTCCCACCTGGATGGGAAGATTGATCAAAACGGTCCCATATACACGGCGCCATTATAAACGAATGGGAATTTATCGATTTGTGTTTTGCTATCTGTCGTAAAAACCGATGTAAATATTTATTTTGCTTTGCTTATATTCTACATTCTAATTTACCATTTTTTAATGCACAAAGAGGTTCTTTTTTTTTTTTTTTTTTTTTTTTTTGAAGAGATAGAGCGTGACGCTTGTTTACACATGTATCACAAAAAAGATCGGGTGGCTGTAATGGGGGATTAAAGTGTACATTGTGGTGATAGACAGGATATTTTACCTGAAAGAGTATTAATGGATACTGATCATCCGGTTACAAATTATTGGATTTATTGCATAGTTGCGAATGGTCGTGTAGGTGAGTGAGGATACTGGTTAGGAAAGTACCCTTTTATATCACACACTGGTTGTAACGTTATTGATTATTCATTGATGTCATATTTATTTGATATGATAGATAACTTTTGCGGACATGATAAAATAAATAAATCTTTATTTAAAGCCATACGCGCCCAATACAGTTTTTTCACTATAAAGACATAGAAGGAAAATAAGGCTAGCCATGAAATTTTCTTAAACTTTGCATAACTATAGAGAATTATACTAGAAACACATTTAGGAGAAAGAAATTGTAGGTCACCATTATTTTTATTTATTTTTAGTTATCTTCCCCTGGAAGTGAGTCTTTAGTTGTTGTTGTTGTTTTTTTTCTGTGTAAGGCGTGTATGCCTTTAAGTCTTATCATGGTTACAACATAAAAACAGACACAAAACTTTGAAACACGCCATTCAATTTTGTATTATAAGAGACATTCAGCGTTTCAAAAATAACGTTTACAGTATTGTACTGGCTTGATAATGATGATGAAGATATATACCGTCTCTGTTTATCCTTCAACTGAAACACTCTATATAATCACATATATATATGCACAGTATATATGATTCACTTGATAAAATATGCTTTAAAGACAATAATTTAAGAACTGACGCATGCATATCAGCAAAACGAACCCCCTTTTGAGAAATTTACTTAAAAAATCACTTATTACCACAAATTAGATTTGGGATAAAGTGTATAATAGAGACTGTATACTGAGAATAAAAATCTGACTAGATGGAAAGGAAACTATCCAATGTTTGTACACTCAAATTGGTCATAGTCATCGAAATTAGATATGAAATGTAATCTGATCAATTTTCATATATTTTACACATTGTTATATACACGGGGGTGGGATCACGTGACTTTGCATAGTAATTAACACGAGGAATGCTGAGCCTCGGTAAGTTCATAATTTTGTTAAATTTTGGTGACAAACGTTTCCAGAATCAAAACAAGACCTAGCCTATCATATGCGCGGTAGCTTTCTTCAAATATCGGTACTAAGTGCGTTCTCGTACGTTTTATGGTTTTCGAGAACATTGTTTGAATTGTATCAAAATTGCAGATGCAGCCTTAGTAAACCACAAGCGACATTATAAATTGGTACCAAAATGAACAAAAGGATGCCTTCTTCCTTCACAAAAAATACAATACAAGGCATATTTTTGCCAAATGTGCTCGTAGAAGTCCATCTAAATTCTTGTTGAAAGATCTGTAGCATACAATTGTTCATTGAATAGGTATAGTAAGTAAAACGAACATTTATTAACAGTAAACCACACGCGAACAAAATAGTAAGTCTCACGCATGGTTTCAAATAGCTTTAAAATACCGAAATGTGGCGACATTGAACAAGTGTGTCCCGTCTACGGTGTGAAAAAAATCAAATACCAAGAATATACTCAGTTATATATAACTCAAACAATATATATGATACTTTGATATTGATCCTTTAGTGAACACTCAAAACATGTATGTTCCACATGGCCGTTTTGTCTCGACAGGCCTGACTGAAATAGCTCAACATAACTGACCGCTGTGATTGAAATATTGTTGAAACGGTGTTTAAAATGATCAAAAGTACACAAAGACACTCGCACAATCACACGCACGCACACTTTTATCGTCCGCATCCGTAGTTGACGTTTTTTTATGTCCTAGTCTTAATGATCCTTTTTGAACAGGGTTACTTGCATCGCTGTTCTACAGTAGCACACATTTCAAATCGGGAAACAATTCAGGGCTATTTTTAGACATTTATGTTTTTAGATTTCCCTTTTTTATACTTCAAGAGAAAAATAGTCCAAAATTTGCATTCTCCCTAATCACTAAATGGTCATAAATTTCGTTATTGAAGTCGAAACTGAATTAAAATGTGTTGAAAACCGTTGCTGGAGATAACGTGTTTAATTAAGTTATCGAAAGAAGAAATTACGCAGGAGACACAATCGCAAATCATTCGGAGATATCTTGAACCATGATTGGCTGGATTCTCCAGACATATTTTGATCTGCATGCAACAGTTGGCGTAATAGTGCAGTGAGTAAAGTAGTCAGTCTGTTCCCTGTCAAAAGGTATTTTACATTTGTTTAAATACTTTTTGCAATATAAGACATTTATATTTTTGTTATAGTGAAAATCATTAATTCAGCTATATTAAGTAACTGTGTATAAATGAGAAAAAGAAAAAGAGAGATTGTTGCTTTAGATTCGCGCCCACATATAATCTTAGAAACTGTAGGCAGGAGAAATGGTGAGAGTAAGAGTGGCGATATGTTAATTGTTAGCAATCTATTGAGACAAATGATGTGTTGATCTTCTTTTAACGTCCGTGTTCAAGCAAGATTAAAGCGGGTTTATAACATTAGGTCAATTGGCATCGCTTGAAAATTTGATCCTCGCCTATCAAATTTACTTTGATAAAAAAGAAATGCGACATCAGAAAATTAATAACTCTGTTCTCTCAGCGCTATCAGCGCTTTGATTAATGTAACTTCAGTTTCGAAAATACAATATCTTTACATAATTATGACAGTCTTTTGATTTCAAGTTCTTTTTTCCTTAATCAGTATTTCGTTTTGTTCTTTAAACTCTTTTTAAAGGAAGAATTGTTGTGACTGCAAATTCTTCAATACAATTTAATAGATAAAGTAGCATTGTGATGAATTGTAAATTATAGCTACAGAATGAAATAATTAAATGACTTGAATTAATTAAAAACGATCTCTCACAGCAGGGTCTTTCTATAGTATTATGAGACCCTGCTCACCTTCTCACGGACAGAAACTAAGACCCCCCACCCCCGTGTATATAGCAGACTTCTGAGTCTATTCAAAATTAGATGCCCGATATCGCAATAGTGCGTATTAAATTTTCATTTTAAAATTTAAAAAATAAGTATGATAAAATAATCATTAAATAAAACCATCTTATCAATATCTCTCATTGGTTTAAAAAAACATGTCAACCTCAGAAGCTTAGTAAAAATAAAATTTCTAATATCATTTATATGTATCACAGTTCATAATCACATGTCACATTCGTTTACAAATGGACAAATTCTGTGTTCTTCTGCTTACCATTCGAATCGACCTGTTTCTATGCACATTTAATCGACACCTGAGCGGAATTTGCTTAAAGCTGACATGTGTTTCGCTGTCATAATGGTTATGCCATATCTTATACCCGCATCAATGCACGAAAACTTTCTGGTACCCAAAATAGAACATAATTAATAAATGGTCAGACCATTGAGTCAAAGAGTTATATATATATACTACGAGATTACCTAGATGTTTTCCAATATGAAACCCTTTTTGTGGGGTGGTGAAAAAATGGGGTGTTTCATGCAGTATTTACAGTATTCAAGCCATCAAGTACAAAATTGAAACATTTAGGTTTCACATGGAAACCATATATATGCGCTCGTAGCATTGATCTCCCTTTATACCGACCACTCACAGTCCAGTTTATACTTGCGCGCGGAATATATATCGCCCCGTAATTTTTACCTGTAAATACATAAAAACCCATTTTTCGTGAATACTTATGTTATCGTAAAAGTCATCTTGGGTCAAGTAAATCCCCATGGATACAAGGATTTATAAATACAGCGCTATTTAACGAAGTGAACGTCTTCCTTGAGAATAAATATTATAGTTTAACATACCATTATTGAAAGGACTGCGTGTTTAGTAAAATATTTTCAGAATAAAAGATTTATTTTCTGCGCATATACATTTAACCCCTCAAGTCGGTATAATTATCTATGTAATGTTTGATTATCATTAGATTATGTACTCAATTCCAATATCAGATATGACAAATATTTCACGTACAATGTAATCGAACATCACTCAATATTATACAACAGTCACTGTGTTTATTTCATGTCTTCTCATAATGTGCCTATATAAACTGTATTTTGTTTTACGCTGATTAGCTAATTCGTTCAATTGTGATTATAAACACTGTACTTTTTTACAATAGAAGACATATGTTCGTATACAAAGCCAATAGATATTCGATTAATGTATATCAAGGAGGCAGATGCATGGGTGTAAGAAAGTAAGTAAATGACCAAATATCTGATACTGATACAACAGTTAACAATTACATGCATAGTTATCTAGAAGTATTATCAGCTCACGTGCATTTATCCGAATTTAATTGAAATTTTCATGCCACAGCTTTAGACTCACGTGAAACAGTAAATTGTGTACAGTTTCAAGGATGCATTCAGTAATGCGCATTCATGCAAAACCTAGTTAAGTGTTGCTATGGAATATGTTTCGCCACTCGTGAAAATATCACTTTTTATGTTCACTCAGAGAAATTATTAATCGATCTTACACCAAAACAAACTTTTTTTTTATTTATTGCTCTAAAGGCCAGAAATTAGCTGTGCTATTCAAAGAATTGTCAAAACTGGCGGTATTACCTCGCGTGCGTGATTTTTTTTATGACGTCATTTCTTGCGTAAAACCCAGCACAAATAACGCTCCGATCATTTTATAACGTAGTGTCGAAATTTTTTTTTATGAAAATGGTAATATTCACTGTTCTAAGCAGAGAAATTACCATTTTTAATTCACTGATATTTCCCTATAATCCACCGAAAAGCATTAAATAAAATATATACGAGGGCTGATTAGAAAATTCGCGGAATTCTCCTCTCAAGAATTTATTTCTTCATCATATCACATGAAAACTCGTATACAAGTATAAAAAAATATATTCTCTTTCATTATCAGGTAGTTGAATAGATATTAAATACAGTACTGTTAAATGCTGTTATTTCACATATTCTGAATTCATTAGTCAGGCTAGTGCTTAGTCAAATTTAAAGCAAATTTGGTGCGAATGCAACTGTCGTTAGCGTGACATTTCGACGTCATTTCTGGGAAATTGGAAGACGTTGTGTTGGACGGTTATTTCGCAGCAGACTGTTCTGGCCATGGCTTCAAAAACGGCGCATTCCGTCAACAGATGACATTGAGATGCGTGCGGTTGTCAAATTTTGTGATTGACTCAAACTTTTTCTTATAAAGGCACTTAAACAAATTAAAATGTTAGATATATTACCAACCTATGGAAAAAACATTTATCTACAATTGGTACAAGCAGTTTAGGCATGGTAGAACCTCAGTGTTTGATGACGAAAGACCAGGGGTCGTATTCATAAAGCTCCTTAGTTTTTAAGGAAAAAAATCCTTAACTGGAATAAATCTCCTTAGGTGTTTTATATATAAGACTTAAGGAAATTCTTAATACCTAAGGGAAATCTATGTGATTTTAAGGAAAATCTTAGAGACTAAGGGAAATTTGTTCCTAAGGAGCTTTATGAATATGGCCCCAGGTCGGCCGACATCGACAGTCACTGTTGGAAACACAGCGTTAGTGAAGGAACTGTTAGATAATGACAGACGGTTTATGGTGCAAGGTATTGCAGAGTAACTATCTCTTTCGTATTACACAGTACAACGTATTCTTAAGACGAGAGGTGGTGATTACGTTGAGAAAGTTAACCGGACACTAGACTTTGACGTTAAAGTAACGTCAGCGTGACCCAACGTTGTCGTCTGCGTGCTTCAAGTACTACATAGTACTGTTATTCAATGTTTCATGCGAGCTTTATGTTCAATGTATCTAAATAATATTTGAGCTCTATGTCAGTCCTGAGTATACGTATCTCGTGATGTTTTTTTTTGTTGTTGTTTTTTACTTTCCTTATCCAGGTTTCAGTAATAAAGCAATTCCGCGAACTTATCAATCCCCCCTCGTATATTCCAAATAAAATGGTTGTCATTAGTATCACTTTCAATTGATATCATATTCTTACAATATATTAAATTTCATTCTGTTTAGAAATTATGTCCAATATAATAGCTTGATATACTATATCTATCTACTTTAGTATTTCATTTTAATGACATCGTACATTTACAATGTCAACATTGTTACTAAATTTATTCAGTTGTATATGTAAGGGTTATGACATAGAATCCAAGACGATCACCAGTAAACCATGCACATATCAAATTTTAATTATGAAATTAAACAAAACGTAAGACTCATAGAAGAAAATAAATATACGCAAAATTAACCAGAGTTTAATTTAACTTTACATTTAGTGATATTCAATTAAATATCCTAAAATTGCCTAAATTTGCGTTTTGCAAATGTGGGGTGTATACATGTATATACATTTCCTAATCATATATTTCACTCTGCACTTCGGTATATGCAGTGTGATTTCTGGCTTAATAACATGTCTGTTCTCTTACATTGCAGAAACACAAAAATGTATGCTACCCAAGAACGTATAAGAGTAATTTAATATGGCTTATCGGGACTGATCCTCAGTTTGTGGGGATAATAAGAAGATCTTTCTGTGAGAAGCGTTATTATAGTTTCATGGTCAATAAACAGTTGCATGGTTGGTGCTTGTAACTGTATAAGAAAAACTAGGATGATTTCGTAGAAAGCCGTCGTTATAAGTATGATTGTATTCTTTGATTCTCAATTTGACGGTTGTGTATTCTTCTTAGCAATTTTCATAAAATACTCATATTAAAACAAACAAAAAATCAACTGCTGTTATTCAAACCTTGCAACATGCCAAATTATCGTAGACCTTTTCTTTTTCACATTCTTTGCAATCTATCATTTCGAAACATTCAGGACACATACATGAAGGGGCCTCCGTGGCCGAGAGGGTAAAGTCGGTGACTATAACACTCACTCAGTCCTTTACCACGTGGGTTCGAATCCCGGCAGGGTCATTCGGATTTTCATGTGAGGAAGCCTTCCAGCTGGCTTGCGGTAGGTCGGTGGTTCTACCCGGATGCCTCCGTGCATTCGGGGTCTTCCTCCACCTGTAATTAGCTGGACGTCGCTATATGACTGAAATACTGTCGAAGCTACGGTAAACTCAAATAGTCAAGTCAAGTCAAGACACATACATGAAACGTCCAACCCACTATGATTTTATCAGTCTGAGAAAAAAGAATATTCACATGTATGACATGACTAAATATTGTGGTTGTTATCTATGTCTTGGACGAATTAATACCGACATTACATATCAAAGTTCTAGTAATTTTGGTGATATTTAAGTGTGTTACCACACTGCAGTGTCACGCCGTAGACATGTTGCATGATGTCACATCAAGTCACATTATCCTGACACCGGGCCTACTAGACCATGAAAGGCAATTATATGCTTAGCGCCAAGCAAGGGAGCTACACTGGTATCATATTTTATGATTTCAGTATGTCGGACCGGGGATCGAAACCACGACCTCCTGAGTGTAACAATGAATTTGCATCACTCTTTTCATCAATCTGAACAAAATAAATTCGTGTGTTTTTGTCTTGTGTGAGTCTTATGCTTTTGCATAAATTTAAAATTAGAATTGGATAAGTGCACATTTTCTGCTTTCATACTTTTTGAGTTATGCTCCGGACAAAAATTGGGACAGACAAACGGGCAGACAGATAACTCTGACAAAAACAAAACATTTCCCCCATATAAATATAGGAGGAGACATAATAAAAAGAAAGTACCATATAAAAAGCCCATATTAGCATGATATCTTCATAACTTCATAACTTTATTTGATTATTAAGCTTATATTCACAAACATTGTGAATAAAATAAGCAATACAAAATATACAAAAAATGCAATAATAATTTCACGCACACAGGGTAAACGGCCACACAATCATTCACTTTTCGGGCACAAAAAAAATAATAATATTTTATATTCACATAGATAAACAAGTAATATAACTGTACCATATACTAAACATTGAATCCCTTGAACAATTTCATCTTTCCCGAAAGCGAAACTAAAAGATGAACAAGGGGTACATATAAATGAAATTACATCATACATGCACAAACATACTTATATTCACATAGAGATGGTTTAATTGAAATAAATATATACTTATATATAGTATGTAAATCACTAGCAATGTAAATACATCATACATAATTGCAAATCCATGATTATGGATAAAATACATGTGCATTTATACCTACAATATGTGTCAGTGTAGTTTATTATGGAGCGAGGAGAATTAAAATAAATAAATTTGCTTTGTAGTAATAAGTCCGCTCCCAAGAACTAGTATAGGGTGTTATAATCTCACATTCGACCCCCCCCCACACACACACACACACACATTTCCTTACTAAAACATTTAATGATGAATATAAAGTTTACTCACTTTAAAATAAAACTATCATATGTGCAAATCAAACACTTTTAAAAAGTACATAAAGCTTGTACGCATATATAGACATTTGTCTATATAATAATAGAGTTCTTATCTTAGAGATTTTACCTACATAAAAAGTTATCTATCATCATTGTAGCGCCGTTAAATGTCGCACCGCCGTTAAATGGCGCAACTCACGTTAAATGTCGCTCTGTTGCCGTTAAATGTCGCTCTCACCGTTAAATGTCGCAAAACAAGCTCACGTTAAATGTCGCACCTCTAACGTTAAATGTCGCAAAAAATCGAGGTCACGTTAAATGTCGCACCATCAACGCTAAATGTCGCACATTTCTATATACACTCTAATGTAAAATTTATGTTACAAATTTGGACCCTCATTGGCGGATCGACTTGTTAACCTTCTCTGCATAGGGTTCGAACCCCAAACGGGAATATGACTTCTATGGTTGCTAATTCAACCAATGTGTCTTTTCGCATCTTCGTGGCGTTTAAAAAATGTTTGTTTCTATTTACCTGACGGACCAAATTCCATTCCCTAAACATTTGGTGTATATTTTAACGCCCTTTCTTCCGACTATGTTTGTTACATTCGTTTGATTTTAAGTCAGATTTTTTTTTTAATTTTCACTAAACATGTTCATTATAACGATATAGGTATCTTTAATGTAAAATAGACAGAAAATCCTTGTATAAGTTATGATTAACTTGTTTTAAGATGTTATGCCTGCCTACGTACAATTTTTTTTTTTTTGAGATGTTATCAAAAGCAAAAAGCTATCTTTTACTTTTTCTTAATTAGTTATGCATCGTAGTTTGTTTAAGCGACCGTAAATTAAATAAAAGTGTCGCTTTCTTTGAGGTATTTATCGCTCGTATTGTGTGTGCGTCGGTATTGATAATAAGCTGTATATGAAGATGCATTAGAAAGTTGTAACAAGGGGTTAAAACTGGGTATATTCTGTTACATCTATATTAGAAAATTATGGTTTTATGAATGAGAAAAGAGAAAATGTGTTTTGTGCAATAGAAAATATATAGAGGACTAGTATAATTTTAATATATTAATATGCGACAAATGTAAAAAATACGTAGGGCATTTATAAAACAGAATCATTACAAATACCCAAGTATTACCAAGTTAGTTGGATTACTGAACTGTTCGAATAGGAAATTATAATCGAATCTTGCAAAATATATGACAAAAGCAACTCTATTAAGATGCGAATTGTTGATATAACTTCTGTGTATGCTGTTGTATAATCATAATCACAACTAGTAGTCGTAGAGTTATGCATATATAATTATGTATACATATTTGGTAATTTCTTTTTCTTCTTCTTTTCTCTAAATTTTGTTTCGTTAGGCGTAAGAGGGAAAGCAATATATGACACTTGACTTGAATATACCGTATCCTACAATATTTCTAGTTTTTTCCAGGAAGATATTATGGGACAGGGATATTTTTTATTTCGCGAACAAAAGCAATATATTGTAGCTTTATAATGACAACTATATCACATTGTACGTGTGTGTGTGTGTGTGTGTGTGTGTGTGTGTGTGTGTGTTTATACCATATGCGTATCGATGTTGATAAGTTTTCATATAGAAAATAAAAAAAAATCATTAAAGAATTATGTTTTAAATAGTGATATCAGTGAGGAGCTAACGAGAAAACTATTGATGTCGATTTGAGTTAATATGTTCATAATAGAGATATCAGTGAATATCCATTCTCCATATTATTTTAATATCATTCATGACCAAGGTATTAAGTTTGATCACTTACTAGTACGCGAAACTGTTGGTGAAGATAGAAGTGGGAATGATGTAGTAGATGAGAGAGTGAGTCGGAGAGAGTTTTGTTTAAGGTCACGTGAGTAATTTGTGAAATATATTTATAATGTATTGAGTTCAGTTACGGCGACCTCATGGTTAGAACATCCGTCCTGTACTCCCGAGGTCGGAGATTCGATCACTGGCAGCAGCATACCAAATTCTTTAAAATGGTATTGATTTAGCGCTCAACACTAAAATGTGATTGCCCGGTGCCATTATAATGTGAATAGGTGTCATATCATGAATTGTCCTATTCATTGATAATAGCGCCGTTAAATGTCGCACCGCCGTTAAATGGCGCAACTCACGTTAAATGTCGCTCTGTTGCCGTTAAATGTCGCTCTCACCGTTAAATGTCGCAAAACAAGCTCACGTTAAATGTCGCACCTCTAATGTTAAATGTCGCAAAAAATCGAGGTCACGTTAAATGTTGCACCATCAACGCTAAATGTCGCACATTTCTATATACACTCTAATATAAAATTTATGTTATAAATTTGGACCCTCATTGGTGGATCGAAAGAAAGACAAAATGAAAAACAGAACGATTGACAGACAAGATAAAAAAGAAAGAAAAAGAAAGCAAAACACACAAAAGACAGAAAAAAATGACTGACAAAAAGAGAGACATATTAAAACCATAACCATAGCATTTGGATATATATATAGTATTTATATAAGTACAAAATATAAAAACAAATATCAAATTTATTGGGACATTGTCCATACGGTGCCCATGTCTAGTAATGATTGAATTTTGATCTCGAATTAATAAAACGAAAGTTTTTATTCTTATTCAAAAACAGTGATTTTATTGGTCCTGTGTTGATGATGATGATGATGATGATGATGATGATGATGATAACTGACCATCCGAACAAATGCCACCTGTAAACAACGTCAACTTTTTCCATATTCCACTGGCTTGTACACCAGTTTGACTGTATATTTATCGCCGAGTAAAAGTGGGGTACACCAATTACCATAATTAATCTTGTTATGACGCGGCCGGAGATCGAATCCACGACCTTCCGATTAAGGGACGGACTCCAAACTTCCCGGCCAACAGACCGATATTTAATAACTGAATGAAAGGGAAACTCTAAAAAACCAACACATGTTCATTGTTCTGAGGTAAGCATGTTGCTTCGGTTTGATTTTGATGTGTCAATCACTTAGACAAAAACGATGTCAAGCTTTTAAAATAAGAAGTAGAATACATAAGACCCTAGATGCAAAAGAGACACATGGGTTGATTCAGTGACTGTGGAATCCAAATGCCCCGACCAGGATTTGAACCCTCTGTAGAGAGGGTTAACAAGTCAACCCGAAAAAGTGGGTTCAAAAATATAACAAATTTAATATAAGAGTGTAAATTAAGAAGTGCGACATTTAGCGTTGATGGTGCGACATTTAACGTGACCTCGTTTTTTTGCGACATTTAACGTTAGAGGTGCGACATTTAACGTGAGCTTGTGTTGCGACATTTAACGGTGAGAGCGACATTTAACGGCAACGGAGCGACATTTAACGTGAGTTGCGCCATTTAACGGCGGTGCGACATTTAACGGCGCTACAATCATTCTTAAAAATAATTCATGATTTTTTTAATAAAAATGCATAGCTTTTCAAGTATAATTGAATTTTTGCTTGAAAGTCTGATCATGAGCAGCATGCATTACACCGAGAACACCACAGATACCTGCCAGTTAATTGGCCATTGTGTATAATTGCCAGCTTATCTGTGTCAAAGCGACTACCTTTATATTGCTGAAGTCATAATTTAAATTGATAAGATTTTAATGTACACTTCCGTCATTATGAGACATGCATCGCTACGTTTGGAGACAGGATCAGACTTGACTTCACTTGACTATTTGAGTTTACCGTCGCTTCGAAATTATTTTAGTCATACAGCGACGTCCAGCTGATTACAGGTGGAAGAAGACCCCGAATGCACGGAGGCATACGGGTAGAATCACCGACCTACCGCAAGCCATCCGGAAGGCTTCCTCGCATGAAAATCCGAATAACCCTGCCAGGATTCGAACCAACGCGACGAGGGGCTGAGTGAGTGTTAAAGTCACCGACTTTTCCCTCTCGACCCCGGAGGCCCCGGAGACAGGATCAGTGATTTATAATCGAATCATGAATAGGTTAACGTAAGTATATCGTCCTCCTAATGCTCATCATCAGCGGTAACAGGATCGTGTGAAGGGTCAGGAAATTAAGAACAAGAGGTTTTATTTATTGTCCGTACAATATCTTGAGAAAAATAAGCCTAGGTTTGTGAAACTTAGTAGGGACAGTGCGCATGGTCAGCTGATGATCCCTTTTAAATTTAATGGTCATTAGGTCAAAGGTCAAGATCAAAGTGACACATAGTGTAAAATACTTGTCCGATCAATAACTTGAGAAGGAATAAGTCTAGGTTAGGGACATTGCCCTTTGCCAGTAAATGACCCCTATTATTTTAAAAGTCATAAGGTCAAAGGTAAAGATGTCTTAATGACATTTAATATAAAATCCTTTTTAGATTGATAACTTGAGAGGGAATAAGCCTAGGTCTGTGACACTTGGTAGGGACATTCCCAATGGCCTGTAGATTATTTTGAGGTCATAAAATCAAAGGTCATTAGAGCAGAAAACCCTATCGTTTGTTCGGGACAAACGAAATTTAGTTTTTTCTTATATATGTTGAAAATTTAATGGCAGATACTTCAGATACTGAAAATTCAAGTTCGATTATGGCTGATATCGGCCAATTAGGTCAGGTGTTATGCCCATTTTAATATAATAAAGAGCCATATTTTATTTGTTTACACTCTAGCATCTTCATTTCTTAAGCAATCATCTTCAAACTTTATTACAATGTTTACAACTATAATCTCTCAGTCGAATTCGATTATTGCTTATATCGGCCTAAAAGGTCAGGAGTTATGCCCCTTTTAATATAAAACATGCCATATTTGATTTTGTTTACAATCTAGCATCTTCATTTCTTAAGTAATCATCTTCAATCTTTATTACAAAGTTTATGACCATTATCTCTTAGTCGAGTTCGATTATTGCTGAAATTGGCTTATTAAGTCAGGAGTTATGCCTCTTTTAATATAAAAAAATGCCATATTTTACTTTGTTTACACTCTAACATCTTCATTTCTTGAACAATCATCTTTAAACTTTATGACAATGTTTTTGACCATAATTTCTCTATCAAGTTCGATAATGGCTGATATTGGCTATTTAGGTCATGAGTTTTGCCCCTTTTAATATAGAAAAATGCCAGATTTCATTTTGTTTACACTCTAGCGTCTTCATTTCTTGAACAATCATCTTCAAACTTTATGACAATTTTTATAACCTTAATCTCTCGATTAAGTTCGATTATGGCATATATTGGCTAATTAGGTCAGGAGTTATGCCCTCCTTAATATAAGTAAATGCCAGATTTCAATTTGTTTACACTATAGCATCTTCATTTCTTGAGCAATCATCTTCAAACTTTATGACAATGTTTATTACCTTAATATCTCTGTCAAGTTCGATAATGGCTTATTTCGGCCCATAAGGTCATGAGTTCTGCCCCTTTTAATAAAAAAAAAGCCAGATTTCACCTTTTTTACCCTCTAGCGTCTTTATTTCTTCAGCAGTGTAGGTGTGAAGGCAATGTTTCTCAGGTGAGCGATTATAGGGCCATCTTGGCCCTTTCGTTAGGGCTTTCTGCATCAAGCAGAAAGTCCTTATTGGGGTTGTTATGTTTTTCCTTCTTCTTCTTCTTATAATTATTTCTCCTTTTGAGGTTTGATTAAAACAGGTTGCCAATAAGCCAGCCGTATGAAAATTTAACAGTAATCAGAGTGATTTTGGCCCTTTTGAAATCAATAATGTTCATCTTCATATGACGTCATGTGACGTCACATTTCAAATAAGCTACCAAATTTGGTTCGCGCTCTGCAGCCGTCAGTATTGTCCGATTGACTTGATATTTTCACAGAAGGTGTAAGTTGGGATGTAGATGTACATCCTTGAATTTTCAAAATTCCAAAATTTCAAGATTTTATGTCAAAATCGAATTCGAACTTTGGTCATTTACAAATAATTTCGTGTTTCCATGGCTTCTGGTGAGTAAGGACCGTGAAAATTGGATAGCATATGTGTTCTGAGGTCTTTTTTGTGTTATTTGAAAACTGACGTCGTGCGACGTCATTTGACGTTACACTGTACTAAGCAATTTTGCTTTCGAAATAAGCAGATTTTAGGACCTGCAGGCTTGATATTTTGACGGATTGGCATGCTACTTTCAATGAATGTGCAACCCAGCATCCCATCGTGCATGGTGACATCCGTTTCTGGAAAATCGCAAAGGTCAAGGTCATATGTCAGTTATCGGTGACTTTTATTCGGCCATTGGTATCTCAAAAACCAAAATATTATACCAAACACTATGAGTAAAATGTGTAGTGTTTTGAAAGACCTTTTAAGTAATATTTATTTTTTGAAGATCGGGGTTGAATCGGTTGAGTTATGGCAGATTAACGAAAAGTGAAACAGAGCAGCAGATAAGCTTCGTTTTATCGTTTTAACTAATTGTTTTTCAGGAAAAACGAATTGATTTTAAATTCTCATCGTTCAAAAACGAAAATAAACAAGAGGGCCAAGATGGCCCTTGGTCGCTCACCTGAGAAAGATGATTGCTTAAGAAATAAAGATGCTTGAGTGTAAAAGTGAAATCTGGCTTTTTTTATTAGTGAAATGGGCATAACTCCTAAATTTACAAGTCAATATCAGTTATAATTGAACCCGATTGTTAGATTATGGGCATAAACATTGTCTTAAAGTTTAAAAATGATTGTTAAAAAATGAAGTTGGTAGAGAATAAACAAAGTGAAATCTTGCATTTTTTGTATTAAAAGGGGCATAACTCCTGACTTAAATGACCCATCTCAGCCACAATTGAACTCAATCGAGACATTATGGTCATTAACAATGTCATAAAGTTTGAAGATGATTGCTAAAAAAAGGAAGATGCTAGAGTGTAAACAACGTGAAATATGGCTTTTTTTATATTAAAAGGGGCATAACTCCTGACCTAATTGACGGATCTCAGCCATAATCGAACTCAATCGAGACCTTATAGTCATAAGCATTGTCATAAAGTTTGAAGATGATTGCTCAAAAGATGAAGATGCTAGAGTGTAAACAACGTGTAATCTGGCATTTTTTTTATATTAAAAGGGGCTTAACTCCTGACCTAATCAACTGATCTCAGTCATAATCAAACTCAATCGAGATATTATGGTCATAAGCATTGCCATAAAGTTTGAAGATGATTGCTCAAAAGATGAAGATGCTAGAGTGTAAACAAAGTGAAATATGGCATTTTTTGAATATTAAAAGGGGCATAACTCCTGACCTAATTTATGAATCTCAGCCATAATCGAACTCAATCGAGACCTTATGGTCATAAGCATTGCCATAAAGTTTGAAGAGGATTGCTCAAAAGATGAAGATGCTAGAGTGTAAACAACTTGAAATATGGCATTTTTTGAATATTAAAAGGGGCATAACTCCTGACCTAATGGTACGATATCAGCCATAATCGAACTTGGCCGGATTTTATGTATAAACATTGTTTAAAGTTTAAGATAATTGCTCATGAAATGAAGATGTAGAGTGCAAACAATGTGAAATCTGGCTTTTTTGAATTTTAAAAGGGGCATAACTCCTGACCTAATGTTTCGATATCAGCCATAATCGAACTTGGCCGAGATTTTATGGTCATAAACATTGTTTTAAAGTTTTAAGATAATTGCTCATGAAATGAAGATGTTAGAGTGCAAACAATGTGAAATCTGGCTTTTTTTAATTTTAAAAGGGGCATAACTCCTGACCTAATGTTCCGATATCAGCCATAATCGAACTTGGCCGAGATTTTATGGTCATAAACATTGTTTTAAAGTTTGAAGATAATTGCTCATAAAATGAAGATGCTAGAGTGCAAACGAACAAATTGTGGACGACGGACGACGGACGGACGGACGGACGACGGACATTCATCGATCCTAAAAGCTCATCCTGAGCACACGTGCTCAGGTGAGCTAAAAATGGAAAACGAATTGTACTCGAAGATGCCGTCGTTTTGTTTAGGTTTGTTTTTTCATGTTTACTAGAGCAGTGGTAGGAAAGGGAGGTTACTGCACACTCGCAATCTGCAATGCTTTCCCAAAACCGCATTTTAATCTATTAACAGTAAGTCCAAGTTCTCCCAAAATAGCGTTATGGTTGAAACTTCAAAATCTAAGTTTGGAAGAGTCAGAAAAACAATAGAAACATCGGTTGCCAGCTTGCTTTTTTTTTCATTAAAAAAGAACCAAACCCTTACGAAATGTGAACAGTTTCTTGAACCATATCATTTCGAACGTTGTTTTAGTACCGGCGAAATTCTTAGATTCTTGGAAAATTATAACATGTACATATCTTTATGGTTAAGATTTTAATGTATGTACACAAGCAGTTTTACCATTTATTTAAGGTTAATTTTCACATACTGTGACACTGTAAGCTCATTAGGATGTGGAATGAAGTAAAACTAATTGAAAATTCAGAAAAAAAAACTATTTAAAAATGCAGAAAAACTAACTGTTCTTGGAAAGTACTGGTAAAAAACTAATTGCCTTAAAAAGCTTGTAGTTTAAACTAATTGCTATCAAAAGTTATCTATTGTTCTGAGTGTAACTTTAACAAAATTGAAACGCTGTATCTTCAGAGTCAATTATTATGAATTTTTTTCAGGATTAACACACTAAAAGGTGAAGTGATGTATGCTTCCAAGAATATTTGTTTGGTCACGTGATTATGACGTCATGAATATTAAAGCAGGAATTATACATTATGTAATTATGCAAGATACATATGCTGTTCAATTTCCATTCTTCTAACTCATCAGGAGTCTTTGTAACACGAATTATGTTCTTATGACCAAAGTTCGAATCTCGATTTTAAAAATTCTAAAAATTTCGAACTTTTGGAATTTTGAAAATTTAAGAATATATGCACATCTACATCCTAACGTTCACCCTCTGTGAAAATATCAAGTCATTTGGACCAGAAATAAGTGCTGCAGAGCGCGCGAACCAAATTTGGTAGCATATTTCAACTGTGACGTCACATGACGTCATATGAAGATGAAAATAATTTGCATTCAAAAGGGCCAAAGTCACTCTGCCTACTGTTATAATTTCATGTTGCTGACTTATTGTCAACCTGTCTTAATTTGAACTTTGAAATTTGAAATAATAATAATAAGAAGAAGAAGAAAACAAAACAAACCCAAAAAGACTTTCTGCTTTAGGCAGAAAGCCCTAATCAGAAAAAAACATAACAAACCCAATACGACTTTCAGCTTGAGGCAGAAAGCCCTAATAAAAGACTGCAGAAAGCCATAATAACAAAGGCAACATACACCAATGCATCCTAAAATGCACCTCATTCTCTCAAATATGCATCGCAATTCACCTTTCAACACGGGCACTCTTACCTGCTTAGGAACGTTCGGATCTTGGGTAGCCAACCCAGTAACCGCTTTCTATTTTTTCACTCCAAATTGCTAGATTTCCGTTAACAAGCCCTTATCCGAAAAACATGAATATCTGCCATGATTGATGACATAATTACTTGAAACTTTCAGGACTTTTTGCACATCTTAGTTTTCGGCATTCGTACAAATTTGAACTTATACATCAACTTCTGAAAATTTTATATTTCTGAATATTTTTTTAAAAGCTTTTTTAAAATGTTTGGTAGATTCAATAATGACTTTTAAAAATACTAGATAATATTTTGCTGGCCTTGTGGCATTACCACACATAAAAGCATTTTCGTTTGTTTAATATTATCATATTAATGTATATATCACATTGATGTGATGTGAAACCTCAGGTATGTCATATATAAATCTCAGGTATACCATGTCAACGTGTCCTATCCGAATTTCATCTGCACAGGATGTGTCCTCGGTTTGATTAATCTAGTCATCTAGTTGTACAATATACATTTTGTAAAAAAGCATCAGTATCTGTCGTTTTCTAATTAAGAGGGATAAGTATATATAAGGTAGAGGAAGATAAATGAGATCGAGATAAAAGGGGGAAGAAACAAGAAAGAAAAGATAAATTCTGAACATCATATTTTATGTCAATCTGAAATGGAATGTTTTTAATTGCGATGAAAGAAAGAAACAGAGAATAAGAAAGAGAGCGACAGAGACAAATCACAGGAGAAGGAAAAGGGCAAAAGAGAGATAGATATATTGACAGATGAATACAGACGAATGGAAAGATAGAGAGAAAGAGAAAGGAGGAACACATCAGCGTAAATACAGTCAAGTCCATGAACTGGTTGGCCCGGTGTCAGGATATTATGACTGTGTGGTATGTTGTCACATGTATACGCCACATGAAGAACGCCCTAGACACTTTCTTACATGGGTAAGAGACATCGTCTCCAAAACCCGCCCCTGCCGCCCCATTCAACAACTTCCGACATCTCTATGACGTTTATCCGTTTCTTTGTCACCCTAGGTTTATCGGCCCACCGACAGTATTTCAGTCATTTGTAAACATTATCTACATGACATATACACTTATAGACGTCATATGACGGGCTTCCTCACATACTGAAAATAACCATTAGAGACTAATATTCAGTCCAAACATCAGCTTTCTAACTCATCTGGAAGTGATGCTATACGTATATGAAATTTGACGTTAATGGTACGAATCTTTGATTTGACATAGAACCGTTGCCTTTTCGAATTTTCGGACCTATTTATGTGGTGTATATATATTACATATATACCATCACATATATTGGTTTAATATAACCGCACCCCTTAATTAGGTTTTGTGCGATTTTGCAAGACAGAATTACATCGGTCTTAATATTATCCTTGGGGAAAAATCAAATTGTACACATTTTAATGCTTAGTGTGTGTTGTTAATGTTTGTGTTAAAGTTGAATTAAATTTGGATAAATGCACATGAGCTGATATGCAAATAGTTTTTGAAAATAGTATTGTCAACTGCTGTTTTATAAGTTTCTCGATTTTTAGGCATTAACTTTGCCAGCTATGGTTGCTTCCGGTGAAGCGTGACATCTGCTAAACCTTGCATCTGTCTCCTGGATATTCATTTAATTGAGTGTCAATTTGCGTCATCTACGAAAGAACAAATAGGTCATAGCCACAATATGAGAGAGCAAGAGAGCATGAAATAAATACTGTTGCATAAATGTCATCAAATTGCACTATTCTTTTATTTTCCAATGATGTTGTTCTTTTAGCACACACACCCGAAGTGCTGCAATCTCTATTTATGTATTTACATGGTGGTTGAAAGTGAATACTAGAAACACAAAAATATGATATTTGAAAAAGGCCTACATACAAATTATCACTTTACATACAATAATACATTCATAGAAAATGTAGTTTCGTTTAATATCTTGACATGGACATTTATAAAGACGGTAATTGATACAGCATACAGTAAAAGAAAAATGCTACACATTCATCATACGCTTATTTACAAGTGTAGTCAAGTAGAGCTTTCTACTATTATTTGATAGTCTAGTTACATCAATATGTAATCATGGTTCAGAAATATTTTGGTATTACGAATGCAATACGTAAAATTGATCCACTGTAAATTCTTAAGAGATGTTTTATGCGTAAGGAAAAGTAAAAATATTGAAGGTTTTACGGCAAGTTACGATGCTACCCCTTGAAAATACGTAGAGATATGATGATGATGATTAAATTTGGGGGAAAAAAATGCAATAAGATAACCCAAAGCATTGATAAAAAGGTTTAAAACATGATTATAAAATAAATAATAACATTTATGGGGGACGAAATTAGGTTTCACAAGTGAATTATTCTCGATGAAATAAATATGACTTACATATTGGTAGATCAGGAAAACATAGTCATTAACTAAAAAACAATCAAAAACAAAACATAGTTGGTTTAAAATCATAAATAATTCAAATAGGGTAATATCTTATTGTAAATTTTAACATATCTTAGAATATTATTTAATAATACTAACAGTTTAAAATTCAATTCATAGTCTATTTCACGCAATTTATACTCTCTTCCCATGATTTGGCTACTGAGATGGGTAAGACACTTAAATATATCAAGGTAAGAGACAATATGCAACCTACAATTGATAGAAAATGAAAATCACTTTCTTTTAGTTTCTCCAAAATAAACTGAATTAAGAAGAACAAATTTTAAAAAGCATGTTTTATCATTGGCCAACGATAAACAAATTTATAACATTAATATCCTCGAAATCGCCTCCATATTACTTAACAATTTATCATTATTTATATACACTGCATCAAAAATAAGGAATTCAGATTTCATGTAATGGTCGTTTTCTGTATAAAACAGCTATTTCTTTAAAATTTTAGTTCACCTGAACACGAAGTGCTCAAGGTGAGCTATTATGGTCAGTCAATGTCCGGCGTCCGTCCGTCCAATTGTCCGTCAATATTTTTTTGTGTACACTCTAGCATCTTCATTTTTTCAGCAATCTTCTTCAAATTTTATGACAATGTTTGTAGCCATAGTCTCTCGACCGAGTTCGATTATGGCTGATATCCAGTTTTAGGTCTGGAGTTATTGCTCTTGAACGATAAAAAAAAAATCCAGATTTCACTTTTTGTACACTCCAGCAGCTTCATCTCTTCAGCAATCTTCTTCAAACTTTATGATAATGTTTATAGCCATAATATCTTGGGCAAGCTCGATTATGGCTGATATCCGACTATTAGGTCTTGGGTTATTGCCCTTGAACGATCAAAGAAATGCCAGATTTCACTTTGTGTACACTCTAGTATCTTCATTTCTTAATCAATTTTCTTCAATCTTCATGACAATATTTATTGCCATATTCTCTTGACTAAGTTTGATTATGGCTGTTATTGGCCAATTCAGTCAGGAGTTATATAGAAAATTTAAAAAAAAATCTTCTTCAAACAACAAGGCCTAGAGCTTAGATATTTGGTGTCATTATCTAGTGGTTCTTTACCAAGATTGTTAAAATCATATGGCCCTGAAAGTTAAAATTGGCCTTGCCCAATATTCACTTTTTTCTCTTTTTTTTTTTTTTTTACATATTCTTATACCCTTCAGGTTTTGGGTACAGATACAATTGATCATGGCCTACTTTTGATAATAAAGATAATTTCACCATGACCCAGTGGTCTACTTTGTATTTTTAAGCCACGTCCTTCAATTTTGGCCCAAATGTACTGTTCGATGTCTGGAATTGAAATGGTCTTGCTGTATTACTGTATGGATAATGTATTTAGTATAATCATGCTACAATATATTAACTTGTACAGACAAGCGATGCAATGTTTCTCAGATGAACGATTCAGGGCCACCATGGCCCTCTTGTTTCTGTTTTGTTTGTGTGTGTGTGTGTTGTTTATTGATCTATATAACGTAATATTTTAGAATATCATATATTTTATTTACAGGTAAACATAGGAGATATTGTTGACATAGTTTTCTATATATTATAGCTATTAGTACAAGTGTCATAAATCTATGAATATGTGTTAATGTTTAAAATAAAAGTACATTGTATATCTCTTTTGCAGATCTTGAAGACTCGTTCTTTTTAATCAAAATTATGATTGGTTTTAATAGTTACATATAGACTTCTCTGAAAATGATCATGCTATACTATTATCTATTAAATACGCATGTATCTATGTCTATGTCTATTGATGTAATATTTTGGCTATAAATCTGATATGATATTATATGCAAACAGAATTCTGTTCTGAAAAGGGTCAAGAGAATATTCGAAAGTTACACTTTACAATATTGTCTGCAAACTGGCTAACTTCTACACATACATACAAATAATGAAAGACGACAACAATATCTTCTATAAAGAAGTCGTCAGCAGTTTAGTGAAACCCTCAATTTTACTATTTATTTTTTAATCTTTGTCGTCATACTACAAACACAAGACGCTATTTATTTATTTATTTATTGACAGCTGATTGATATGACAACATCAACGCACTTGAAGATGTCACCGAAGACGTTCATGATTTTCCTTGGCCTGTTTACACTAGTTTGTGTTCTTGTTATTCAAGAAATGCCACAGACGTCGTCCATTATGCAATATACTCCAAGAACGATTTCTAATGAGCATGCACATAGGCATACCTTGCTGTTATTACAAACTGTCACAAAGTCGGATCAGACTAAGTCTAGCCAGCTTAATTACCTAACGTTCTGTCCGAGGAACGTAAGTAACACTGTTATGTCCAGTCCAGTTTATTCACGTATGAAATTAGTAGAAAATGGAGAATCGATAGTTGTTAGAATAACTACATATGACACAAATAATAAACCGCAGACACGTGGAGGGGATGTGATTCTACTATGGGCAACGTCGATGAAAGGAGACAGGGTGGCCGGGAGAGTGGTTGATCATGGAAATGGAACTTATACAGGATACTTGAATGCCTTCTGGACAGACAAATCGTTCATCAGGGCGAAAATAGCTGCAACGTTAGAAACTGCGTGCTTAAAAGAAAACTCTCGACAAGTGTACGGCAATGAAGTTTTTGCGGTAAAAACTCAAGAATCGCTATTTGGCACATTCAAGAAAAACGGCAAACAAGAAGTGACACGCTGTGGAGCCAACCCTGATATACACGGATTGTCTGAAGTTTGCAATTTTACCAAACTTAATAGCAACATTTCATGGTATTGTGGCAAACCGCTCAGTGCAGCTTTGAACTGTACAGATATTAGTTCGTTTTTCCAAAAAAGATTTGCCTTACCTAATGATATAAGTGCTTATCACAGAATAAAAGGGGAAATTCATGGAGTTTTAAAACAAACGATAACTGTAAACAGCATCCGTAAGACAACGTTAGGCAAAGGGCAAAAATGTTCTAGACGACCAAAATTAAACAGCTGGACAGAAGCAATGCCATCCGGATATTGGTCTAATTCTTTATGGAATTTTGTGCATTGCCAAGGCCTCATTGAGCAAACGATTGCAAAATACAAAGAATGTCTTAATAACAAAACATTGATGTTCTTCGGAGATTCGACGACAAGGCAGTATGCCCAGTATTTCACTAAATATCTCCTGCAACTGGATGCAATTATTCCACAAGCATCGACAGGCGAAGGTTGGACTTATGACAGTAAAAAAACGTATACTAACTACAACACAACTATATATTACATGAAACATGAATTGCCTTTGTACAGTAGTAAACTACCGGTAAAAGGAATCATTTCGGTTGCAAATAAAGTCTACTCTCTTGCAGAAGACCCGTCCTCGGGTGGTTCTCTTATTTTGATGTTCACTTACTATGCCCATATCCAGATGTATCCCGTAGTTGAATTTCGAAGAAGAATTCGCAGCTTGGCTGAAGCTTTAAAACACTTACTGACTGTCAAACCTAAGGTTACCGTTATCTACAAGGGGTCGCATTTAGCTCTTGGGCGGTGGTTTGACCCCCACCTGGCTCTACATTACGATGACATTGTGTTCCAGGAGTTTCACGACATCCGAGATAGGGTCATCTACGCTGACATTTGGTCAATAACAACCGCACATGATAGTGAGGCCATTCATCCGGCGAACGACGCCTTTATGAGTCAAATTCACCAGCTGATGTCTTATGTATGTGATTACTGACTGCCCTTGAATCAACCCTACCATATCATACAAGTAACCACATTCGACAACGCGAGCGGTGAAAAATATCAAAATCTGCCTTTCATTGGCATCCGAATTTCTTGAGCGAGTCATATGTAACTTAAGAGAACGACTGCCACAATATCTGCCAAGATTAATAATGGTTATATACCAGAAGTAATGTTTTTGGAATACTGGAGATTTGCCAAAGTTCTTACATCGGCATTTACTCAGTTTTGATATTGCAAAATTCCGGGTATTTGGCCATACAAGCTTGACTATTTTAAATTATAGACTAAAAGTATTCCGTAATATGCCTATTCTTTAAAATTATCAAAATATATCATATTTCACTTAATTTACACTTTGGTCAAATGTGTTAGGAGTGGATCTTACGATATGTTGTGGGTTTTAATAAATAGAAATATTAAATTGAATATTCATTTTTGCAGGGTCTCTATATATACATTAAAGAGACCCTGATTTATGAATATGAACCCAAGTGAATATTTGTAACGCACGCTATTAGAGTTGCAAATCTAGAAATATGTGCTTTAGAATTATGAAAAGCGCCAATTTCAATTTATTTGTATATTCATATTTTAACAGCTTACCAAATGTGACCAAACACAACAAACTGTCTATGTTGTTTTCCAACTATGCTAAACGTTACAGCTAACATGTAACACTCTGACTACAACAATGCGATGAAACAGGGTCCCCTTGGAGACGAAATCGGTTTATGTAATAATATATAATATCTAGAATATTGCTTGTATAATAAGATCTCTCTATGTGGCTGTTAACAAGAAATTGTTTAATTATGTTACTTTTATATGAATTAATATATGTATGAAAGCACAATATATATTGTATAAGAAACACAATAGACTCTCTCTCTCTTTATCTATCTCTCTCTCTTTCTCTCTCACCCTCTCTCTCTTCCATATCTCCGTTCACGTGACATATGTAATTGCCTTACTTTTGTTCTACATTTTGACCTCAGTCTTTATCATGTTGTACAATTACATGTACCATTGATAAAGTACTTTATTATTTCATAATTGATTCACAAACTTAAAAAAAATCAACATTTTCAAAATGAATTAAAGGTATCAATGCTGTTATATATATGTTATATATGCTGTTTGGGAGATTTCAGTAATATACATGTATCAGCAAGGTGTAAAAAGTAAATGTGACTGATTTTCCTTTGTTATTTTAGTGAAAATCCCAAATATATGAGTTTCAGATATTTTCCTATTTCATACACAAAGGTGATTTTTCTGGCTAGAGGATTACATGTACTTAATTTCTTAAATAATGTATTGTCCAATCATTATATACTTTTAATGTTTTCTGAGAGTTCAAACATCTAATTCTGTATTGTTATCATCTGAAGTTGTTGTTTGAGAAGTGCTATTTGATTAATTTCTTTACAATTATGAATCATAAATATGGTTAAATTACCTGTATGTTTGATACTCAAGTATCTATAAATATGAATTTCTATTATGGTTAAATTTCTTGTATGATTAAGTGAGTAATGATTATAATTTACCACCTATTTGGGATGTCTCAAAAATGTATTTGATTATTATTGCAAGTGTTTTCTGTACATGTATATCAACATAATCATTGACCTTTTGTTTGTTTTTTTGCACACTATAAACTTAAAACGTTAATTGTTACAGATACAAAATATGAAGTTTTAGAAAATAAAAAGGCTACATATTCATATGTATGTGATGTAAATCTGCAGAAAACGTAATATGTTTGTTACGTTCATTCCTTTTTATTATGCTCACCGAAGGTGACGCATATAGTCGCCGCTTCGTCCGTCCGTTCGTCCGTCACACTTTCCTTGTCCGGACTATTTCTCAGGAACTAACAGCTTGAATTCAACGAAACTTTAGAGGAAGCTTTATTACCAAGAGGAGATGCGCATATCGTCAGCATGACCCGATTCCTGAATTTTTCACAGAGTTAAGTCCCCTTGACTTTTTGGCCTATAGTACATAGTGCATGATTCTTGTCCGGGCTATTTCTCAGGAACTAATGGCTTGAATTCAACGAAACTTTATGGGAAGCTTTATTACCAAGAGGAGATGCGCATATCGTCAGCATGACCCGATTCCTAAATTTTTCACAGAATTATGGCCCCTTGACTTTTTGGCCTATAGTACATATTGCATGATTCTTGTCCGGGCTATTTCTCAGGAACTAATGGCTTGAATTCAACGAAACTTTATGGGAAGCTTTATTACCAAGAGGAGATACGCATATCGTCAGCATGACCCGATTCCTAAATTTTTCACAGAGTTAAGGCCCCTTGACTTTTTGGCCTATAGTTCATATTGCATGATTCTTGTCCGGGCTATTTCTCAGGAACTAATGGCTTGAATTCAACGAAACTGTATGGGAAGCTTTATCACCAAGAGTAGATACGCATATCGTCGGCGTGACCTGGTTCCTCAATTTTTCACAGAGTTATGGCCCATTGACTTTTCGGCCTATAGTACATATTGCATGATTCTTGTCCGGGCTATTTCTCAGGAACTAATGGCTTGAATTCAACGAAACTTTATGGGAAGCTTTATTACCAAGAGGAGATGCGCATATCGCGCATGACCCGATTCCTAAATTTTTCAAGAGTTAGGCCCCTTGACTTTTTGGCCTATAGTACATGTTGCATGATTCTTGTCCGGGCTATTTCTAAGGAACTAATGGCTTGAATTCAACAAAACTTTATGGGAAGCTTTATCACCAAGAGTAGATACGCATATATTCGGCGTGACCTGGTTCCTCAATTTTTCACAGAGTTATGGCCCCTTGACTTTTTGGCCTATAGTTCATGTTGCATGATTCTTGTCCGGGCTATTTGGCCTATAGTACATATTGCATGATTCTTGTCCGGGCTATTTCTCAGGAACTAATGGCTTGAATTCAATGAAACTTTATGGAAAGCTTTATTACCAAGAGTAGATACGCATATCGTCGACGTGACCTGGTTCCTCAATTTTTATGCTCACCGAAGGTGACGCATATAGTCGCCGCTTCGTCCGTCCGTCCGTCCGTCACACTTTCCTTGTCCGGACTATTTCTAAGGAACTAACAGCTTGAATTCAACGAAACTTTAGAGGAAGCTTTATTACCAAGAGGAGATGCGCATATCGTCAGCATGACCCGATTCCTGAATTTTTCACAGAGTTAAGGCCCCTTGACTTTTTGGCCTATAGTACATATTGCATGATTCTTGTCCGGGCTATTTCTCAGGAACTAATGGCTTGAATTCAACGAAACTTTATGGGAAGCTTTATTACCAAAAGGAAATCCGCATATCGTCAATATGACCCTATTCCTAAATTTTTCACAGAGTTAAGGCCCCTTGACTTTTTGGCCTATAGTTCATATTGCATGATTCTTGTCCGGGCTATTTCTCAGAAACTAATGGCTTGATTTCAACAAAACTTTAAGGGAAGCTTTATCACCAAGAGTAGATACGCCTATCGTCGGCGTGACCTGGTTCCTCAATTTTTCACAGAGTTATGGCCCATTGACTTTTCGGCCTATAGTACATATTGCATGATTCTTGTCCGGGCTATTTCTCAGGAACTAATGGCTTGAATTCAACGAAACTTTATGGGAAGCTTTATTACCAAGAGGAGATGCGCATATCGTCAGCATGACCCGATTCCTAAATTTTTCAAAGAGTTAAGACCCCTTGACTTTTTGGCCTATAGTACATATTGCATGATTCTTGTCCGGGCTATTTCTGAGGAACTAATGGCTTGATTCAACAAACTTTATGGGAACTTTATTACCAAGAGAGATCGCATATCGTCAGCATGACCCGGTTTCTCAATTTTTCACAGAGTTATGGCCCCTTGACTTTTTGGCCTATAGTACATATTGCATGATTCTTGTCCGGGCTATTTCTCAGGAACTAATGGCTTGAATTCAACGAAACTTTATGGGAAGCTTTATTACCAAGAGGAGATGCGCATATCGTCAGCATGACCCGATTCCTAAATTTTTTCACAGAGTTAAGGCCCCTTGACTTTTTGGCCTATAGTTCATGTTGCATGATTCTTGTCCGGGCTATTTCTGAGGAACTAATGGCTTGAATTCAATGAAACTATATGGGAAGCTTTATTACCAAGAGTAGATACGCATATCGTCGACGTGACCTGGTTCCTCAATTTTTAAGAGAGTTATGGCCCCTACTACCATGTTGTTGACTGAAATTCATGTCATTTGCCTAATTTAACAGGAGATATCATTTAAACAAAACCCCACAAAATTCAGTATGCTAGTAATGTCAGTCATAATCATGTCAGATAATTGTTGTTTAGGCCATTTTACACTATTTCAAATATCCAGTCATATGTCAAGAGTGTTGGTTAACCTCTTTGATATGAGCACACATTGAAATGTATGACTTAATTTTTAGTAGTGTAAAAACTTAAAAAAAATCAATGAAAGATCTGATGAGTAACACGTAGTATCATATTAAATAGTAAACTGTTACTAAGTCTCCAAATTAGAGTTGGTAAAACATCTCATCTGATGAGGAGAATAGATATGATTTAGGAATGGGGATTTCAACATATCCTCCCATCCATTGACCAAGGCCTTATTTGTAACAATGACGTTCTTCGGGGAGCATCTGTCAGTTCTACTGACTTTCTTGTTAATATTGGCATTCCATCCATCACGAAACTTACTCTAAATAACGTCATTTGAAAATCTGAAAGCCGTCGGTTCGCACTCTTACGCCAAATTATTCAAGCAATCATATTTTCAGGATTTAAAGTGTATCTTCTGAAGTGAATAATATGTTGAGTCACGTGGTTATGACGTCATAGACCAACTTCAAATACATTTCGCGTTTTCGAAAAAATCTTATTAGTTAATCTTGTATGATGACACGATATCTAGAGAGGAAAGTATTCAAGATAATATACATACAAGACGGCCATCGAACGAAGCATGCCTTTGATTAAAATAATGTTAGAACATGTTCAAACATGAAAGAAGGAATTGCTATTTTGTGACCCCAAATTGTATCAAAATCCGTTTACACCGTTAAATACAGACATCTACGATGTCTCGCGGACACACTGAAATGTCAGCAAATCAGTTTCATGTATACTGAACACGAACTACGTATATCAGTCTGCGTCAGGTGAAATATCGGTCTGTAATAAATGAAAATGGTGATGTAATTGAATAAAATAATAAAGCGTTAAACGTTCACAACATGCAATCACTGGTTGAACATGTACACCACTTAGATAAAAATTATATCGTTGCGTAAACTGAACTCTTACGTCAAAAAATAAATACCAGTTAAACAGCTGGGTATTGCATTAAAAACTCCAGCAAGGTTATTTCAAAACCTAGCAGTTATACATCTAATAGGGATATTGCAATTAATTAAAATTGTACACTGGAGAGCGCACTACAATGACACGTTTTATTGTGTAAGATTTCATTTCATTTCTTTTAAGTTAACTGGGAAACTCGCTCGACGGATTTTCGGCTGAACCATGAGTAGTCTGGAAAAAACTCCAGTCCAAAATGGGATGTAACTTCTAACTTCCTCAGGTCCGTATTCCAAGACCACTTCCACAAGATTATCGTTTTATTATTTTTTACTTTACGCACTTATTTTTTTTTATTTAAAGGTGTAAAATAGTACATTCATGTGACAGGGTTTCCCCCGAAACCGCCATTGGTAACATTATGTACTAACATTAAGTCGCTAAAATTACAACACGAATCTTTACATTGCAAATAGATCATTTCACTCCGAAAAGAGACGTAAACCTACGTAAATCAATCTACCAGCTAGTGTATAATTCTACACATTATTCAATAGGAAATTTGCGATTTTCGTCTTTCACTGATTGGTCTGTGTAAATCGGCGAATTATACCGAGTATTGCCGAACCCCTGATGAAATGTCTATATAATTTTGTATCATGTAAAAGGGTGAAGAGAAAAGTCAGTACTTTACTGATTCAATATTTAATAAAATGTTAACGTAATACTGAATAAACGATTCTGAGACACCGTAGAACTGAAATAACAAATAATTGCTAATGTCCCTATCCAAATCTGTATATGAATAATCACAAACATGCAGTCAACTACGAAGAGAGACCATCGTTAGTTTTAAAACATCAAACACCCAGTTCTATGGGTTGTTATTGTTGTTTTTGTGGGTTTTTTCACCATTGATCAGTTGCAATGTTTTTTCATACACCTCACATCTGTCCTGGGAACCATTCGTCTCCACGCTCTCCAAATGTGCGACATAGTCAGCTGGTAAACAGTTCTCTCGCGCACCTCTAATGATGACGTCAATATACATCGGTGAAGGTCGATTGTCTCGTTCTGGCTTAAAATAACTGTCCGGAAGCTGGTATGTTCGACACTTGTACACCTTTTTGCCTGGTGTTGTTACTTCCACTGTCTTTCCATCATAAATGCCTTCTTGCCTTGAAATAGACATTAGATCACGTTCATGTGCTATATTTATTTCAAGGTCGTTCTTTTTTCATAGCGTCCGCCTCGGGAGCGGGGGGTCGTGGGTTCGATCCCCGGCCGCTACATACCAAAGTCGTAAAAAAATGGTACTGTTATAGCTCCCTTGCTTGGCGCTCAGCATATAAGAGTAGTTGCAGGACTGGTTGGCCCGTTGTCAGGATAATGTGACTGGGTGTGGTATCATGCCACATGTCTACGGCGTGATACTGCAGTGTGGCAGCACTATATCTGTCTCAAGTAGACATCGTCATCAAATGACTGAAATACTGTCGGTGGGACGTTAAACCCAACAAACAAACAAATCTTTTTTCATGTGAAGGGATGAATGAAATAAAGATTTTAGTGTGAAACTTTTATTAATCATGTTTAGTTAAATATCAATCGAAGAAAAGACAACACCAATAAGATAACTAACAGGTTCGACTCAGATATTAGACTTTGTTTAATATATTTATAAACAGATGGATCTGATTTCCTATATTGAGTTAACAAGATATTTCTGAAAGAAAAACTGATACATGTAAGCAGCTTTGCAATCCGAATGACAAGCTCAATCACTTTCTTTTTAATGAAAAATTGCATTAACAGATCTACACCATACTTAAACAGATCAAAGATACACATTCAAAATGTATATTCATAAGGTGCTGCAAACTTTTGTAAACTGTTTTACTACGCCGACATTGCTTATGTTTACCCGTATAGCGCATACGTCTTATAGGTGAGGGTAAGTAAATGAAAAAGTTTTGAAAAACAAGAGGTCCAAAATGGCCCTAAATACGCTAACTTGTAACTTGAGAATTATTGCCTTGACTGCCTGAACAAGTTACTTTATTATAGAAAAGATGTACTGAATACATAATCCATGCAAAACTACAGCAACATCATTTCAATTCCACAATCCAAACAGTGCATGTGATCAAAATTTTAAGGTTGTAGCATAAAAATCCTAAGTAATATTAAAAGGGCCATAACTCCTGTCCTAAGTGGCTGATATCAGTCATAATCGAACCTACTTGAGAGATTATAGCTGTTAACATTGTCATTAAGTTTGAAGATGTTTGCTTAAAAAATGAAAATAGAGCTTAAACAGTAAAATCTGACATTTATATTAAAAGGGCCATAACTCCTAACCTAATTGGGCTATATCAGCCAAAATCAAACTTGACTGAGAGATTATGGCAATAAACATTGTGATAAAGTTTGAAATGACTGCTTAAGAAATGTAGATGCTAGATTGCAAAAAATAAAATTAAAAAAAAAAAAAAATTAAGGACGATGGACGGATGACGGACATTCATAGATCCTAATAACTCATGCTGAGCACGAGCACATGTGCTCAGATGAGCTAAAACAATATATTCCTTTTTTTGCATTTTGCCAAAGTTATGTGATTTATGTTATATTTCGAACTGTTGCGTGTCGCACCGAGGCTGTGGCCTACGTGACTAAAGTGAGACAAATAGATATGTATACATACAGTTCATTAGTGAGAAATATGGATCATAAACATTCGCTCGGTTTTGCCTCACTTGTGTTAAATTTCATTTTTTTTCAAAAAGTTAACTACATTCAACTGACACCTAAATATTATACAGTGAATGTAAGAAAATCTCAAATTTCATGTCAATTCATACCGAGAACGTCCATACACATGTTTATACCATGGTATAGTGTCACCAAACCTACCTATCCAACGTTTTGAGATGTTCATCTTCCAGGGTCCAGAGGCACCCCCACACCGCATCCCCGGGACTCTGCCTGATCGTTGCCACGGCCCCTCTCCACCTGGACATCTCTGGGTTACCGATACCGACGAACTTTAATGCATAGTCCTGAAAAAAGGGGCAAATAAAAGAAAAAAGAGAACAGAAGACAAAAAGGGTTGCTAAACGAGAACAAACTATGGTCTATCGGTACTTAAGTTCATCAAGCCAAGAAGCCGCATCCGAGGTCTTCCTCCACCATATGGTCTATCGGTACTTATTTAGTTCATCATGTACAGTTGCTGCACCCGAGGTCTTCCTCCACCATATTGTCTATCGGTACTTATTAAGTTCATCATGTACAGTTGCTGCACCCGAGGTCTTCCTCCACCATATGGTCTATCGGTACTTATTTAGTTCATCATGTACAGTTGCTGCACCCGAGGTCTTCCTCCACCATATTGTCTATCGGTACTTATTTAGTTCATCATATACAGTTGCTGCACCCGAGGTCTTCCTCCACCATATTGTCTATCGGTACTTATTTAGTTCATCATGTACAGTTGCTGTACCCGGGGTCTACCTCCACCATATTGTCTATCGGTACTTATTTAGTTCATCATGTACAGTTGCTGCACCCGAGGTCTTCCTCCACCATATTGTCTATCGGTACTTATTTAGTTCATCATGTACAGTTGCTGCACCCGAGGTCTTCCTCCACCATATTGTCTATCGGTACTTATTTAGTTCATCATGTACAGATGCTGCACCCGAGATCTTCCTCCACCATATAGTCTATCGGTTCTCATGTTATCCATCATATCTAGATGCGGCACCAAGGGTTTTCTTCCTCTTCATGGTCTATCGGTACTCATTAAGTTTTTCATGTCCAGATGCTGCACCTAGGGTCTTCTTCTTCTACATGGTCTATCGGTACTCATTAAGTTTATCATGTCCAGATGCTGCACCTTGGGTCTTCTTCCTCTACATGGTCTATCGGTACTTATTTTGTTCACCCTAAGCGGGTTCCGCTGTGCACTCGGAGTCTTCCTCCAAAATTAATTAGCTAGACGTCGAAATATGATTGAAGTAATGTCGCAGCGACGATAATCTCAAGCATAGCACCAACATTATTTCATTTTACGAGTATGCTAACTGTGCTAACTGATGAAATAGTATGTTATATCAGAGAAATAAAATCAATATCCCACTGTGTGGGTGATATAGATCTGCCGGAATTACCTTTGTAGCAGCAGTTAGCAGTAAAATAAGCAGAAAATTTCTTTGAGTGAATATGGAATATATCCCATATCAACGTGATACAATTTTCTCGTTTTCATTAGGGCTATGCGTTCGAGAAACACTAACAATTGTATCACTTTTCGATGAGATATATTTAATATCAATTCAAAATTGACCCCCCCGATCTTTCACAAAGGAGAATGAATAGCTTGTTTCTGTATACATGTTAGTATGTTACAGTTGAATATGTTGAAGTTTGTCGGATCAATGGGATACACACTGAGAACGGATATTTTATGATGTAGTATACTGCAGTACAGCGCACGACAGAGATTTTTCATAAATAAGTTAGACATATAGAAATAAGATATAAAATAGATAAACAAATCTTATTAAATGTGATATCAAAGAGTAGTAATGTTAGGACAATCCTGGAGAAAACGACTTTACGACTTGGATAGCTTGGATAACTAAAAGCACGCTATGACGTCATCAATCGATACCATAATAACGGACTCACGCGCGGTGCCCGCAGCGCCGTGCATTGACGTCATTAGCCTAATCGATACCATAATAACAGACTCAGCGCGGTGCCCGCAGCGCCGTGCTTTAACATCATCAATCGATACCATAATTACCCAGTTCTTTAACGAAGATTAATTAATCGCGAAGAAAAAACGTAAGCAAGTTTTGAAGAAAAAGTTCTATGTCGGACCAAGTTTTGTTAAATATATCGGGTTGCAGCTCCGACCCCTTTAACGAGGTCGCGTGACTTTTTCAGGGTCACCGTCATTCGGCGCTAAAACGCGAAACATGGACGTTTTACCCGACCACGTATGCGACGATATATACCATTTCCTAGTAGAAAAACCGTTTATATCTTTGAAACATATTCTCGGATACGAGATGTACAAAATGGCGTTATACGAAACGCGTAGAAAACCAAATCGTGTATTAAACGGCGGTTAAGCGAAAAGTCCACTTTCGGACAATTTAAAACGTTTTTAATACGTTTACTCGAAAAATATGGCGCTCATAATGTATAAAACGTGTCTTAACAGCAACAAATTAACTACGTTTTCGCGAAGTCACTCTTAATTACGTTCCTTAGAGAACAGTTAATGAGGGGTCTTTCTTTACAAAATCAATAATATTATAAATAAATTATAATTTGAATATAATATTATATTTTAGCATTATTATAATTACCTTATATACGTATACAATGTCGATTATGTACAACCTCGCGTTTACGATTGTATACTGTATCTATAAATTCTGAAATCAGCATCCCTTAATTAGAATTTACTCACTATTAGTTCGACTATGGGAAAACGCAGTTTCGCCCGCGGCGATCCTTGTCGACTTCACAATAATATTAATAATTATATCTTCGTGACTGGCTCGATGATAAAAATTGTAAACGCGGGTATACAGGTAGAGTATTGCGTTATCGATTATTGACATAAAACGAATGTGTACGAGACTCTCTCTCTCTCTCTCTCTCTCTGTATATTAATGCTCGTTTTTCTCTCATTTTTTCTGTATTTCTCGTCATATTTCCCCGTTGTGCGCGCGTTTTGTACGCGTGTATGTTCTATCGTTCGTTTCTCTCTCCGCGTATTAATCCTCTCTATTCTATTAATTCTCTCACTCTCTATTGCAATATATTACTTAGTAGAATTTCAGATAATCTATGTCGGATTACATTTTTATCATTGTTTTAACCGATATAATATCGGGTATATACCTATTTGTTTTATTTCTCATTTTTCCCCTCTCTCTCGGCAATATTATTCGTAGGTCTTCTTTTATAAAGACTGGAAGTCTAGTAAATAAGGCGGAACTACGAGAGTAAAATGAAAAAATAAATTATTAAATAATATCATTCGTTTATCGGAATTTCAAGTCTGTCTCGCGATCGATTTTTCCATTATGAAGTTCTCCGGGCCTATACACAACGGTCAGAATTCAAACCGACCAATCGTCGAACGCGTCATTGGAACGAATATAAAACGCCCCCCCCCCCTTTCCTTCTCTCTCTCTCTCTCTCTCTCTCTCTCTCTTCACGAGTGCGCGCTGTTTAGGATCCCTTTTTTTAACGGTTTAACGTAACAAATATGGATGTATACGCATCTATACATATACGTATACGAAAATCGCATAAAATCGTTTGAATAATCGTTTCCGAACAAAACGTTATTTTTTTTTAACGTAGGAATACCTTTATATTTATATCGTAATGCGACCCTCGAGGCGACATATTTCACTGGCTCGTATCTTTCTTGAAAGATTTGAGCGAAATTTGCTAAAACTATGTAGAGAAAGTTGCGAAAATTCCGGGACCCGTGTACGAAAGCCGGTGTATTAAAAAACTACTCTATTTAGGCTATATTTATTTATGAGTATCTTTTCGTTGATAACTTATTTATACATAATTATAGCTCGGTGTTAGCCATTTTGTAGCTTAGTTTATCATTTCTTAAACGTATATGTCTTAATTACGAATAAATTACTTACGTTATCACGAGAACCGTACCATACGATTTTATTTATTCATTTATTTTTGTCAAACGTACGTGGACGAAGTAGTAGTAGTAGTAGTAGTTGTTGTTGATGATGATGTTTTTTTCATGTTGATATTAATGCGTTTGAATAAATCGAGACTCTGAAGTGTTATCACAACGCTTCTTTACATTTTGTTTTTGTAGTTGTTGTTTATGTAATAAAGTAGTAGTAGTAGTAGTAGTAATACAAGTGTTAGTATTAGTAGTAGTAGTAGTAGTAGCAGTAGTAGTAGTAGTAGTGGTAATAGAAGTAGTAGTAGTAATGTTACGTCATTGGGGCAAAATAATTCTCGCATATACACGCACACAGTATATTGAATGGAAACTTTAAATATAAATAGATTGTGAGATTGGGAAGTGCAATAACCAATAATCGTAACACTACCTTGATTCATTTTCTAATTATCTCCCCTTATTAAATGTTACAATGAATTTCTCTCAAGATAACAACTGATAACTATCTACTTGAATATTTTTTTGTTGGGAGCAAAACTCATGAATAAAACAATTTAAGGACTAGAAACTTGAAACAAATATGATAGCACTTGAAGCAGTGAAGCTACTATTTAAATATTCCCTATATTTTCTATGCATTTCAGAAAGGTTATGTTCCGCACATCTTGATATGTTATAATTCTATCACTGACGACTACTGACTGACTGACACGACTGACTACTGATACTGCTCACTCACTTCCCACTACCACTTCATTATCTCATTACTCACTCATTACTCATTACTCACTCACTACTCACTCACTCACTCACTCACTACACTACTGCATTACTCATTTACACACTTATTCTCTCAATTACTCACATACTCATTACTCATTTACTCACTCAATTACTCATTTACTCCTCAATACTCACTCATTTACTCATTTACTCACTCATTACTCACTCAATTACTCACTTACTCACTTACTCATATTACTCCCAATTACTCACTCATTACTCAATACTCACTCATTTACTCACTCAATATACTCATTTACTCACTCAATTACTCACTTACTCACTGATTACTCATTTACTCACTCAATTACTCACTCATTACTCACTTACTCTACTCAATTGCTCATTTACTCACTCAATTACTCATTTACTCACTCATTACTCATTTACTTACTCATTTACTCACTCTCACTCACTTTACTCCTCAATTACTCATTTACTATTGCTCACTCAATACTCACACAATTATCATTTACTCACTCAATTACTCATTACTCATTTACTCATTTACTCACTCAATTACTCACTCAATTACTCACTTACTCACTCAATTACTCACTCAATTACTCATTTACTCACTCATACTCATTACTCACATCAATCATCTTCTCACCTACCACTACTCACTCTAACACCATCTACCTAACCACCACTCACACTCACCAATTACCCTTCACACCTACTCACACCACTCCACTCACACCCTCCACCCATCCACCACCTCCACCACTCTCACCCACCACCACCTCCACCCTCCACCACCACCTCCACCCTCCACCCTCCACCACCACCTCCACCACCCCACCACCCTCCACCACCACCACCACCACCACTCCACCCACCCCCCCAACCCACCACCTCCACCCTCCACACCACCACCACCCACCCTCCACCCTCCCACCACCACCACCACCACCCACCACCACACACCACCACCCCCACCCACTTCTCCACTCCAGGTGGTGGAGGGGGGGTGGGGTGAGGTGGAGGTGGTGGAGGTGGGGGGGGGGGGGGGGGGGGGGGGTGGAGGTTGGGTGGTGGGGTGGTGGTGGAGGGTGGAGGTGGTGGAGGGTGGAGGAGTGTTGAGTGAGTAGGGGTGGAGTGGGGGGGGTGGAGGGTGGAGGCAGTGTTGAGTGAGTAACTGAGTAAGTGAGTAAATGAGTAATTGAGTGAGTAAGTGAGTAACTGAGCGAGTAAGTGAGTGAGTCAGTCAGTCAGTCAGTCAGTCAGTCAGTGATATGAAATTATAAACATATCAAGATGTGTTCGGAAAACACTACACCCCTTTCTGAGAATGCAATAGAAAAATAAGGGGAGATCATTTTAAAATAGTAGCTTCACTGCTTCAACGTGCTATCATATTTGTTTCAAGTTTCTAGTCCTTAAATTGTTTTATTCATGAGTTTTGCTCCCAACAAAAAAATATTCAAGTAGATAGTTATCAGTTGTTATCTTGAGAGAAATTCATTGTAACATTTAATAAGGGGAGATAATTAGAAAATGAATCAAGGTAGTGTTACGATTATTGGTTATTGCACTTCCCAATCTCACAATCTATTTATATTTAAAGTTTCCATTCAATATACTGTGTGCGTGTATATGCGAGAATTATTTTGCCCCAATGACGTAACATTACTACTACTACTTCTATTACCACTACTACTACTACTACTGCTACTACTACTACTACTACTAATACTAACACTTGTATTACTACTACTACTACTACTACTACTACTACTACTTTATTACATAAACAACAACTACAAAAACAAAATGTAAAGAAGCGTTGTGACAACACAACAGTCTCGATTTATTCAAACGCATTAATATCAACATAAAAAACATCATCATCGACAACAACAACTACTACTTCGTAAATGTACGCGCACAAGGTTTCGTTTCATTCATTGATAAACAGCGAATATATAACCGATACTATTATTAGACTTAAAACGAATTTCGTCATTGCAACAACAACAACTAATACTTCAACCACGCGTGATTGACAATAATAAATAAATAAATAAATAAATAAATAAATTTCTCGATTGCTTTCATGGAGGTGGAAAATCGATATTTTAAGCGTGCGCGTGTATATGCGAGGATTATTTTGTCCCTAGTACGTAACATTAATACTACTTCTACTACTACTACTACTACAACAAATACTCTACTACATAAACAACAACAAAAACAAAATGTAAAGAAGCGTTGTGATAAATTCGCATTAATATCAACATGAAAAAAACATCATCATCAACAACAACTACTACTACTACTACTACTTCGTCCACGTACGTTTGACAAAAATAAATGAATAAATAAAATCGTATGGTACGGTTCTCGTGATAACGTAAGTAATTTATTCGTAATTAAGACATATACGTTTAAGAAATGATAAACTAAGCTACAAAATGGCTAACACCGAGCTATAATTATGTATAAATAAGTTATCAACGAAAAGATACTCATAAATAAATATAGCCTAAATAGAGTAGTTTTTTAATACACCGGCTTTCGTACACGGGTCCCGGAATTTTCGCAACTTTCTCTACATAGTTTTAGCAAATTTCGCTCAAATCTTTCAAGAAAGATACGAGCCAGTGAAATATGTCGCCTCGAGGGTCGCATTACGATATAAATATAAAGGTATTCCTACGTTAAAAAAAAATAACGTTTTGTTCGGAAACGATTATTCAAACGATTTTATGCGATTTTCGTATACGTATATGTATAGATGCGTATACATCCATATTTGTTACGTTAAACCGTTAAAAAAAGGGATCCTAAACAGCGCGCACTCGTGAAGAGAGAGAGAGAGAGAGAGAAGGAAAGGGGGGGGGCGTTATATATTCGTTCCAATGACGCGTTCGACGATTGGTCGGTTTGAATTCTGACCGTTGTGTATAGGCCCGGAGAACTTCGTAATGGAAAAATCGATCGCGAGACAGACTTGAAATTCCGATAAACGAATGATATTATTTAATAATTTATTTTTTCATTTTACTCTCGTAGTTCCGCCTTATTTACTAGACTTCCAGTCTTTATAAAAGAAGACCTACGAATAATATTGCCGAGAGAGAGGGGAAAAATGAGAAATAAAACAAATAGGTATATACCCGATATTATATCGGTTAAAACAATGATAAAAATGTAATCCGACATAGATTATCTGAAATTCTACTAAGTAATATATTGCAATAGAGAGTGAGAGAATTAATAGAATAGAGAGGATTAATACGCGGAGAGAGAAACGAACGATAGAACATACACGCGTACAAAACGCGCGCACAACGGGGAAATATGACGAGAAATACAGAAAAAATGAGAGAAAAACGAGCATTAATATACAGAGAGAGAGAGAGAGTCTCGTACACATTCGTTTTATGTCAATAATCGATAACGCAATACTCTACCTGTATACCCGCGTTTACAATTTTTATCATCGAGCCAGTCACGAAGATGTAATTATTAATATTATTGTGAAGTCGACAAGGATCGCCGCGGGCGAAACTGCGTTTTCCCATAGTCGAACTAATAGTGAGTAAATTCTAATTAAGGGATGCTGATTTCAGAATTTATAGATACAGTATACAATCGTAAACGCGAGGTTGTACATAATCGACATTGTATACGTATATAAGGTAATTATAATAATGCTAAAATATAATATTATATTCAAATTATAATTTATTTATAATATTATTGATTTTATTTTTCGAGTAAACGTATTAAAAACGTTTTAAATTGTCCGAAAGTGGACTTTTCGCTTAACCGCCGTTTAATACACGATTTGGTTTTCTACGCGTTTCGTATAACGCCATTTTGTACATCTCGTATCCGAGAATATGTTTCAAAGATATAAACGGTTTTTCTACTAGGAAATGGTATATATCGTCGCATACGTGGTCGGGTAAAACGTCCATGTTTCGCGTTTTAGCGCCGAATGACGGTGACCCTGAAAAAGTCACGCGACCTCGTTAAAGGGGTCGGAGCTGCAACCCGATATATTTAACAAAACTTGGTCCGACATAGAACTTTTTCTTCAAAACTTGCTTACGTTTTTTCTTCGCGATTAATTAATCTTCGTTAAAGAACTGGGTAATTATGGTATCGATTGATGATGTTAAAGCACGGCGCTGCGGGCACCGCGCTGAGTCTGTTATTATGGTATCGATTAATGACGTCAATGCACGGCGCTGCGGGCACCGCGCGTGAGTCCGTTA
>CM037783.1:60021843-60071843 GCA_021229015.1 Solen grandis
TAACTGCGTTTGAACTGACGCTTAAAATTTGAGGAAAGGGCAAAAATATGCCAAAATATGTTCATGTCATTTACTTCATGAACGATATTTTTTTATAACTTTTCTTTTGATCTTTAAAAAGTGCATAACGTTCGAAAGGAAATTGATTAGGCTATAAATCATGTTCATAATGATATTTACAAATATCAATATTTTTCGAGATGCATGCAGTTTCCTGCGCTATGCATGGCGCCGTTTTCGCTTTCCGCCATTACTGTGCCATTTAAAGCCCGATCTTCAAAAAAACTTTGCCATCAGAAAGAGCCTCGAAAGCTTTAATAATAATACGCATATTGTCTCGATAGAATGTTTTTTTCTTTTTTGAGATATTAAAGTTCAAAAGAAAAAAAAATATAATTCAAATATGACCTTGGTCTTTGAGATTTTCCGAAAACGGAAATGACATTTGACTATGAGATGCTATGTTGCACGTTCAGTCAAAATTTGAAGCAAATCGATCAAGAAATTTGGAGTACAGGCTAAAAACCCGTTTATTTTTGTTTAAGAACTGCTTTAAACATGATGTCGTAAAATGACGTCATATGAAGTCACATGTCCAAGAATATAAAGAAGACATCAAGAAGTGTAAGTTTTGTCAATTTTAATTTTCTAGCTCACATAGAAGCTACAAATTACGTAATTACATTTAAAGGTCCAAAGTTTGAAACTTGGTTAAACCAAAAAACCTTGGTTTTTTCGAAGATGGAAAAACGTATATAATAATACACATCTGGAACGTAGAACGTAATATACACATATGTGAAAATATCTAGAAAATCCACCGAGAAATAAAGGCTGTAGAGCGCGAACAAACTTTTATAGGAAATGTCAAATTTGACGTCATGTGACGTCATAAGAATGTAAAAATCATAGATTCTAAAATTACATCGCGTCAGATATGGGCTAGTAAATTTTCCTGATTCTAGACCGTCAGCAACCTATTGAAATAACAACCTCTTTTGGAAGATAATAATAATAACTAGATTTCATTCGTTGATACGAATGATAGAACTTTCTGCTAACATTGACAAATATAAAGATTAATACTGTTAGAAAGAATATATATTAAATTCCCTACCTTTTACTCTTTTTTTTTGTATGGACTTTGTGAAAATATGGCAAAAATAAATAAATCTTTATTTTGATATCGCTTTCTTATAACTTGACCAATTTTAGTATTCTATGTACCAAAAAAATGGCCTGAAAATCCCGACAATTCCATTGTAGCATATTTGGGTCTAGTTTTATAGGTATTCAAAATATAAGCAATTAAACTTAAACCTCTTAATTCTGCATATCTAAATTCTTTTTTTTATTTTCGTGTACAGTCGCGGGAATAAAATAGTAAATAGAAACGTCGACGCGTGTAGCCTCGTGAGTTAAATTCCAATAACTCTTGTACATACGATCGAGACGACTGTATTACACAAAGTTACTCCATTTTGCGCTTTTAGCTAACGGACAAATTAGCTTTCAGCGTCTTGAACGGATGACATGTGTTGATCATTTTGTTTCAAACGTCTACACTTATACACGCTCATTAGGACTTTCTGCCTAAAGCAGAAAGTCCTATTGGGTTTGTTATTAGGACTTTCTGCCTACAGGCAGAAAGTCATATTGGGTTTGTACTGTTTTTTTATTCTTCTTCTTCTTCTTATTCTTTTTTTCTTCCTCTTATATTTGTGCTAATTTCGAGGTGTTGCCATTGACTCAGAACAATGAAAATTTTATGGCATATATTTCAAACCATGAGCTTTCGGATGCAATGAATTTTATATTCATACGACGTCATATAACGTCAGATTTGACGTCAGGTGAAAAAGTTTTACGCGGTCTACAGCCATTATTTCTGGACCGATTTTCATCAAAATTTCACAGAATGTGTATGTTAGGCTCTAGTTGTGCATCCCGGTGTCCGTTTTTCAAAATTCGAAAAGTCCATGGTTCTATAGCGAATCCAAGATTCGAACCAAGGTCGTAAATTTTTAAATGCTTATAAAATCTGTCCTATTTCAGATAGAAAGTTGATATTTAGTCAGTATATAGGTCTCTAGAAGTTTTAAACATTTTGTGAAAATAAATGTCATATGACGTCACGTGACGTCATTATATGATAATGTATTTCTAATATTAACAAGAATATTTCTATATGTTGAAATGTCGAAGGGCAATGAAAATTTAATGACACATGCTTCAAAGGCTGACATTTTGATTTCTATGATTTTCATATGCCTATGACGTCATATGACGTCACACTTGAAATATGCAAAAAAAGTTTGTACGCGGTCTACAGCCATTGTTTTTGAACCGATTTTCATCAAAATTTCACAGAATGTGTATGTTAGGCTCTAGTTGTGCATCCCGGTGTCCGTTTTTCAAAATTCGAAAAGTCCATGGTTCTATAGCGAATCCAAGATTCGAACTAAGGTCGTAAATTTTTAAATGCTTATAAAATCTGTCCTATTTCAGATAAAAAGTTGATATTTAGTCAGTATATAGGTCTCTAGAAGTTTTAAACATTTTGTGAAAACAAATGTCATATGACGTCACGTGACGTCATTATATGATAATGTATTTCTTATATTAACAAGAATATTTCTATATGTTGAAATTGTCGAAGGGCAATGAAAATTTAATGACACATGCTTCAAAGGCTGAAATTTTGATTTCTATGATTTTCATATGCCTATGACGTCATATGACGTCACACTTGAAATATCCAACAAAAGTTTGTACGCGGTCTACAGCCATTGTTTTTGAACCGATTTTCATCAAATTTTCACAGAATGTGCATGTTAGGCTCTAGTTGTGCATCCCGGTGTCCGTTTTTCAAAATTCGAAAAGTCCATGGTTCTATAGCGAATCCAAGATTCGAACTAAGGTCGTAAATTTTTAAATGCTTATAAAATCTGTCCTATATCAGATAGAAAGTTGTTATTTAGTCAGTATATAGGTCTCTAGAAGTTTTAAACATTTTGTGAAAATAAATGTCATATGACGTCACGTGACGTCATTATATAATAATGTATTTCTAATATTAACAAGAATATTTCTATATGTTGAAATTGTCGAAGGGCAAGGAAAATTTAATGATACATGCTTCAAAGGCTGAAATTTTGATTTTCTATGATTTCATATGCCTATGACGCATATGACGTCAAACTTGAAATATGCAACAAAAGTTTGTACGCGGTCTACAGCCATTGTTTTTGAACCGATTTTCATCAAATTTTCACAGAATGTGTATATTAAGTTCTAGTTGTGCATCTCGGTGTCCGTTTTTCAAAATTCGAAAAGTACATGGTTCTATAGCGAATTCAAGATTCGAACCAAGGTCGTAAATATTTAAATGCTTATAAAATCGGATTTATTTAAGATAGAAAAGTGATATTTGGTCAGTATATAGGTCTCTGGGAGTCTTAAACATTTTGTGAAAAAAAACGTCACATAACGTCACTTGACGTCATTATATGATAATGTATTTCTAATATTAATAAGTATTTCTATATGTTGAAATTGTCGAAGGGCAATGAGAATTTAATGACAAATGATTCAGACGCTGAAATTTCGATTTCAATGATTTTTCATACGTCATATGACGTCACATTTGAAATTGACTACGAAAGTTTGTACACGGTCCAGAGCCATTATTAATGGGCCGATTTTCATCAAATTTTCACAGAATGTGTATATTACGTTCTTATGTGTATACCGTGTCCGTTTTTCAAAATTCGAAAAGTCCAAGCAAATATGGCGGATCCAAGATTCGAACCAATGACGTCATTTTTTAAATGCTTATAAAAACTGTCCTATTTGAGATAGAAAGTTGAAATTTTGTCAGTTAGTAGGTCTCTGGGTGTCTTAGCAATTATGTGAAAATAAACGTCATATGACGTCACGTGACGTCATTTGTTTCTTATTATTATTCTTTTCTTCTTCCTAACTAAACGCTTATTTTAATATGTTGCAATAGTCCTAGGACGATGAAATTTTTATGGGTTATTAGGCACGTGAGGAAATTTTGATGTCACCCCTACTGCATATATGTAGCCATATCTCAATAAATATCGATTTTTGTAAATATATGTATGAATAAGAATTATAGCTGAATAATTGACGTTTCCAAAAATATTTAGTTTATTAAAATTGGTTTACGTAATACAAAGTTATGAGCAAAAAAACTAAATGAAATGAAACTAATTTTGCTGATAATATGCTGTTTTCTTGAGGTTTAACAGTCAATATCTCAGAAACGACTGAAGATAAGTTTATACATTATGCGTATAAAATATAGCATGTATATATACTATAATAAAATAAAGAGCTTTCTAACGGTACCAAGTTTATTGAATTGGACTTCATATAAGAAATTTACATTGAAAATAATATTATTTCATAATCATGCATCATAAAAATATGGAAAAGGTCACGCGCAGGGGTCACCAAGCTTAAATACTTGCGCAACGACTTAAAAAAAAAAAAAAAAAAAAAAAATCAAATTGCAATTGATGGGCTATATCTTGATTTTTTTATTTTTTTTTGGTCGAATGTTGACTGTTTCCAAAATAAGCATTGAAGTTAATACATGTACAACGGCACAAGACAAAAATCCGTATTTGCAACACTATGTAGCTAGCGAGCAGTTTGCAAGCCTTGAAAAATTCACACGCAGCCCCACATTTTAGACCATCTAAAAACTGCATTGTTATGCTAACGATATTCATATTGCATCAGTTTGTAGGCTGGGATGTTACCTTTCAAAATATCACCATAGTTCGAAATTCCAGGAATTTATGGCAAAACTACGGAAGCCCAAACACGCCAAAATCGCTAAATACGTTTAACTACGTTACAGGTGTCGAAAGGATATAGCACTATACAAATATTCAATACTTCTTCCTACTGAGGCTAAATTAAACAAGGTTACAACTGAGCTGGAGTGATGAAATTCTATGTGTGATGAAAGTTAGAAACTTACATTTGAACACTGTTTCATTTTTCTTTTCATGTCATATGACATAGTATAAATTGTGTATGTAAACTACATGTGCAAGATATGGGCGGACTTTTATTAAAATTCACAGAATGTGTTCTATTTGTGCTATTTTATATAGAAATAGAGGAGATAGAAAGTTGCAATTTGGACAGATTATCTATTATGTCATCTTCTATATATACTATATAAAGCAGATGTTGCAGAAAGTCCTATCATTCGTTTAAACGAATGACATCTAGTTGTATCTCAATCTGGCAATTAAATTACATTGTACTATAACATATATTTTCACATAGGTTATCATTTATCATAAATTTGGAATATAGCTTGTACAACATTTATCGATTGATGCAACAATAAAGTCGGGAAATTGCAATGTTTCTACAACGGTCTAAATGACATGTGTCAAAACGCTCAAAGGATTATGGGTAACGCAATGCTGCAACTGATATGTATAAGTAACGTAAATAAAACTAGAACCGCAAGCGGTATCTCGTTTTCGCTTTTAACCTAATCAACTTGAACACTTATTTCAACTCAGCCACAATTTTCAATATGAAACAGAACGAAAAGGTTTTTGAAGACCTACTCTCATTTGCACAGTTTTTTTTTTTTTTTTTTTTTTTTTTTGCAATGTTAGAACATTCAAACTCTTCTAGCGCATATATTTTCCCATACCCTGTCCCTTGAAATCCATCCCATTCTGTGGTGCAGTCAACAAGGAACAAAATGCTGAAAACCGCATTTCAATCAGACTTTAACATTTTGAGTTATAAGCAAAAGAGTGATTTTAAGCAAAACGCCATCTAGCGGCAAAATTAGAAACAAAATTGCAAAAACAACAAATAGTTCAAACAAGTATATAAGTCGCACTAGTCAAACTTTTTATTCTTATGTATCAGAATTTGAAGCATAAAACCTGATTTACAATTATTCCAAAAAAGGATTTTTGAACTTTTTTGAATTGTGAGGCCCTTTCAAACATAACAATACATATCTTGTGAAAATTGCATGAAGAATGAAAAGAAAATAAAGTCAGGAGCGACAAAAACATGTTTTTGAAATTTTAATTTTTCCTAAAATTTAGTGAAGTTTGACCGTTTCTAGAGGACAAACCACGCATTTCCTTAATTCGCCATCCCATATATTTTGTGTGTATACGTCTTTTAAATGGTATGCCGGAGACGGAATTCTTCTATCTGATCTCTAACAAAAACGGATAGGTTTTTCGTAGACCTACCCTCATTTGCACAGTTTTTGTTTTGTTTTTGTTTTCTTGCAAGGTTCGAACATTCAACCTTCCGTAGCTCAAAAGCTTTCAGCCATACGGACCCTCGAATCCTATCATATGTTATTAGGCTATCAACAGGGACAGAATGCAAAAAACCGCATTCGAATCGGACTTAAACTTTTTGAGTTATAAGCAAAAGAATGATTTCAAGAAAAGCGCCCCCTAGCGGCAAAATGAGAAAGAAAATTGATTAAAATTTTACTGTTAGGTACTAGCAAGCAGCAAATAGTTCAATCAAGTATACAACGTTAGTCGCACAAGTCAAACTTTTTATTCTTATGTTCAGAATTTGAAGCATAAAACCTAAATTTACAATTATTCCAAAAAAGGATCAAACTATGGACTGCCGTATAATGACCAAATCAAGTCTGATCTTAAAAAACTAAACATTACTAAAAAGAGCTCTTTAAGACAAAAACTTTTGTTCATATACTCTCTATGAAATATTTTTAGTTTTGGAGCTATTTGTGGCCGAATAAAAACACAATAATCGTAATATGACCTTGACCTTTTCAATTCTTTTTTATTTTTTGAATTGTGAGGCCCTTTAAAACAAACAAATACATATCGTGTGAAAATTTAATGAAAATGAACAGAAAATAAGTCAGGAGCGACAAAAACATGTTTTTGAAATTTTAATTTTTCCTAAAATTTAGTGAATTTTGACCGTTTTCTAGAGGACAAACCACGCTTTTCCCTTTAAATTCGCCACCCCATTTTTTTTTTGGGGCGTATATGTCTTGCAAATCGTATGCAGCAAACAGAATTATTCTATTGATCTCTAACAAAGTGGGTAGGTTTTTCGTAGACATCCCCTCATTTTTCCACTTTTTTCCAAGGTTCGAACATTCAACCTTCCTAGAACAATTTGTTTTCCGTACTCGATGATGAGACTTCCATCATATTTGATTAGGCTGTCATAAAGGAACATTATGTAAAAACCCCCATCTAAATCAGGTTTCAAATTTTTGAGTTATTAGCAAAACGTGATTACATGCATTGCCCCCCCTAGTGGCTAAATCAGAAATAAATGTGAAAAGTTTGACCAATTGGCACATGTTCAGATAAAGATGACTCCATGCCCAAAATTTCATAGCTGTAGCTTTTCTCATCTGGCCGCTAGGCTGGACAACAAAATGGGTGGAATTGGAAAAATAATAAAAATAAAACTAGAATCGCTATCGCGATATCATCGGTTTTCGCAAAAGCAATTTACCTCAGTTAACGAGTCGCATGATTCGAAAAACATATTTCTTCGTTCAAGGGGCTTGTTGAATCTTTTTAACAGCGATCTTTTAAAAATTTTTGTCGCAATGTTTTAAACAGACTTTTTACCCAAAAGAAAAATTTTTGATATTACCTTTTCAGCTAGTAGTCGTTGATATCAATGGTTTTCACGAAGCAATTCCATTCTGTTCACGAGTTGCATGATTCGAAGAACATTTCTTCGTTCAATGGCTTGTTGATTACTGTTAGCAGTGATCTTTCAAACATTTCTGTCGCAATGTTTAAGCAGACTTTTTGCCCAAAAGAATATTGTTGAGTATCACCGGGTCAGTTATGTAGTCGCGATATCATCAGTTTTCACGAAAGCAATTCCATTCAGTTCACGAGTCGCATTTTTTCAAAAAACATTTCTTCGTTAAATTTGGCTTGTTGAAACTGTTAACAGTGATCTTCAAACATTTTTGTCGCAATGTTTAAGCAGACTTTTTACCAAGAAGAACACTTTTAAAGTACATGTATTACCTGTCTGTTATGTTAGTCGCAAACTTGAAACCTTTTTACGGACTTCGGGTACTGCAACGTTATATGTGTGTGTTGCTTTTATGATGGCGACATACGCCCAATTGTACTCGATAAACAAGAATTGCAAACGACAAACAACAGTTTAAAATAACACGCGACAATATATTATGCAACTCACACTTTTACAGACTAATGTACATTGAATTACTATCATTTCATGAATATCGCTTTGATTTTTAGTGTTGTTTAAAATTTGATGTCACCAAGAAAAAATGCAAAAAAAAGCATAAAATCAGACTTCAATTATTTAGTTATAAAGAGTGATTTCAAGCCAAGCCCCCCCCTAGCGGCAAAACGGAAACAAAATTGATAAATTTTCTATTAAAGTTACCTAGCAATGCAGCAAATGGTTCAATCAAGTATACAAGTCGCACTATCAAACATTCTAATTCCTATAAATCAAAATTTGAAGTATAAAACCTGATTTACAATTGTTCTAAAGAGGATCAAAATTTGGGCTGCCGTTAATTGACGAAATCAAGTTCATTCTTCAAAAACTAAACATCACTGGAAAGGGCTCTTCAAGAACAAAACTTTTGTTCAACACTTTCAATAAAATATTTTTTGTTTTTGAGCTTTTGATCCGAATAAAAACACAGTAATCGAAATTTATGACCTTGACCTTTGCATTTTCTTTTTTAACTTCTTTATTGTGGGGTCATTTCAAACATAACAGTACATAACTTGGAAAATATCATGAAGAATGAACAAAAAATAAAGTCAGGAGCGACAAAACCATGTTTTTGAAATTTTATTATTCCTAAAATTTAGTGAAGTTTGACCGTTTCTAGGGGACAGACCATGCATTTATTAATTTTCGCCACCCCATATATTTTGTGCGTATATGTCTTGTAAATAATTTGCAGCAAACAGAATTCTTCTATCTGATCTCTAACAAAAATGGATAGGTTTTTCGTAACCTACCCTCATCTGCACAGTTTTTTGCGAGGTTAAAACTTTCAACCTTCCTTTAGTAGCCAAAAAGTTTTAGCCACTCATACCTGGAAACTATCATTTTTTTATTAGTATCAACAAGGAACACAATGCAACAAACCCATTTGGATCAACTTCAACTTTTTGAGTTATAAGTAGAAGAGTTTTTTTAAGCAAAAGCGCCCCTTAGCGGCAAAAGAGAAACAAAATTGATTAAAAATTTTACCATTAGGTACCTAGCAATGCAGCAAATAGTCAATCAAGTACGCAAGTCGCACTATCGAACATTCTATTTCTTATATATCACAATTTGAAGCATAAAAACTGATTAACAATTATTCCAAAAAAGGATCAAATTTTGGACTGCCGTAAAATGACCAATCAAGTCCGATCTTCAAAAACTAAACATCACGGGAAAGAGCTCTTGAATAACTAAAATTTTTTGGCTCATATACTCTCAAAGAAATAATTTTAGTTTTGGAGCTATTTGGGGCCGAATAAAAACCAATAATCGTAATATGACCTTGACCTTTTCATTTATTTTTTAACTTTTTAATTGTGATCCCCTTTCAACATAACAATACATAACTTGTGAAAAAAACATGAAGAATTAACAAAAATAAAGTCAGAAGCGATAAAAAACATGTTTTTGAACCTTTAACTTTTTCTAAAATTTAGTGAAGTTTGACCGTTTCCGAGGACAAACCATACATTTCTTAAATTCGCCACCCCATATATTTTGTGCGTATATGTCTTGTAAATCATTTGCAGCAAACATAATTCATCTATCTGATCTCTAACAAAAATGGATAGGTTTTTTCGTAGACCTACCCTCATTTGCACAGTTTTTTGCGAGGTTCGAACTTTCAACCTTCTGTAGCTCAAATACTTTCAGCGACACGTACCTCGAAACCTATCATATTTTTTTTGGGCTACAACAAGGAACAGAAGCAAAAGACCCATTTGAACCCGGACCTCAAATAAGTGAGTTAGTAGCCTTTAATAAAATTTCATGCAAAAACGCCCCTGGCGGGAAAAAAAAGTAAGACATAATGAAAATTTCTCAACGTTGGATCTTTTCAAATAGGGTGGTAATAACGATTAAAATTTCATACATGTGACTTTTTCTATCATGGTGATATGCCGTTCACAAAAAAAGGTTGAAAAAAAAAAAAAAACTAGAATCGCTATTGCGTATCATCGGTTTTCGCGAAAGCACTTCCATTCAGTTCCCCGATCGCTGATCCGAAAAACATTTCTTCGTTCAATGGCTTGTTGGTTTACTGTTAACAGCGATCTTTCAAACAATTTTGTTACAATGTTTAAACAGATTTTTTACCCAAAAGAATATTTTTGAGTATTACCTGTCATTTAAATGAAGTCGCGATATCATCGGTTTTCACGAAAGCAATTCCATTCAGTTCATGAGTCGCCTGATTCGAAAAAAATTTCTTCGTTCAATGGCTTTTTTTATACTATTAACAGCGATATTTCAAACATTTTTGTCGCATTGTTTAAGCAGACTTTTTACCCAAAGGAATATTTTTGAGTATTTACCTGTTTGTTTATGTAGTCGCATACTTGAAAACTTTTTTTAGGGAAACTTCGGTTCCCTGCAACGTTATATGTATGTGTTGCTTTATGATTGCGACAAACGACAATTGTACTCAATAAACAAATTGCAAATGACAAACAACAGTATAAAATGACACACGACAATGCAATATGCCACTCAACATATTACAAACTAATGTTGCATTGAATTACTATCATTTTCATAAATATCGCTTTAATTTTTTAGTGTTCTTTCAATTAATGTCACCAACGAACAGAATGCAAAAAAAAAAATGAAATATTTTTTGTTTTGGAGCTTTTTGGGCCCGAATAAAAACACAGTTATCGAATATGACCATGACCTTTACAATTTCATTTTAACTTTTAATTGTGAGGCCCTTTTCAAACATAACAATACATAAATTGTGAAATACATAAAAGAATGAACTAAAAATAGTCAGGAACGACAAAAAAAACATTTTTTTGAAAGTTTAATTTTTCCTAAAATTTAGTGAAGTTTGACCGTTTCTAGAGGACAAACCATGCTTTCTTAAATTCGCCACCCCATAATTTTGTGAGTATATGTCTTGCTAATCATTTGCGGGCAAACAGAATTCTTCTATCTGATGTCTAACAAAAATGGATAGGTTTTTCGTAGACCTCCCTCATCTGCACAGTTTTTTGCGAGGTTCGAACTTTCAACCTTCCGTTAGTTGCTTAAAAAGTTTCACCCATTCATACCTAGAAACTATCATATTTTATTAGGCTTTCAACAAGGAAATAATGCAACTAATCGCATTTGGATCAGACTTTAACTTTTTGAGTTAAAAGTAGAAGAGTGATTTCAAGCTAAGCGCCCCCTATCGGCAAAATTTTTGAAACAAAATTTATTAAAATTTTACCATTAGGTACCTAGCAAAGCAGAAAAATTTAAATCAAGTATGTAGTCGCAAAGTCAAACTTTAATTTTTCTTATATATCAGAATTTGAAAGCATAAAAACTGATTTACAATTATTCAAAAAGGAACAAATTTTGGGACTGGTTAAAATGACCAATTCAAGTCCGATCTTCAAAAAAACAAAACATCACTGGAAAGAACACTTGAAGAACTAAAACTTTTTTCATATACTAAAATGAAATAGTTTTAGGTTTGGAGTTATTTCGGGCCGATTATAAACACAATAATCGTAATATGCCCTTAAAACCTTTTCATATATTTTTTAAATTTTAATTGTGGGCCCTTTCAAACATAAGAATAAAATAACTTGCGAAAATTTAATGAAGAATGAACAAAAAATAAAGTCGGGAGGGACCAAAAACATTTTTTTGAAATTTAAATATTTCCTAAAATTAGTGAAGTTTGACCGTTTCTAGAGGGCAAACCATGCATTTCTTAAATTCGCCACCCCAATATTTTGTGCGTATGTCTGCTAATCATTTGCAGCAAACAGAATTCTTCTATCTGAGGGTCTAACAAAAATGGATAGGTTTTTCGTAGACCTACCTCATCTGCACAGTTTTTTTTTTGCGAGGTTCGAACTTTAAACCTTCCGTTACTAGCTCAAAAAGTTTCAGCCATTCATACCTAGAAACTATCATATTTTATTAGGCTTTAAACAAGGAATATAATAAAAAAAAACCGCATTTGGATCAGACTTTAACTTTTTGAGTTATAAGTAAAAGAGTGCTTTCAAGCAAAGGGCGCCCCTACGGCAAAATGAGAAAGAAAATTTGATTAAAATTTTCCCATTAGGTACCTAGCAAAGCAGCAATTAGTTCAATCAAGTATGGCTAGTCGCACAAGTCAAACTTTAATTTTCTTATATTCAGAATTTGAAGCATAAAACCTGATTTACAATTATTCAAAAAAAAGGATCAAACTTTGGACTCCCGTATAATGACCAAATCAAGTCCGATCTTCAAAAACTAAACATCACAGGAAAGAGCTCTTTAAGAACTAAAACATTTGTTCATATACTCTCAATGAAATATTTTTAGTTTTGGAGCTATTTGTGGGCCGAATAAAAACACAATAATCGTAATATGACCTTGACCTTTTCAATTTTCTTTTATTTTTTATTGTAAGGCTCTTTCAAACATATCAATACATATTGTGTGAAAATATCATGAAGAATGAACTAAAAATAAAGTCAGAAGCGACAAAAACATGTTTTTAAAAATTTTTAATTTTTCTAAATTTAGTGAAGTTTGGACCGTTTCTAGAGGACAAACCATGCATTTCTTAAATTCGCCACCCCATATATTTTGGCGTATATGTCTTGCAAATCATTTGCAGCAAACAGAACTCTTCTATCTGATCTCTAACAAAAATGGATAGGTTTTTCGTAGACCTACCCTCATTTGCGCAGTTTTTTGCGAGGTTCGAACTTTATCCTTCTAAAGCTCAAAACTTTCAGCGACACCTACCTCAAAATCCATCTATTTTATGAGGCTATCAACAAGGAACAGAATGCAAAAAAAACGCATTGAACCCGGACCTCAAATACGTGAGTTATTAGCCATTATAAAAATTTCATAAAAAACGCCCCCTATCGGGAAAAGTAAGACAAAAATGAAAAATTTCTCAACGTTAGGATCATCTTAAAATACGTGGTAAAACTGATTAAAAATTTCATAAATGTGGCTTTTCTGATCACGGAGATTTGCCGTTAACAAAAAAGGGTTAGAAAAATAATAAAAAACTAAAATCGCAATCGCGATATCATCGGTTTTCGCAAAAGCAATTTACCTCATTAACGAGTCGCATGATTCGAAAAACAATTTCTTCGTTCAATGGCTTTGTCAAATACGGGTTAACAGCGATCTTTCAAACATTTTTGTCGCAATGTTTAAGCACACCTTTTACCAAGAAGAATACGTTTAAGTATTCCCTGTCCGTCATGTAGTCGAAAACTTGAAAACTTTTTTATGGACTTCGGTACTGCAAATTATATGTGTGTGTTGCTTTATGATGGCGACATACGACAATTGTACTCGATAAACAAGAATTGTAAATAACAAACACCAGTTTAAGATAAACGCGAAAATGTATCATGCCACTCAACTTATGTTGCATAGAAATACTATCATTTTCCTGAAATATCCGATTAATTTTTTGTGTTGTTTCAAATTGATGTCACCAAGGAACAGAATGCAAAAAATGACATAAAATCAGACTTCAATTATTTTAGATTTAAAGAGTGATTTCAAGCCAAGCACCCCCTAGCGGCAAAACGAGAAAAAAAATTGAGTAAATATTTTCTATTAGGTACCTAGCAATGCAGCAAATGGTTCAATCAAGTATACAAGTCAAACTAGTCAAACATTCTATTTCCTTATATAACGCATTTGAAGCATAAAACTGATTTACAATTGTTCTAAAGAGGATCAAATATTGGTCTTCTGTAAAATGACGAAATCAAGTCCGATCTTCAAAACTAAACATCACTAGAAAGGGCTTTTCAAGAACTAAAACTTTTGTTCATATACTTTCAATGAAATATTTTTGTTTTGGAGCTATTTGGAGCCGATAAAAACACAATAATCGTAATATGACCTTGACCTTTGCAATTTCATTTAACTTTTTAATTGTGAGGTCCTTTCAAACATAACAATACATAACTTGTGAAAATATCATGAAGAATGAACTAAAAATAAAATCAGGGGCTACAAAAACATGTTTTGAAATTTTAATTTTTCCTAAATTTTAGTGAAGTTTGACCGTTTCTAGAGGACAAACCATGCATTTCGTAAATTCGCCACCCCCTATATTTTGTGCGTATATGTCTTGCAAATCATTTGCAGCTAATTTGAATTCTCTATCTGATCTCTAACAAAATGGATAGGTTTTTGGTAGACCTACCCTCATCTGCACAGTTTTTTTGTAAGTTTCGAACTTTCAACCTTCCGCTAGTAGCTCAAAAAGTTTCAGCCACTCATACCTAGTAACTATCATATTTTATTAGGCTATCAACAAGGGAAAATAATGCAATAAACCGCATTTGGATCAGACTTTTAAGTTTTTTAGTTATAGTAGAAGAGGGTTTTAAGCTAAGTGCCCCCTACCGGCAAAATGAGAAACAAAATTGATTAAAATTTTACCATTAGGTACCAAGTAATGCAGCAAATAGTTTAATCAAGTATACAAGTCGCCTAGGCGAACATTCTATTTCTTATATATCACAATTTGAAGCATAAAAACTGATTTACAATTATTCCAAAAATGGGTCAAAGTTTGGACTGCCGTAAAATGACCAAATCAAAGTCCGATCTTCAAAAACTAAACATCAATGGAAAGAGCTCTTGAAGAACTAAATGTTTTGTTCATATACTCTCAATGAAATATTTTTAGTTTTGGAGCTATTTGGGGCCAAATATAACACAATTAAACGTTTAATATACCTTGACCTTTTCATTCATTTTTAAACTTTTTAATTGTGAGGCCCCCTTTAAACATAAAAAATACATAACTTGTGAAAATTAAAAGAAGAATGAACTAAAAAAAAAAGTCAGGAGCGACAAAAAACAGTTTTTGAAAATTTAATTTTTCCTAAAATTTAGTGAAGTTTGACCGTTTCTGAGGACAAACTATGCATTTCTTAATGCTCACCCATATATTTTTTGCGTATATGTCTTGCAAATCATTTGATGCAAACAAAACTCTTCTATCTGATCTCTAACAAAAATGGGTAGGTTTTTCATAGACCTACTCTTATTTGCACATTTTTTGCGAGGTTGAACTCTCAACCTTCCATTACTAACACAAAAATTTTCAGATCACTCATACCTTCACACTATCCTATTTTATTAGGCTATCAACAAAGAACATAATGCAACAAACCACATTTGAATCAGGATTCAACTTTTTGGGGTTATGAGCAAAAGAGTGATTTCAAGCAAGCGTCCCCTAGCGGCAAAATGAAAAAAAAAAATTGATTAAATTTTACCATTAGGTCCTAGCAATGCAGCAAAAAGTTCAATAAAGTATACAAGTCGCACACGTGGAACATTCTATTTCTGATAATCACAATTTGAAGCATAAAAACGGTTTAACAATTATTCCAAAAGAGGATCAAACTTTGGACCGCCGTAAAATGACCAAATCAAATCCGATCTTCAAAACTAAAGATCATGAAAGAGCTCTCAGGAACAAAAAGTTTGTCCATAACTCTTAATGAAATATTTTAGTTTTGGAGGTATTTCGGGCCGAATAAAACACAATAATCGTAATATGACCTTGACCTTTTCATTCATTTTTTAAAATTTTTAATTGTGAGGCCCTTTCAAACATAACAATACATAACTTGTGAAAATATCATGAAGAATGAACGAAATATAAAGTCAGGAGCGACAAAAAACATGTTTTTGAAAATTTAATTTTTCCTAATATTTAGTGAAGTTTGACCGTTTCTAGAGGACAAACCATGCATTTATTAAATTCGCCACCCCTTATATTTTGTGCGTATATGTCTTGCAAATCATTTGCAGCAACAGAACTCTTCTATCTGATCTCTAACAAAAATGGATAGGTTTTTCGTAGCCTACCCTCATTTACGCAGTTTTTTGCGAGGTTCGAACTTTCAACCTTCTAAAGCTCAAATACTTTCAGCGACACGCACCTCAAAATCTATCATATTTTTTGAGGGGTATCAACAAGGAAAAGAAAGCAAAAAACCGCATTTGAATCGGACCTCAAATAACTGAGTTTATTAGCCATTAATAAATTTCATACAAAACGCCTCCCAGCGGAAAAAATAAGACATAAATGAAAATTTTTTCAACGTTAGGATCATCTCCAAATACTTTTGGGAAAAACTGATTAAAATTTCATAAAAGTGGCTTTTCTGATCACTAGATTTGCCGTTAACAAAAAAAGGGTTAGAAAAAATAATAAAAAAAAAAAAAAAAAAAAAAAAAATAAAACAGAAGAAAACAATAGGTTTTCGGTCTGCGAGGTGCGAAAACCTAAAAATAGAAGAAACAGACGAAGAGCAATAGGTTTTCGCACTGCGAGGTGCGAAAACCTAACTAAAAACCGCAAAGCGGCATCTTGGTTTTCGCTTTTAACTTGACTAGTAAGAGTACTGGTTTCAACTACAGACATAATTGATTGAGATTAACTTTATTCGAATATTATTGTAAGTTGATCAAATGAAGTTTCCCATCTTTAAAACTTAACACCATCAGAACGAGCTCTTCCCCGAACTAAAACTTTTGTTCATATACTTTCTATAAAATATTTTTAGGGTTTGAAGCTAGTTTTTTGCCGATAAAATAACAATAATCGGTATTATGACCTTGACCTTTGCATATTTTTCATCGTTATTTACTATGAGTTTATTTTTATTATTTAAAGCATAAACAGTGAAAAAAAAATGACGATTGAACAAAAATAAGTCAGGAGCTGCAAAAAAGAAAACAACATATGGATTTACAATTGTTTGATAAAAGGATCAAACTTTGGACTGTGGTCATTTTTATCAAATGAAATCCGATCTTCAAAAACTAAACACCAATGGAAAGATTCTTTACAGACTAAAACTTTTGTTCATATCCTTTCTATAAAATATTTTTAGATTTGGAGCTATTTTATGCCGATAAAAATAATAATAATTGGTATATGACCTTGAACCTTTGCATAAATTTTGCTTGATTTTTTTTCTATGAATTTATTTGTTTTTTAAAAATGCATAAAACAGTGAAATAATGAGAAGATTGAACAAAAATTAAAGTCAGGAGCAGCAAAAAAGAGGAAACATATGGATATACAATTGTTAATAAGAGGATCAAACTTTGGACTGTGGTCATTGATCAAATGAAGTCCGATCTTCAAAAACTAAACACCAATGGAAAGACCTCTTCACAGACTAAAACTTTTGTTTTATATACTTTCTATAAAATATTTTAGATTGGGAGCTATTTTATGCCGATAATAATAATAAATTTTTGGTATATGACCTTTACCTTTGCATATTATGCTTGAATTTTTTCTATGATTTTATTTGTTTTAAAAAATGCATAAACAGTGAAATAATGATGAAGATTAAACAAAAATTAAAGTCAGGAGCAGCAAAAAAGAGGGGAAAATATGGATATACAATTGTTTGTAAAGGATCAAAATTAGGACTGTGGTCATTTGATCAAATGAAGTCTGATCTTCAAAAACTAAACACCAATGGAAGGACCCCTTCACAGACTAAAACTTTTGTTCATAAAACTTTCTATAAATATTTTTAGATTTGGAGCTATTTATGCCGATATAAATAATAATAATTGGTATATGACCTTGACCTTTGCATATTATGGGGGATTTTTTTTCTATGATTTTTTTTGTTTTATAAAAATGCATTAACAGTAAAAAAATGATGAAGATTGAATAAAAAATAAAGTCAGGAGCTGCAAATAACCGTAAAAAGTCATGCTTTCGAAAATGTTGATTTTTCGAAAATATAGGTAAAGTTTGACCGCTACTGTGGACAAACCATGATTTCTCAAAATCGCCACACCCCTATATTTTGTGCGTATATGTCTTGCAATCATATGCCACAAACAAAATTCTCCTATCTCATCTCTGAAAAAAAAAAAGGGGACTTTTTTCGTAGACCTACCCTTTTTTTCATCGTTTTTTCGAGATTTGAACTTCAACCTCCTGTAGCAAGAAAGTTTTATATACGCAAATAATTGAAACGTATCATTTTTTTTTATAAATTTCTGACCTGGAACACAATGCAAAAAACCGCATTTGAATCGGACCTCAAATAACAGAGTTATTACCCTTAGTCATTTTTTTCAAAACGCCACCTAGCGGCAAAACTAAGACAAAAATGAAAAGTTTTTCAACGTGAGGATCAAATTCAGATCTTTGGACAAAAGTGGTAAAAAATCAGAAATGTGACTTTTTCTATCATGATGATATGCCGTTCACAAAAAAAGGTTAGAAAAATAATAATAAAAATAAAAAGAAAAATAAAACAGCAGAAGAACAATAGGTTTTCGCAAGCGATGCGAAAACCTAAAAAAAAAAATAAAACAGAAGAAGAACAATAGGTTTTCGCACTGCGAGGTGCGAAAACCTAAAAAACAAATCAACAGAAGAAGAACAATAGGTTTTCGCCCAGCAGAGGCGAAAACCTAATGATTTGACAAAACATTAAATCATTGTCAACACTTGTTTAGTCTGTTTGTTTGTTTGTTGGGTTTAACGTCCCACCGACAGTACTTCAGTCATTTGGAGACGATGTCTACTTAATGCAGTTATAGTGCTGCCACACTGCAGTATCACGCCGTAGACATGTGGCATGATACCACGCCCAGTCACATTATCCTGATACCGAGCCAACCCGTCTGCAACTACCCTTATATGCTGAGCGTCAATCAAGGGAGCTATAACAGTATCATTATTTACGACTTTGGTATCGAACCCACGACCTCCCTCTCCCGAGCGGACGCTCTAACCACTCGGCCACCGGGAACGGTACACTTGTTTAGCTAGTAATATCAATATGATATAAGTAAAAAGTGTTTTTTTTTGCAATTTAGATGACTTATACATATCTGTAAACTTACATTTTCCGATAATGCTTCAATTAAGGTGAAAGCGAAAGTAGAATATTTTATGAAAATTCTTACAATTGGCTTTAAATTCGTATTTTTATGTAACTTCCTTATTTTTTGATCAATTTAAAAATATAGGTGCCAAAAACATCGTCTTAAAATTCTCTACATCTCACATGCTTAATGTAAGGACATATTTCTAATGATTCTTAAGATATTAGCCGTAAAACTCTGACATGACGGCAAAATCGCTGAAATTATACATGTTTAAATTCTTATTTTTTATGTAACTTCCTTATACTTTGATCAATTTTAAAACTTAAGGCACCAAAATAACCGTCTTAAAATTTTCTACATCTCACATGCTTAATGTAAGGACTCATTTTTAATGATTCTTAAGATATAAGCCGTAAAACTCTGACATGACGGCAAAATCGCTGAAATTATACATGTTTAAATTCTTATTTTTGATGTAACTTCCTTATACTTTGATCAATTTCAAAACTTAAGGTACCAAAATAATCGTCTTGAAATTCTCTACATCTCACTCGCTTAATGTATTGACTTATTTCATATGAGTTTTAAGATATAAGCCGTGAAACTCTTACATAACGGCAAAATCGCTGAAATTCTATATGTTTAAATTCTTATTTTTGATGTTACTTCCTTATACTTGGATCAATTTCAAAACTTTAGGTACCAAAATAATCGTTTTAAAATTCTCCACTTTTTACACGCTTTATCTATAGGAATATTTTTAATATTTTTTGAGATACAAGCTCTTAAACCTCCCGAAAAATGAAAAATCACCAAAGCTATATGCACGAATTTCGTTTTTTTCCCCATTACTCCATGAATCTTAGGTCAATCATTAAACTTTAAGCAACAAAATAACGACCAAACATTGCTTTACAAATAATATTCATCATCATATTTTCAAAAATCAAAGGTTTTCGATATATAAACTGTTAAACACACTGAGGGTTACCAAATTTTCGTTTTTCCGCCTTAACTCAACCGATTCAACCCCGATCATCAAAAACTAAATATCATCTGAAAGGTCTTTCTAAACACTACAAATTATACGCATAGTGGTCTCGATAGAATATTAACCGTTTTTGAGATATTTAAGCCGAAGAAAAACCCGATAATTAATATATGACCTTGACATTTGGGATTTTCCGGAAACGGAAGGACATGGGCTCCATAGAATCTAATACTGCATCATCAGACAAATTTTTAAGCAAATCATACAAAAAATAAAGCCTTCAGGGCTTAAAAACCGTTACATTTTAATACGAAAGTTTTATTAGCATTATGACGTCATGTGACGTCATATGACGTTTATCTTTTCAGAATTTAAAAAAGACCTAGAGACTAATATTCAGTTCAAATATTAAAGCGATTTTATACGCATTTGAAATTTGACGTCATTAGTTCGAATCTTGGATTCGCCATCAAACATTTGTCTTTCCGAATTTGGAAAAACGGACACCGGGATGTACAACTAGAGCCTAACATACACATTGTGTGAAATTTTGATGAAAATCGGTCCAGAAATAATGGCTGTAGACCGCGTACAACCTTTTTCACCTGACGTCAAATGAATATGAAATTCATTGCATCTGAAAGCTCATGGTTTGAAATATATGCCATAAAATTTTCATTGTTCTGAGTCAATGGCAACACCTCGAAATTAACACAAATATAAGAGGAAGAAAAGAAGAATAAGAAGAAGAAGAATAATAATAAAAAAAAAACAAAAAAAAAAAAACAGTACAAACGCCAGTAGGCAGAAAGTCCTAATAATAAAAAAAAAAAATACACCTCATTCTCTCAAATACGCATCGCAATTCACCTTTAAAGACGGACACCCTTTCCTGCGTAGTAACCAACCCAATAACTGCCTTCTTTCCTTACTTCAAATTGCTAGATTTCGTATACAAGCCCTCATCCGCAAAACATGAATATCTGCCATGTGTGTTGACGGAATCACTTGAAATTTTTAGGACATTTTGAACATCGTAGACTACGGCATTCGAGTAAATTTGAACTTCATACATCAATTTGCCGATTTTTTTTAGCTCACCTAGCTCACAAAAGGCCTAGAGCTTAGTTATTAAGTATGTAGCATTGTCTAATGGACCATTACCAAGATTGTTCAAATCAACGTCCAGAGGTGATAAATGACCCCGCGCCAGGGGTCACTTGTTTTACAAAGAGTTATATAGGAAAAACATTAAAAAAAATTCTACTCTGAAACCATAAGGCCAAGAGCTAAGATATTTGGTATGTAGCATCATCTAATGGGCCATTACCAAGATTGTTCAAATCATGGCCCTACGGTGATAAATGACCCCGCGCCAGGGTTCACTTGTTTTACATAGAGTTATATAGGAAAATCTTTAAAAATCTTCTTCTATGAAACCGTTAAGCCTAGAGCTTTGATATTTGGTATGTAGCATTATCTTATGGGTCATTACCAAGATTGTTTAAATCATAGCCCTACGATGATAATTGACCCCGCACCAGGGGTCACTTGTTTTAAAAAGAGTTATATAGGAAAATCTTTAATAATCTTCCTCTGCAAAACTGCAGGACCTAGAGCTTAGATATTTGGTATGTAGCATCATCTAATGGGCCATTACCAAGATTGTTTAAATCATAGCCCTACGTTGATAAATGACCCCACACCAAGGTCAATTGTTTTACATAGAGTTATATAGGAATATCTTTGAAAATCTTCTCCTATGAATCCAGAAGACCTAGAGCTTAGATATTTGGTTTGTAGCATCATCTAATGGGCCATTACCAAGATTGTTCAAATCATAGCCCTACGGTGATAAATGACCCACACCAAATCTTGATTCATTATATTCTCCTCTACAATAATGTGTTCCTTTTTATGTGAATACATTTTACAATGTTCTTTTGTTATTTTACAAGGTTCTTTTGTTATTTTATCAATAAAAAAGAAATTCAAAATGCGTTTTTCATAAACGTCCCATTTTAGCGGGTTAAGACTTTATAAAATACTAATTTTAATCTTTCCTTATCTTATATACTTTATTTCACGGTGGTTAACAGTGCACTAGTTAATTTTAACCGAAACAGCCTCAATACAAGCTATAATTGTCTTCAATGCCTATACATCAAGACCCATTAGGTGAGCGATATAGGGCCTTCGGCCCTCTTGTTTATGATTTCTTTTAATACTTCTTGCATGACGTCATAATTATGTGATCAAACAAATATTCCTTGCAGTATACATCACTTCACCTTTTAGTGTGTTAATCCTGAAAAAATCATATTTGACTCAAAGTTCATAAAACTACAGCTTTTCCCAATTTCGTTAAAAGTACATTTTCGTCTTCCTGCCATAACTCAACCAATTCAATCCCGATCTTCAAAAACTAAATATCACCTGAAAGGTTTTTCAAAGTACAGATTTTCAAAGTACAGATTTGACCCAAAGTGTCTAGGTAGAATTTTTCGTTTTTGAGATAAACCTTGCCGAATAAACACACCGATAACTGACATATGACATTGACCTTTACGATTTTCTGGAAACGGAAATGACTATGGAAATGAGATGGTATGTTGCACATTCAGTGAAAATTTTATGTAAATCGGTAAAAGTTAATTCACGTAGGGCTAAAAACTCTACATTATGGATTAAATGTTTGTTTACGCGTCATAACGTCATTTTACGTCATACGACGTCAGTCTTTTCAGAGCTGTAAGAAATTGATAAGACACATGTTCTGTCCAAATTTGAAGTTTCTAGCTTATCTGAAAGCTTCGTAATACTTAAATACATTTCAGGTCCAAAGTCCGAAACTTGGTTCAGCCATAGGTCCTTGTCTTTTGAATCTTGCAAAATGTATATAATATATATATGTTACACAGAGATAATGTAACACTTGTAAGAAATTTATGATTATGTATGATGTTCAAATGTTACACAGAGATTAATGTAACACTTGTAAGAAATTTTAAATTTATGTATGATGTTCAAGTGTTACACAGAGATAATGTAAACACTTGGTTCAAATGTTACACAGAGATAATGTAACACTTGTAAGAAATTTATGATTATATATGATGGTTCAAATATTACACAGAGATAATGTAACACTTGTAAGAAATTTATGATTATGTATGATGTTCAAATGTTACACAGAGTAACACTTTTAAGAAATTTATGATTATGTATGATGGTTCAAATGTTACACAGAGATATGAACACTTGTAAGCAACTTATGATCATGTATGAAGATTAATATGCTACAAAGAGATAATGTAATGTATGTAATTTTTGTAATAAAGTTACTATATACTGATTATATATCAAAAGATACAATATAGCTCATATATAATAAAAAAAAGATAATGAAAGATGGTTCATAAATTACAAGGAATCAACATAACACATGTATAAAAAAAAAACTCTTTAAATGTGTAAGATGTTTTCATATGTTACACTAGCAAATACAAAAAAAAAACACATTGTATGAATATTCTGAGAGCGTAAGATGGTTCATATAATATACCGACATATGTTTTATAAACATATAATTTATGAGGTGTAATAAATTATAGGATAATATGTTAAATTTATAATTTACATGCCTCTTTTTCAAATGAATACATTATGCAGCAAATCTTTTTAATAAATATATTTTGGAAAACTTCTATACTGAACAAAGAAATTAGAAAATATAGGGGTTTTTTTTCATTAATATAAATGTTCATTTCAAAAAAGATAATGGAAGTGAGTATAGGCTCATTGAATGTTAGAGGTTTAGGCAAAAATAAGAAAAGAGGTCAAATGCTTTGAGTGGTTACAAAACAAACAATTATCAATCTGCTTCCTGCAAGAAACGCATTCAACAAATGAAACTAAAGAAAAATGGTCCAGAGAATGGAATGGTAAATCTTATTTCAGTGGAATTAAACCAAATGCTGAAGGAGTCGCAATTCTGATTAATAAACATTTTTAATTGTAAAATCACAGAACAGGTCGAATTATTCAGGGCGTTTATTAGCATTAGCAGTGGAAATAAACAATAGAAATATCATATTAATAAATATATATGGACCAAATAAGGATGACACCAAAGTATTTGAAAAAAATATATAAATACATTGATGATAATAATGAAAAAAACTTTATAATAGGAGGTGACTTCAATACTGTAATAGATGTTAAGGTAGATAAGATAAATAGTACAGTAGATAATCACAGCAAATGTAGAAAAATATTGAAGAATATGATGATAAATTTTGAATTAAATGATATATGGAGAGACAACATCAGATAAAAAACAAATTACATGGAGATCTAGTGGAAAAAACAATATAGGATCAAGATTGGATTATTTTTTAATTTCAGAAACCATTTGCAATATAGTGAAAGAATGTACTATAAAACCTGGATATAGAACTGATCATTCTGTTGTAATAATGAATGTAAATTTTCAATATCAAGAACGTGGGAAAGGATATTTTAAAATGAATAAATTTATTATGTTTAACGGAATATCAAAATATAATACGAACACAAATAAAGGAAATAGCAGACCTCAATGTACATGCAAATCCAGATCCTTTATGTGAACACATAAAAGGTACAATTAGAAATGAAACAATAAAATATGCCTCTAAACACAAAAAAGAACAAACAATAATTGAAGAAGAATTAGTAAGAGAAATAGAAACACTAGAACAAGAATTACTTAACACACACTCAACAAATAACAGGAACACAATAGAAAAATTGAACAATAAAAAAGAACAATTAAATGAAATATATGATAGGAAAGTAAATGGTGCAATTATAAGATCAAAAGCAAATAGTGTTGAATACAACGAAAAGAACAGCAAATACTTTGCAAATATGGAAAAAAAACAAGCAGAGAAAAAACATATACAGCAGCTTAACATTAAAAACAAAACAGAAACTGACCCAAAGAAAATACTAAATGAAGAAAAACACTTCTTTGAAAACTTATATAACGAAGAAAAACATACAACAGTAATATAGATTTTTTAATGAGGGATATAAGTAAACTTACAATTAGAGAACAAGAACTATGTGATGGACTGCTAACTGAATATGAATGTTTACAAGCCTTGCAAGAGATGGGAAATAACAAAAGCCCTGGATCAGATGGAATAACAGTAGAATTTTATAAAACTTTCTGGAAGGATATAAGTAAATATTTATCTGAATCATTAAACTTTTCATATAATAAAGGACAACTTTCTGAAATACAACGACAAAGTATAATCACACTTATTCCAAAACAAAATAAAGACTTGACTGACCTATCAAATTGGAGACCACTAGTTTATTAAATATAGATTACAAAATAGCAACTAAAGCAATTGCGAATAGAATAAAAAAAGTCCTTGAAAAAAATCATATCATACTCACAAACAGGCTTTATGAAGAATCGATATATAGGGAAAATGTTCGTTTGATATTTGAAATATTAGATTTATTTAAATAGGGAAATAGACCAGGTTTATTATTCTTTTTAGACTTTGAAAAAGCTTTTGATACAATTAATCACGATTTCATGTTTAAATGTCTGAAATACTTTAACTTTGGTGATTCCTTAATAAAATGGATTAAAGTATTTTATAATAATATAAATAGTATTATAATAAATAATGGCCATTTAAGTGAAAGCTTCCCTGTAAAAAGAGGCTCGACAAGGATGTCCCCTCTCATCGACATTATTCATAATTTGTATTGAGATACTATCAAAATACATACAGAAGGATAATGAAATTATTGGAATTAAAATAATGAAACTGAAATAAAACAGACACTATTTGCTGATGATGCTACATTTTTTAATGATGGTTCAGAAAAATCACTAAATATATTAATTCATTTTATAACAAATTTTGGATAATTTATCAGGTCTAAAACTTAACAATTCAAAGTGTACCATATTACAGTCTGGATCATTAAAAAATAAAAATCTGAACTATTGTAAAAATAAAAAAATCAATTTTACATCTATTTCTGCAAAAACATTAGGTTATGACCTTTTTTAATGCAAATAATACAAATGTCATGTACAATACAGAACAAAAATCGAGGAATTTCATAATTGTTTAAGCAATGGCAGCATAGAAAAATCACATTACTAGGTAAAATTACTGTAATCAAAACTTTTGCACTTCCAAAACTCATATACCCTTTTACTGTTTTGCCTAATCCTCCAAGTAAAACTATTCAAGAAATAAATAAAATGATATTCAATTTTATTGGCAAAACAAACCGGATAAAATTAAAAGAGATATACTATATTTGCAATACAATAATGGTGGATTAAAAAATTAACAAACATAAGATTATTTTTGAATTCCATTAAATCATGTTGGGTAAAGAGAATATTAAATGAAGAAAAAAAGGACAATGGAAATTATTTTATGAAAGCGTACTCAACAAACATGGTGGCAAATTAATATTTGAATGTTACTTAAATAAAAATTGACATAAATAGAATTTGTAATGGAAATACTTTCTTAAGAGATATTCTCGAGTCATGGAATCATGTGAAACAGTGTTATGACAAGGATGAAAATAGAAGAAATATAATATGGAATAACTCAAAACATAAGAGTTAATAACAAAACGATTTTCTACAAAAATTGGTTTGACAAAGGAATATTGTTTGTTGATCAATTAATAGATCTTAGAACTAATCATATTTTCTCCTTTGAACAATTTCAAAATAGTTTTAACATAGATAAAAATGACTACTTAAAATTCCATTCATTGATTAAAAATAGACCTAAAACAATGTTTAGATACTAAAGATATCAAAGAATATATTTTGAGAAATAAAGGAATAAAACACTAAAGAACAAATAGAAAATTCAAAAACTCCAAATAAAACTTTATATAATATACAACTTGAAAATATCAATACAAATTACAAAAAATCAGAAGATAAGTGGGACAATATTTTAAATGATGAAGCCATAGACTGGCCATGTGTATATATGCAAAAACTTTAAAATAACAAAAGACACTTATCTACGAGATTTCCAGTATAAATTTTTAATGCGAAGAATAGCAACCAACAAATATTTAACAAAAATTCAAATAAAAAACAGCAGTCTATGTGACTTTTGTAATAGCAATATAGAAACAATAGAACACCTTTTTTGGGAGTGCACACATACACAGCAATTTTGGAATGAAATAAGTGTTTTCTTAAAACAAAATATTTAGATATAAATTTTAATTACAAAATGATATTTCAAGGCATTAAATGCAATACAGAAAATAATGACATCATAAATTTTATCATACTGATAGCAAAATTGTTTATATATCAAATGAAGCTAAAAAACATACTGCCAACTATATATATTTTTAAACAAATTTTAAAATTCAGATTGACAGTTGAACAACATATATCTTTAACACAAAATAAATTAATATCTTTCAATAATAAGTGGAGACATTTTCTCTAATATTCAATATGAACATTTTAAAAAAACAATAACATAAAAAGTAAAAGAAAAAACCACTCCTACCACTTTTTTTTTCAGTACTATTTTTTTTTCTATTTTTTTTTAGGTCTGTGTCTGTCTGTTTGTTTGTTGCTGTTGTTTTTATTATTATAAGTAGTAGTAGTAGTAAAACTGAAACATATTTGAAATCGGATGCTCTTTTACATTGCCTTTCTAAATCAATACTCTGTATATCTTTTCTTCACTTTCTTGTACCTTTTCTACTTTTATTCTGTATACTATTACCTTATTTCAAACTCTTCCTTTTCCGCTAATAAAATTTTCTTCGTGGGTTTATAAATTCCATTGTATTAAATTTATACATTGTGTATTGTAATCATGTCATAATATGTAGATGTACTGAAATGGAATGAATAAATAAATGAAAAAAAAAAATGTATATAATCCTGCACAACTAAATCGCAATCCATACATTCTGTGAAAAAATCAAGTCCATTGGTCAAGAAATGACGGCTGTTTGAACGCGTACAAGCTTTGGTAGCTTTTTCCAACCCTGACGTCCCGTGACATCACATGAAGCACAAATTACTGCAATCAAAAGCGCCAAAGTCTCTGTGCATACTGTTTAAATTTCACGCTGCTGCCTTATCGGTAACCTGTTTTAATTTGAACCTCAAAAGGAATAAAAAAGTATTTGACACATTGAGGCTAACATAATTTCTGTTTTTCAACCATAACCCATAACCTCGATCATTAAAAGGTCTTTCAAAGCACTACAAATTATATACTATAGTGTCTCGATAGAATATTTATTGTTTTAGAGATATTTAAGGCCAAAAAAAAAATTCGATGATTGAAATATGACCTTGACCGTTGCTTCTCTGAAACGGAATAACATTACGCAAGCATTAATGTTGCACCTTCAGTAAAAAAATAGAAAATTTTTAAACAAAAAAAAAATGTCTATAGGCCGTAAAACCCTTTTAAATCCTTAAAAAAAAGTGTTTAGGACTTGAAAACGACACTGCGTCATAGACTTTCATCTTTCTAATGAAAAAAATAGTAGGATTTATATTCAGTCAAAAATCATCTGCGTATTTGAAATTAACCCCAAGGCTCGAATATTAAATTTTCCCCTAAAACCTTTGCCATTATGAATCTGAAAAAAGGGGCACACGGATGCAAATATAACGAAACTTCACATTCTGTGAAAATGGATAAAAAATGGGCCCAAAAAAATAATGGCTGTGCCCGCGAAAAAAACTTTTGTAGACAAGTCAGTTTTGACGTCATTGACTTCATAGTCATAAACAAAAATGAAAGAAATATTCATATCTAAAATTTGCAAAATTTTTTTATTCCCTTGGGCCCTTTTGAAAAACAATAGGAATTTTACGTGTGATAAAAGAAATTCTTTTTGACCTTATAACGTCATTGATCAAAGAATTTCTGTTTCGTAAATACTAAAAAGGGGGTATTAGAGTAATTTTCAGCCCCAAATAGCAGCTTTCTAACCATTGGAAGCGATTTTTACGTTTTGAAATTTGTTCAATGGTTCAAATCTTGGATTCCCCAAAAAACCCTTGCCTTTTCGATTTAAAAAAAAACCCGGACAAGGGATACACAAGGGGCGTTTTTTAAAATTTTTTAAAATGACGCCCCAAAATTTACTTTTTAAAAGGGTCTTTGAAAAGACCAAAACAGAGAAAAAAAATAAGATAAAAATAAGAAGTAATTTAAAACTATATTTCGTTTGCAGGGGAAACGATGGATTTTTGAAAAACCATTTAAAACTCAATCAAACTAAAAATTTTAATAGGGAAAAACCGCGAAAATATCAGAGTGAAAACCTTTTTAATTTCCCTTTAAAAATTTTTTTTAAAAAAAAAATCAATTTTTAAAAATTTTTTTGGGGTTTTTTAAAAAAATTTTTGATCCGCCCGTTATTTTGATGTCTTTGGGTTTTTAAAAAAAATTGATATAAAACTTCCCCTTTTCTTAAAATGCCAAAAATTTTTTTTTAATTTTTGGGGGCCCTTTGGGGACCCCTTTTAATTTTTTGCCGAAAATTTGAAAAAAATTTAAAAACCCCCCCTGATGCCCAAATGCCGCCCGGCCTATAAAAATCTGAAGAAAACCTTTAAAATTCCCAATATGGGGTAAATTTTCCCAGCTTTTAATCTCATATGGGTACTCAATCTAAATAAAGTCATCCCCTTAAAACGCTACACTACATAATATGGTAGGAAGATTGTGTCCTTAGTCAGATTTATTTAAATTTTAAATTTCGAGGAAATTTTTTTAAAGCTTGGTTTCACCCAAAACCCTTGTTTTTCAATTTTTTTAAACCCCCGAAAGTAAAGCTGCACAAAAAAAGCCAATTTTATACCTTTGTGAATTTACTAGAAAATCCATTAAAAAATAAATTCTGCAGAGCGCGTACAAACGTTTTAACTGACGTAAAATCTAGCGTCTATGAGGGTCATATGATGTGCTTGTTTTGAAAATCATTGCATTAAAAAGACATGGTCTGAAATATTTGCCATACAATTTTCACTGTTCTGGGCCATTGCCAAAACATTTTCCAAAAAATGTTAAAATTTTGTTAAAAGTCAAAGTTGGGTAGTTTCTTTTTTCCAAAAATGCTTAACTTACAGTGTAGCAATACCACGTGGCCGGAGCACAAAAGGGGATCAAAACCAAGACAAAACTGCCCCCAAATTTTGTCTCCCCCTTTAACATAGAAAATTTTAGGTTAGTTCATAGTTGCCCTTTAACTACACGATATAGTCACCCAGGGCGGAGCCCCAGTGACTATGGCGTGTAGTTGAAGGCAAAATATGAACTAACCCCCATTTAGCACATGGGGATTTTTCCTCCCCTAGCGACAAAATTTAAAAAAAGTGTGAGTTTTGTGGTTGCATAGTCCACACCCATTGATTTTTTTTTCAAAAATGTGGGGGGACGCGTTATAGTCCACGGTGACTTTGAACAAATATTTGCATTGATTGGACGAAAAGGGAAAAAGCCATGTGCTAAAATACCCGTAGTAGCATAGGTTAGTTTTAGTTGCCTTTTAAATAACAAAAATAGACAGTTAGCGATGTTATCGGGCCAATCTAGCACTGATTCGGCACCTAAGTCTGACTGTGGGTGATTAATACCCCCCCAAAAAGCTTTGTACAGGAGGGAAACCAGACTCTAGGCGGACATAGAAAGAACCTGTATTCATAGTATATTTTATATGATAGCCATCAATAAGAAAGTAAAAACCCTTTTTTAAAGTGGATAGAGAATCAGTTATGGTTGGGTTTTGGGAAAAGCAGTATTAAAAATGTAGTTTACAGTTCTTAGACATTGCATTTCTCCTAGTCGCCATCTGTTTACATTTTAAGTTTCAAGTAAATACCATGTATAATATTCAAGTAAATTTCGGGACAAAAAAAAGCTATTTAACAAAGGGAGATAATTAAAAAATGGGACCAGGTAGAGTTACAGTTCTTGGACACTGCACTTTTCCTAGTTGCCATCAGATTCTGGTTACATTTTAAATTTCAAGTCAGTACATTGTATAATATTTGAGTAACGTTCCGGACAAGAAAAATAAAATTAACCAATGGGAGATAATGCAAAAATGGAACCAGGGCAATACTTCTGCGACCCTTGATTTCACTCAAGTGAAATTAATGACACGCACCTATCCACCTGATTATTAATTCACACACAAAATTTGAACCGAGTCGGTAAAGAAATGTAGTTCGCGTCACAAGATATTTAAAGTCAAATCAGGGGCAATAACTCCGTAATCCTTGTGGGAACGAAGTGAAATTTGCGTCTTGCACATCTACTGCTAATGAAGAACATTTTTTGCAAAGTATTAGATGAATCAGACTGAAATTGAAAGAGGAATTCACTGGAGAAGACATTTCAAGTTGATTCAGGGGCAATAACTTAGTATCTCCGAAATCCTTTTGGGAATAAAGTGAGATTTGCGTCTTGCACATTTGCCTCTGATAAATATTTATGCCAAGTATCAGGTGAAATGGCTGAAAGTACCGACAAGATTTTGCTTAAATACCGCATGACTGACTGACCAACCAACCAACCGACCAACAGGCTGATTCTCTTCCATTTGTGCTGGTATACAGGGGTTTTCATTTCAAAACAAAAATAAATCAATAAAAACCTAGTATCATATTAATTAATATAAATCTTAAGGTTTTTAGAACAGGGTTGCTTGCAAAACTGTTCTGAGGAAGTACACTTTTTGGATTTGACAACATTTCGGGGCTATATTAAGATTTTTTTTATTATAGATTTCCCTCTTTTTTACTACACAGAGAAAAAAGTCCAAAATTTATTTTCTCTATTAACAATTAATGGTGACAATTTTCATGTTTATTTCAGACTCAGAACGATTGCGTTATGGAAGTCAAAACTAATAAAAATGTATTGAAAATAGATGCTGGAGATATTGTATTTCATAAACTGTAATGAAAACAGATAATACACAGGAGACAAATTCGCAATTCATGCGGAGATATTTCGAACCATAACTGGCTGGAATTTCTAGCAATAGCCGACAATTTATAAATTGTGGGTTTGAGTCCCAGTTGGTTTTTTCCTTTTGTTTTTACACATAATTATTATTATTATTTTTTTTTAAATTTCTTTTGCAATATTAGACATACATATCTTTGCCATAATGAAAAGCAGTAATTCAAGTACACGTGTGCGTAAATATATAAAACACTAAGTTACATGTAATTCAGATCTCTCTCGAGGACGCACACTTTATTAATTAAAATTATGTGCGTCTCGTCGGATGCATGCAAATTTGATACATTGAAACTCAAATCATCACGGTTAATGATTTGTCTGCACCGTTTAATCAGTTCAACTTCATAATGGTTAATAGTCCAGGGTTTTCTCCATGCGCTTGCGACTAGCCTGTTGATGTGCAATATGCTTTGATTTTGCCGACATATCATAATCCCTACTGGGACCCATGTTTACATGCACTGAAATACACAAGCGTATGCATATATTCTCCAGATCACCTGTCACATGCATTTGATTGACAGGTACAGGTAGCCAGTAAATAAAGAAAATAAAACAATGGATTTACTTGTCAGAGCAAAAATGTGTATTTATTTTTGTCTCAACGTCTGTTAGTCTGTAATTTGGGTCATCGTGTTTTAATGATTGAAATCCTTCGCTATTATATAAATCTTAACGGAGCTATATTTCAATAGAGATTTGACTGTTTCGTTACATTTTGGAGTATACTTATTTCATGTAAATTTTCATGTAAATTTTAACACCATTGAACTAGCAGTATAATTTGACATTTGTTAAGAAAAGATGACCTGTAATTTGATGGTTGTCGCATTACGACAGAATATGTTCAAAAACAAAAGCTACAAGATGAATAAAAGAAAGAACAATGCTGTTTTGGGTTAAAATAAACATTATTTCAAATTGCCTCCACATACCATCTCTCCTACATCCATTCAGCATTTCTTTTTTCCTATTTTTTGATTAACAAAAATAAATAAATTTAAAAAAGAATTTTACCACAGGCATATAAGAAAAAAGTGCATTCAGGTTTTGAAAAAGACAATATTGCCCAGGCATTACTAATTTAACTTATCAGCAAATAGTTCAATCAAGTATACTAGTCGCACAAGTCAATTTTTTTATTCTTATATTTCAGAATTTGAAGCATAAAACCTGATTTACAATTATTCCAAAAAAGGATCAAACTTTGGACTGCCGTATAATGACCAAATCAAGTCCGATCTTCAAAAACTAAACATCACTGGAAAGAGCTCTTTAAGAACTAAAACTTTTTGTTCATATATATACTCTCAATGAAATATTTTTAGTTTTGGAGCTATTTGTGGCCGAATAAAAACACAATAATCGTAATATGACCTTGACCTTTTGAATGTTTTTTAATTTTTTTAATTGTGAAGCCCTTTCAAACATAACAATACATAACGTGTGAAAATTTGATGAAGAATGAGCAGAAAATAAAGTCGGGAGCGACATAAACATGTTTTTGAAATTTTAATTTTTCCTAAAATTTAGTGAAGTTTGACCGTTTCTAGAGGACAAACCACGCATTTCCTAAATTCGCCACTCCATATATTTTGTGCGTATATGTCTTGCAAATCGTATGCAGCAAACAGAATTCTTCTATCTGATCTCTAACAAAAGTGGGTAGGTTTTTCGTAGACCTACCCTCATTTGTCCACTTTTTTACAAGGTTCGAACATTCAACCTCTCCTAGAACAATTTTTTTCCCCCAGAACTCGATGATGAGATATCCATCATATTTGATTGGGCTGTCAACAAGGAACATTATGTAAAAAAAACGCATCTAAATCAGGTTTCAAATTTTTGAGTTATTAGCAAAAATGTGATTACATGCATTGCGCCCCCTAGTGGCTAAATCAGAAACAAAAGTGAAAAGTTTGACCATTTAGGCACAAGTTCAGATATATATGACTCTATGCCCAAAATTTCATAGCTGTAGCTTTTCTCATCTGGCCGCTAGGCTGGCTACAAAAATGGGTGGAATTGGAAAAAAAAAAAAAAAAAAAAAAAAAAAATCAACAGAAGAAGAACAATAGGTTTTCGCCCTGCAGAGGCGAAAACCAAAAAAAAAAAAAAAAAAAAACAACAGAAGAAGAACAATAGGTTTTCGCCCTGCAGAGGCGAAAACCTAAAAAAAAAAAAAGGATCTCAATTCTAAGACTTAAGTATTCTTTATCGAGTAGGCTTGCTAGATCGTTATCATTCATTATTCATTAAACGTGTCTTGTTTGTCAAAAATGCGTTGCATTCGAAACTCGGTTTTGCCATGAAATCTGATTTTTTCGACTTTGGTAACTGAAATGCCACGGTGCACATCAACATCCTAACATACATCTTCTGTAAAAAAATCAAGACAATTCGAGCAGAATTGAATGTTCTAAAGTGCTAATTATCTTTTGAAGTTGACGACAAACTGACGTCATGGGAAACTGAATATAACTAAATTTAATATAAATAAACTTTTTTGTTGAAATATTTTAATCTTCATGTTGCTTGAACATTGGAAAAGAAGAATAATAAGAATTACATTTCGTTTGTTCCGAACAAATGATATGATTTTTGCTCTGCAAACCATATCAAACCTGATCAGATTTCATTTTATTATCCTGATATACACAAACTGTGAAAAAATGAAGAAAATTCGTCAATAATGACAACTGTAGAGCGGAAACTAATATTGATAGCAGAATCGGATAAAAATGAAAGTCATTGCATTCAAAGGGGACTACGGTGCTTTACTTTCTGTTATAATTTCATGATGTTGGCTTTTTAAGAACTCTCTTTAAAATGAACCCCAATAATTGTCAAAATTGATGTTCCACAAGGCAATAAACTTATTAAACTATCACTAAACCTCTTTACATGTAAAATAGGTATACAAGAATCCTTTCCTACCAAATAATTCTTTCTTGTAGCATTTTCTTGGTGAATTTAGGGGATCATAGAACATTTATCATTTCACAACACATTATACCTTTAAAGTAACAGAAATAAAAGACAAACAATATGTGTGACAAACTGCAGAGGGATCAGAAAGATCTATAAAGTCAAAAAACCTAGGTACCGTTAGAGAGACCTACATACAAACGCAATAGCATTGCATCAAGCTATAAATAATGTTCGTAATGTTTGTCGCTAAAACTTAAAGTTTCCTAGAAAAATCAATTCAATGATTGGGAACAACTGCGGAGGTGCATGAAAAACTGGTTAAATTCATATTTTCATGTACCTTCCTTATATGCTATTTGATTTTAAAAGGTTTGGTTTGGTTAGAAAGGTCTTTATGTTCCGAACATTTAACTCCCTAATACCTGTCACATTTGCTCTACGGCGACCGTACGCCCTCTACAACGAGAAATACCTGCGGCGACCGCACGGTCTCCCTAGGGCATGTTTCTATATTTTGCAGACCATAGGGGCCGCCGTAGAATTTTAACGCGGAGTTATTACATATTTTTATTTTTGCGGTCGCCGTGGCAATTCAACTCGTAGCCATGCCGTAGAGCGACTCATGGTGACCATACGTCGAGCGTACAGCGGCCGTGCGTTTGCCGTGCGGCTTTTTTAAGTTCTTATGGACCTATGCGGACAAAAAAAAATTCGACGGGTTCCGTGTCACCCTACGCCGTGCGGCGATCGTGCATCATCACTTTAAATGCCGTAGAGAAGCCAATGATTTTGTCGGTTCTAATTTAATATACGTCATACGGCTACCCTAAATGCAATAGGATGTGAGCGTAGAAAATCTGTGGCGGCCCTAGAATTGCTAATGGCCGTACAAATTTTAGACCCTACGGCCGCCGAGGCAAATGTGACTGCATGAGGTATTATTTACGGACATATCTTTAACGGTTGTTTTAACGGCAAAAATTGGAAAAAAATGTGTCACTGCCGTTTGTTTTCTTCGCAATAGGCAAATTATTAAAATTTTAACACCCATAGAACGGCCAGGAATAACTCTACAAATTATGATCATACTCTTCTTTTCAAAAATCATTTCTTACATATATAATCAGTTTAATGTCATGGTGTAGCAACAATTTCGTTTTTTGGCCATTACTGAACTAATTATACACCGATGTTCAAAAACGAAGTGTCATCTAAAATGTCTTTTACAAGACAACAAAAAGTACCGATAGAATATGCTTCGTTTTTGAGCTATTCAAGGCCGGAGAAAAAATCGAGAATAGGCACTTGATCTTCACATTTGCGATATTCGGGAAACGGAAGATATATGCATGATGGGACACAAGATTATACGAATATTTCATGCAAATAGGTCAAAAATAAAGCTTGCAGGGAATAAAAAACAAGAGGGCCGTAAGGCCCTATATCGCTCACCTGAGGGGTCTTAATGTATAGGCATTGAAGACATCACCAAAGGGCCAAGATTTTGACAATCTAGGTAATGAACCATTCGATGATGCTACATACCAAATATCTTAGCTCTAGGCCTCATGGATTCATAGGAGAAGATATTTGAAAGTTTTTCCTATGTAACTCTATGTAGAACAAGTGACCCCTGGTGCGGGGTCATATATCGCCGTAGGGCTTTGATTTAAAAAAATCCTGGTAATGGCCAATAAGCTGATGCTACATACCAAATATCTAAGCTCTAGGCCTTATGGATTCAAGAAGAAGATTTTCAGACTTTTCCTATATAACTCCATGTAAAACAAGTGACCCCTGGAGCGAGGCATTTATCACCGTAGAGCTATGATTTGAACAATCTTGGTAATGGCCCATTAGATGATGCTTCAAACCAAATATCTAAGCTCTAGGTCCTGCAGTTTTGCAGAAGAAGATTATTAAAGTTTTTCCTATATAACTCTATGTAAAACAAGTGACCCCTGGAGCGGGGTCATTTATCACCTCAGGGCCATGATTTGAACAATCTTGGTAATTGTTCATTAGACAATGCTACATACCAAATATCTAAGCTCTAGGCCTTTTGGATTTGGAGAAGAAGTTTTTTAAGATTTCACTTTTAAAATCTATTTTTAGCTCCTGTGACCTAATTATGCAATTGACTGGAACCATTTGAACAACTTTGGTAGAGAGTCTGCCAAGGAACTTTCCTGCAAAATAATTTTGAAATTGGCCAAGTGGTTTAGGAGCAGAAATCGTTTGAACGAAAAGTTGACGACGGACGCACGCACGGACGCACGGTCGCACGGACGCACGCACGGACGATGGACGACGGACAACGGGCGATCACAAAAGCTCACCTTGAGCACTTTGTGCTCAAGTGAGCTAAAAAAAAAACGCTTATTTTGAAAGCAAAATTGCTTATTATGGTATGACGTCAAACGAATTCATATGACGTCAGATATCGCGGGATCCATACAAAGAAGACCTTTTCATGCTTCTTACTCATCAGGAGTCTTTGTAAATATATTTTAAAAAACTCATATCGAAAGTCGACTTTGCCATAAAATCCCAAACTTTTCAAATTCTGAAAATTGAAGGCATAGGGGATCTGCCAAAAATGGCTGCTGAAAGCTGCGTATAGTCCTTTAGCTGATGCTTAAGGTGACTTCATATGATGTCAAATAAAAATGAAAATTCCTTTTTCGCAAAATTAAGTTACTTCAGATAGAGACATAAAAATTCATATTCTTGTCAAAATTCAGCTGTGAAAAAAGAAGAAACAGAATAATGTTAAAAACAGTACAAACCCAGTAGGACTTCCAGCGAAAGGCAGAAAGCCTTAATAAGAAAAAAAAAAGTAATAATTATATTTACAGTCTTGTTTGTTTAAATAAAATATATTCCTTATCTAGAGTCTACCAAAGCTAGTGAAAACAAAACAAACATCGTAATCTTCTCGATTTGAAATCTGGCGAGATTTCCGTTCGCAAAATTATGCTGCATTACTGAGAAATCGTTTTACGAAAACCACCCCAGGGATACTTTGATGTAGAAAATTTGAGACCATATTGGCCCCTGGGTAAATTGAATACACCGTACCATCCATATCTTCAAGTTTTACGAGTATCTTGCACTATCCGAGAGTCTCTATGTCAGTATGTATACAACATATAGGAAGTTTAACGTTTTTACCAAGCTATATATGTTAATTTCCCTGGGGACTACCTGTCCTGATAATTAGATCAAATTAAAATTTATACAAACGAGCAAAAAGGTGCTTCTCGTTGGCCTAACTTGCGTAAGAGGAAATATGTATACAATGAACGGACCATGATTTGGGTATACAAGAATCACCACAACGTCGGATACAAACGATTGACAAATGTAATAGGCTCTGAAGGCTAGACCTGTCTTCTCAGCACCCCTCAGGTCATGATCGAAGCAGAAATAATCTATCTTTACGAAAAGGTACACTTTTGCCACTCTGAAAAGTCTTTGGACTTAAGTTGTCTTTCATTTATTAAAATGACCAGGTTTTTGGCAAGTCGGATAAGAAGCCGTAAAACCATAACGATCATGCTTCTCAAAGCAAACTGCATAAAATACGCAAGTACTCGCTAAAATCGGACCACACATCAATAAAATATAATGAATCTCACCGACTGCATCCAAGAAGGACAAAAAAAGATTTCGCCACTTTGAAGTCTTTATATACAATTAAATTATTTAAAGCTCACACTGCGCTGAAAGACTGTCGGCATGAAATAGCTATATAGGTCTGTATGTAATTCTAATTCCGGCGTTTAAGGAGGGTTGATCATGATAGAGGCAAAGTTCATAATTATGACGCCACACGTTTTCTTGCAACCCTAGTTACTAGCATTCTCATACAAATGTCAAACTAACATTTTTATCTGTCACGTAAGACTCGCTGGTGATATTTCTATCTTAGTCACTTTAAGATCAAATAGTTTTAGACATATTAAAAGACAATTTTCATACTGCAATGAATACTTAGCTATGATATAAGATCAAACTTAGCGCAAAATAAATGTAACGTCTTAAAATACAGTTGCCAGTGATTGTAAGCAATATGTGATATTCGTTTTTAATGAAATGTGCACAAATAAAGATGATAATAAATACGTAAGACAGCTAAACTCACTCTTTATTTCACGATAACCCTGCAGACAGTCTCTCAGTGCCTTGAGCACATTGATTTGTTTCATAAAGATCTAGAGTGAGGGTCCATTCATAGACAGCATACTTATGGAGGGCATGACCTTACTTCAGTATTAGCGAAGCTGATATTGCATTGCATTTTACAATGAAGAGGTGACGTCACGTTCCTCGTATAACCTCTACACATCAGTGGCATTGTAATCTTGATTATAAAAATTATACATGTACCATTTTTTTCCCTCCGGAACTGTATATAAAACATGGCAGGGAACGAATTCTGACAGCACTTGTTTGCGAACGTCGTGAATTTATACACATGCATGCCACTATCATATTCTAAGCACGGTATGATCAATCTGATATCCAATGAACACATACTGCAACGATTCATTGTCAAAAGGCATCCTAACACAAACTATCACCAATATGTACACCTTTATAAGTCTGCTCCACTATCAACATCCGGTTTTTGGTAGCGTATGTTGTTTTTTTTTTGTATCGAGCGATCCGAATGAACGACGTAAAATTAACATCGACTGCATGCATAGATGTTTTAAATTATCCAATCAGAATCGCCGATAAAACAAACCGGAAGTTGATAGTGTAGCAGACTTAAAAATGTACAAAAGTACAAATGTTTGACATTTGGTGTCATTACTTTGTTCAGGTTGTCTTTTGACAGTTATTCAATATTCCATGTGTTAATTGAATATCAGACTGATCGAACCGTGCATAAAATATAATGGTAGCATAAATCTGTGCAAAGCTACAACCTCCGTAATCAAGTCATGTCGGATTCCGTTCCTTTCCATGTTAGAAATACAGTACAGGGACAAAAATCGTAATCAACATTTCATTAAAATGGCATTTCTGCTGTGCTAGTGTGCTAGTGCTACACATTGACGCATCACCAAGGCTTTTTTCTACATGCGCGCCTTATTAGGCCATGCGTTTTTGCAGAAGTAATCCGTTGTTAATCGAAATAAGAATATCTGAGTTCGGATAAATCTTAATAATTTCTTGTAGGGAAAATTTAATTCGGACATATTATGGCAAAACAGACATCTCAGGTAAGCACAGCATTTACAAAATGTTGCACAGCAGCATCGGCCTATGCTGTAGCTGTCACTTTTACTTCTAGCAATGGCGGATTCGCAAAGAGTTTGGGATTTGTGCATCCTCTTAAAGATGCAGAAATGGATTGTGCCTCAATCCCATGATTCTTAAAGCGAAGGTGCACATATAAAATAGCGCGGCGGTTTATTTTGAGGGCACAATGGATTGCACTGGTGTACTTTTATCTTGCATAGGGGGACACCACTCTGTTTACAAAAAATGTAAAAGGTTAGTGTGCAATAAATTACACTAAGTGTAGTAAAAGAAAAAAAAAACGTAAATTATTTTTTATATAATCCCTTATAATATGAACTATAATAACCAAACTCTAGCAGATCTACTGATAATATTGTACCGTATTCATTTAAATGCGGATAATTTTATATAGTTTGACCTGATGACTAATCAAAGGTACAAAACTCTGAGTCGACAGGTAATACGTGTGACTTGATATTCAAAATTCTTACGTTCGACCAGAGACGCACAAATGACAGAGATTGACAGCTTATTCTTTGCCCATGTCGATTTTCTGAAGTCGCGCGCTTCCTCCGAGACTTCAACGAGACTAGGACGATTAGAATTTAAAGTGTTCATTTTGAATTTCATACGTATTTACGAAAACTTTCAATGGATATTTGAATTAATATACTATTGATATGGTTATTTTGTTTAGTTATCTATCTGTTCAATTGCTTTTGACACAAACAGATGTCACTGAGGTTGATCGACCATCAGTAAGCAATCATTCTACATGTTTGCCTTTGAAGATTTGTATTACCAACACCATTCAATTTTCAAAAGAACAAGAAAACCCTATTAGCAAAAATCACGGATTAATCCTGCATGTACACGAGGATAACATGAATAATCTTAGCGTCATCTCGACGCTTTTTATGCGCTTAGTAATATCGGACCATTTATATACATGTCTGTCTCTCTTAAATGTAATTAAACTATAAGAAAAACTATCATGCATCCGTCCTCTTCTTTCCGTCATTTATACTCACTGTAGCTAAAATCAGAAGATTTACTAAATGTATTTGGAAAGTAATTGTTTAGTAAGATTCCCCCATGTCCGGTACCCGTGTGACAAGTGGGCGCGCTCTCGTTAACTCTCGAGGCACGATATAAAACACGCTATTTCGGAAAGCTCATCTCTTTATGTCTCTGGGTCAACAGAGTGGATTTTTTTTAATGAAAATGGATTACAGTGTCGTTAAAGCTGCGTAGTTAAGACGTACGTTATGTCCAGGATAATAAAGGGTTGTCAGGTCCAAAATTGCTGCCAACTCATCAGTACCTTTGAGATGTTGATGGTTTGTGATGTTGTTGAACTTAGAGTGCAATACGGTGTTCAGTAGGATCAGGCTAGTGTTGGTTTAAGGTAATCCAGCCATCATTTAAATGTTTTTATTGTCCATCAAGTGGTCGTTGGCATTTATAGTAAATGCAAGCCTTTATAGACTTAGATCTCCAAGTCAACGGGTGCTTGCAAGTGTACTGAAGTCTTTTAAAGCACTTGACGGACCATTATAACAATTAAATGATGGATAGCTTACCTTAAACACCTTGTATCTGCATGAATCGGAAATAGTTTATACAGGAAAATATAATCTATAAATAGTTCATACAGGGAAATATAATCTAGTACTTAATTATTTTGTCCTGATATATAGCCATCACGTGTCTATTTTAAGCACACCGCACTTCACGTTATTAAAACTTCTATTTTACTAATTATTTATCATGCATTTAACTTTGAGATAATTAAAGAACACGTACAGTGCTGTTTTTATTGCCATTAAATATGTAATTTCTAAAATGTCCAAGTATAGTTTACGGTTCAACAAATACATTATCTATTTCATGTATCATCGGAAACGCAATACGTACCATTTAAATCATGTCGCCCAGAATTATATTTACATTACACCTCTGTAATATTTGTAACATAAAATGGCATACTGGAAATGCACTGTTAGATAAAAAGATGTAGACACGGTGTGCGTTTTAAATTAGGGGACATGCACAGATTTTTGCGATAGAAAAAACTTTTTATTTTTAATCATACTTTTGTGTTAAGTGTGGACTTTGGTTTAGCAGCTGGTCAGTTTAATTTTTTGATGTATAAAGTGTGTCAGGAAATTTTTTAAGGTATTGATTTAGATGCTTTAAGTGTGTGTCATTTTGGGTATTATTTTTGACCTGTTAAGCTTGTCATTTTAATGTATTATTATAGATGTATTATTATAGTAAAGTGTGTCATTTTAAACTTTTACGAAGATAATTTGTCAATAAAATGGTGAAACTAAATGGAACTTAAAATCAAGTGGAACAATAAAACAAGAAAGGAGTGGTTGGTTGTAAACTATACAGACAAACGTCTGATACGAAGCTTTATACTCGCCACGATTGAAAATTAAACCATTCTATCTTATTAGATCAAAACTAGCATTGTTACACCACGCCACATCCTAAAATGAATTTCGTTTTTACATTAGAAATACAATATGAAAGCTGGTTTCATCGATCTTGTTGCTTTGTATGCAGTGACCAAAATTTGCAATCCAGTTTCAAGATAGCTTGAGACAATTTTTGTGCCACCGGTTGTTTGCAACATAGGGATCTTCTGTGCCATCTGCCTGTCACACTTTTTCCGTCAAGCTTCTTTCAGCAGGTGACAAGGGACGTTTCTTGTATTTTTCTTATCTTTTATCTGTCTGTACATATAAATGAAAAAGTATATATTGATATTATTCGATAAATTGAGATTTTATTAACTTAAGAGGAAAACTCAACCGTGGTTAATAAGTAAAGTACATTAGCAAAGGAACGCCTCTTCTGATCTATATATCTATAATTGCAAAAAGAAGTGTTCGCTATTTTGTTGCGGATTTCTTATCCAAGCTTTCTATTCTCCTGAAGAAAAACGGTGTTGATAATTCTTTGATGCTTAAACAGCAATGACCTGTTTTCTGCATCACATCATTCCGGGAAAGTGATATCTAAATCACAAGTCGGACTTAACAATTTTATTCTGAAACCCTGCTTAAATGAGTAAAATTATTGTTTTCAAATCAATATGTCATCTTCTTCAAATGTACTGTTTTCTCGGTTGATGGTTGAGGTTTGTAATATGCGTGTTGACCAGACATCGTGTCGCAAAAAAAAGCACTTCTACAATACAAGGCATTACGCCAGTCATAAAGCAATCTATTTAGCGCAAGATGAAATCCAAAACAATAGCTCGATATCCATATCCCGGTTTTTACTCTACCTGAATGAAAACCACCAAACTTTAGCAGGGATTGTAATCCCTTCTAACATGTCCCTGAGTGGACTCAAACCAACAGTAGTAAGAGGTTCAGGGGTACGCCTTGTTGAACCTATTAAGGCACCAAGCATTATCATTATGAATCCTTTATTCTTTCTCCGTATAACTCTTGCAAAAAGCACAGTACCAGAAAATCCCTGCTTTATGCACTTTAACCTGTTTAGAAACTTGAGTTGTGTTTTCAAGATACCATTTTTAGAAAGGAATAACTATTGCAAATATTGATGAACATAAAATTCCATGCTTTGTGCATATCTACCTAGTATAGTAATGGCATTGCCCAAGTTTTGAAAAGATTAGGTCAGAAATATACAAGGAATGGCGTTCAGAAGGCAGAAATATCGATCAGCTAAAGAGAATAAGTTTCAAGGGACAAAAATCTTGCAAAAATCAATGAACCAGAAAATCGCCACTTCATGCACATCTACCCATTATAGTTATGCCACTGATCAGGTTTTGAAAAGATTCATTCGGAAACAAAGGAGGAGTTGCGGTCACAAGAAAGGTACGTACGGACGGACGGACAGACGGAGAAGATGACGCCAATATACGACCGCCTCAGGCGGTGTATAAAAATGGATGGATAACACGCATGTATGAACGTTAGTGATACACATGGTCATTGATAACACGTATGTATGAACGTTAGTGATACACATGGTCATTGATAACACGTATGTAGGAACGTTAGTGATACACATGGTCATTGATAACACGTATGTAGGAACGTTAGTGATACACATGGTCATTGATAACACGTATGTAGGAACGTTAGTGATACACACGGCCATGGATAACACTTTATGCACCATTATCACAAGTGGCAGGACATACAAAGTTAGTCTCAATATTGCGCTGACGAATTCTTCGAGGTAAATATGGTACTTTGCAATCATTAGTTACTATCAATTAATATTCTTGTCAACAGCAAGGGTATCTACATATTTAGTATGAGCTGTATCACCTAGCACGCTACAAATCTTATTTTTATTAAAAAATACTCCAGGCCCTTTGCTTTCTGACAAGAAGTTTTTATATACGCCGCCGGGAGCGGTCGTATAATGGCGTCATCTTCTCCGTCTGTCCGTCCGTAAGTCCATTTCTTGTGAACGCAACTTCTCCTTGTATGAAGTGGCGATTTTCTGGTTGATTGATTTTTACAAGATTTGTGGCCCATGAAAGTCTCTGTTGATGATTGATATTGCAGCTTTGTGAACGCAACAACTTCTCCTACATTTCAAAACTTGGTCAGTGGCATTACTATAATGTGTAGATGTGCCGGTTCATTGATTTTTACAAGATTTTTGGCTCTTGAAACTTAGTTTCTGTAGCTGATTGATATTGCAGCCCTGTGAACACAACTCCTCCTACATTTCTGAACGAATCTTTTCAAAACTTCGTCAATGGCACTACTATAATGGGTAGATGCGCATGAAGTGACAATATTCCGGTTCATTGATTTTTGTACAAGATTTGTGTCCCTTAAAACTTAGTCTTTGTAGCTGATTGATATTACAGTCTTGTGTAAGCAACTCCTCCTAAATTTCTGAACGAGTGTTTTCAAAATTTGATCAGTGGCATTATCATAATGGGTAGATGTGCATGAAGTGGCGATTTTCCGGTTCATTGATGTTTTACAGGATTTGTGCCTCGAAAGTTAGTCCCTGTAGCTGATTGATATTGCAGCAACTCCTCCTACATTTCTGAACGAATCTTTTCAAAACTTGATCAGTGGCATTACTATAATGGGTAGATGTGCATGAAGTGGCGATTTTTAGGTTCATTCATTTGTACAAGATTTGTGTCCCTTGAAACTAAGTCTCTGTAGCTGATTGATATTGCAGCCTTGTGAACGCAACTCCTCCTAATTTCTGAATGAATCTTTCAAAAACTTGGTCAATGTCATTACTACAATGGGTAAGTGTGCATGATGTGGCAATTTTCCGGTTCATTGATTTTTACAAGATTTGTGGCCCTTGAAATTTAGTCTCTGTAGCTGATTGATATTGCAGCCTTGTGAACGCAACTCCTCCTACATTTCTGAACGAATCTTTTCAAAATTTGATCAGTAGCATTACTATAATGGGTAGATGTGCATGAGTGGCATTTTCCTTCATTGATTTTACAAGATTTGTGGCCCTTAAATTAGTCTCTGAGCTGATTGATATCGCAGCCTTGTGAACGGAACTCCTCCTACATTTCTGAACGAATCTTTTCAAAACTTAATCAGTGGCATTACTATAATGGGTAGACGTGCATGAAGTGGCGATTTTCCGGTTCATTGATTTTTATAAGATTTGTGTCCCTTGAAACTTAGCCTTTTTAGCTGATTGATATTTCAGCCTTGTGAACGCCATTCCTTGTATATTTCTGACCTAATCTTTTCAAAACTTGGGCAATGCCATTACTATACTGGGTAGATATGCACAATTTTTATGTTCATCAATATTTGCAATAGTTATTCCTTTCTAAAAATGGTTTCTTGAAAACACAACTCAAGTTTCTAAACAGGTAAAATTGCATAAAGCAGGGATTTTCTGGTACTGTGCTTTTTGCAAGAGTTATACGGAGAAAGAATAAAGGATTCATATTGATAATGCTTGGTGTCTTAATAGGTTCAACAGGGCGTACCCCCGAGCCTCTTACTACTGTTGGTGTGAGTCCACTCAGTGACATGTTAGAAGGAATTACAATCCCTGCTAAAGTTTGGTGGTTTTCAATGGGTAAAAAGCTTGTTAAAAACATCAACAAAAATCAAATATGGAGCTATGGGGTATTAAAAAAATGAAATATGAACTTTCATTCACCCTTTTAGGAGCAAACAGATTTATTTACATGTATGAGCTTTTCTGATTTAAGTTAATTCCAGTCAGCTAGGCTGGTTAGCAGAGTAAGACTTTCATTTCTGGACAAGTGTGGATAAACTGTTTTGCTCAAGAAAACACCCAGCTGCCCCTGCAGGGATCGAACCGATTACCCAGGCAACCACAATCTCAGTCCCCCTGTCTTTTCATCATCTTTAGTGATTGCCTCACTTTGAGAAAAGTATATTCGCGAATATACTGCTCTTTCAGCTAAATTAATTGGTCTCACAGACTTCATTATGAGCTTATGCTTACAGAAATGTTAAAAGCAATAATTAAAAGGACCCTCTTGGTCTTTATATTTTGTGGCGGCATATATTGTGGCAGCACTGACACTCATTTTTTAATTCTTATGTTAGTCTATATAAAACCAAGTAATTCATGGGGCAGGCTTAATTTTGACCCAAGGGTCATGACTTAGACAAACTTGAAAGAGGTTCATAAGGCCATGTTACACACCAAATATCTAAACCCCAGATCTTGTGGTCTCAGATAGTTTAAGTTTTTCCCTATATAAATCTTTATAAAACCCAAGTGACCATTTGGGTGGTGTCAAAGTTGATCCCAGGGTTATGATTCGAACAAACTTGGTAGATTTCCACTAGACAATGCCACACACCAAATATCTAAGCTCTATGTCTTGCGATTTCTGACAGAATATTTGTTCAAGATTTTCCTATGAAAGTCTAAATTAACAACGTGATCCTCGGACGAAGCCAATTCTGACCCAAGGGCCGTGATATAAACAGACTTGATAGAGGTCAATTAGGCCATGTTACACACCAAATATCTAAACTCCAGGCCTTGTTGTTTTTTAAAATGATTTTTTTCTAGTTTATGTATGTTTATGTAAATCAAGCGAACCCTGGGGCGGGGTCAATTTTGAATTTTCAAAAATCTATTTTTATCTCCTGTGACCTAGATATGCAATGAACAGGGGCAATTTGAAATCATGCAAAGAAAATCACAGACAAGTTTCATTAAAGTTGGCTCAGTGGGTTCAGATGAGATGTCGTTTGAAACATTCGTGGACGACGGACGGACAGAAGATGAAGGAAATATTCGAATGATGAGACCGGGCCTCGAGGGGTTTGTTAACAATGGTATGATAATATGACAACTGTCACTTTACCCCAGAATTTACAGGTGATTAACAATAACCATAAGTAGATGTGAAGTTTGCAAGTAGACGTTGAGGGAACACCCCCGACGAGGTTATATATAAGTCAGCTACAAAGAGATCCCTACCCATTACAGCTTACTTAGCTTAGTGTAAGTGAACATGGTCCATTCAAACAAAGATAATAGTCTGAACTGCTTGTCCGCACACTTTGAAGTCTTAAATCAGCAGTTCTTCGGTGTGGTTGATCAGTTCCTGACGTATCGCCCATTAATGTTACAATGGATGGTATCTAGTATGTGGTAATTATCACTACTTTTGGAAGAGATACTTCGAACAGTTACATGTACTTGATTACATGAAACAACGCATTGAATGTTAACTATGTGGTAAAAGCGCTGATGTTATTAAAGATACATGTATACCTGGTCATTTTGTTTAGGTAGAAATAGATAATACTTCACCAGATGCCACACAGAAATATTGCACCTTTCGTTTTGCACCTTAAATTTTATAATGATTTATTTTTCCATAATTAAATTTAGAAATGAAGTTTTGATAAGTTAATATAGTAACGCATCTGTGCGGTCTAAACAACTGCATATAGAAAACTAATTTTCCCTTATGACTTTCCTAACCGATTGGTTGGATTAATTTAAGTTAAGCTATTAAATACACTGACGGGCATTTAAAATTCATGAAATATCTCAAAACCTTGCGAATTGTAGAATCAAATTTGATTTCATTTTCGGGTATGTAAAAGGTAAACAATATGTACAAAATATCATTGAAAGTGGTTGCGAATTACAATGACAGTAAGCTATGATGTAAAGCTACCCTCAAAAGTCCAAGTCAATAAGTGATCGGTTAGAACTTTCCGTCAGTGTATATACACAAGACCGATTTAAAAATAATTATTACCATGATTGATTGTCTCAAATATATAATAATATTATATAATTAATACTCATTCAGCACAGAGAATGTTAGAGGATCTCTCCTCATTACGAATGGACTCTAGCAAAGTGTAAAAGTTCATTTTGGTTCCCAGCTTCGATTATATTTAGTGTGTAATGCTTACTGCCTAGTGCTAAGTGCCAACCTGTTTTCGGCAAGTCCTATTATTGCAAATGAATTATAGTTTTAATTCTGCGCGTTTACGTACTGGTCATTTTAAGAACTGCAATCAATTGCCATTAACTTACAAATTTTATAAACATATATTTTTGCAGTTCTTATTTGGTAGTTAACAGAAAGCATTTAGCACTTTACACTTCTCAAAAGAAATGAAACAAGGCTACATGTATGCTTGCACTTCTTATTTGTTATGTATCATTTGGTAGTTTGCACCTGGGTCTTAACATACTGGCATATTATAAGACACTTGACATTTAAAACTGTCTAATAGAAATTCAAAAAGGCATCATGGAAAAATATACATAAATGCAAGCACATGTCATTTTTCATAAAGCATTCGGAAGTAAACGTTTTGTAATAATTACATAAATAATCTTCCACTGAGTTTTAGCACCAAAAAACTAAAATACTAACTGACTGACAGCCTTCCTCCTCTTTCCACTCAACGCAAGATTCACATAAGTATAGAGGTGGAAAATTTATATATTTCCACTGGGTTAAGCATAAATTAAAAGGAGGTAATTCAAGAAAACACAAGTATCAAACATTTACCACCTAGTAGACAAAACTAAAATAACAAAACTTAATCAGACATCATATAAAAATATAAACCATAATTTCAATCTACAAAAGAGCCGGAAGATCATGATATAAAAGTCTAAAATCGTTTCAAGCATTCGTTCAGGTATCAGCCAAGTAATGCATCTTTGTCCATCTGTCATATACAAACGAATATTATTAACTGATATTGAATAATGAATATTATATTTACTGTGATTTCACGGACATTTATGTTGATGAAAATAATATTTATCGTTATTATTTGTTAATACTACTTTGTTTTATTCATCAATGTGTGGAAGCTCCTACAGTTCCTTGACATTAAACCTAACTAGATACCGGGGCACACCTGGACAGTCAACATTTAATCTACATTTACTGCATTTACATCATCGACAGGATATTTCAAGCCTGTTTACTCAAAAGCTGTATTATATGGTGGCACATTCTCACTACCACATAACCAAAACTTTTCGTGAAAGTTTTTTCAAATTTTCATTAAAACTAAGTGGTTAAGTTGTGAAAAGAAAATGCC
>CM037783.1:60071943-60120475 GCA_021229015.1 Solen grandis
TAACATTGTTTAAGATAGCATGACAAAAAGTTTTTTTGATTGTTTTTTCTTGGATATGCTGTCAATTCAGTATTTCAGTCATTTGGCGATGTCCAGCTAATTGCAGGAGTAGGAAAACCCCCAAGTGAACAGAGGAACCTGGGTAGAACCGCCGACCTGCCACAAGCCAGCTAGAAGGCTTTCTTACATGGAAATCCGAAGTACCCAGGTATGATTCAAAGTCATGCGGTGAGGGGCTGAGAGATTGCAAGTCCATGACCATAACCATTCGGCCATGTAGGCCTCCGAAAGTGTTTTGACTTTGGACGAAAACGGTTGAATTTATGAATCGAATAAGATGATGCAACCCAGTTCTTGACATGTGATGATTCTTATCAAATTTTGTCTTTGGTTAGACTAAGTGATTTGTTTCATGAAATGTAGGAATATTTTGAAAAAGTAAAATTATAATTAAAGTTTCCAAAGACACAGATGGCCGGAGCACAAATCTGTCAGATATAGGTGACAGGTAAGTAGGGTGGGCTAGACCTCCATCTGATAGTTCAATGACACCCGTTTCCAATGACACAGATGGCCCTTAATCTATTACAGATGAAGAGCTGGAGAGGTTGGTTAGACCTCCATCTGATATTTCAAGGACACCAATCTGACTGACTGGATAAGGCTATCATTTCCTTGCTTCAGTGTTGTGACACCATCAACCTTTCTTATCTTAACAAAGCATCACCTGTGAATGAAAACAGATTTCACCCCCTGGCAGCAGTGTTATTTTACGAAACAACACAGCTTAAAATAATTTGGAATAACTTAAAAGTTTCTGCAAAATAAGTCGGCTAGCGATTGCCAAGGAGAATGTTTTAAGTTGTCTATTTTAATTAATTATGGAAAACTAGACCCTGGCAGCCATGTTTTTAAGCAGATCCTTATTATTTGAACAATTTCAGTAGTGGGGCATTTTTTAGTTTTCACTATAGACATATAATTAACCAGACCCGCCCCAGGTAGCTGTGTTTTTTATGAATCAAAATAATTTGAACAATCTTAGTAGACAGGCACCTGAGGAACATCTGTTCTAAAACATTTTGAAATTCAACCAGGAGTTTTGGAGAAGAAGTTTTTTTTTTAAGTTTTCACTTAAGACATATAGGGAAAATTAGCCCCATACATGGCAGTCATTTTTTTTTCATGGATCCAAATAATTTGAACAATCTTGGTAGACACTTACTCAAGGAACATCTGTGCCAAACATTTTGAAATTCAGCCAGCAGTTTTTGAGGAGAAGATTTTTTTAAGATTTGACTATAGACATATAAGGAAAACTAGCCACGACCCTGGCGGCCATGTTTTTTTTCGAACCAAATAATTTTAACAATCTTGGAAGACATTTAATAAAGGAACATCTGTGCCAAAACAATTTGAAATAACGCCAGTGGTTTTGGAGAAGAAGTTTTTTTTCAATTTTCACTATAGACAATAAGGAAAACTAGCCCAGCCCCTGGCGGCCATGTTTTTTTTATGGATCCAAATAATTTGAACAGTCTTGATAGACATTTAATCAAGGAACATCTGTGCCAAAACAATTTGAAATTCAGCCAGCAGTTTTGGAGGAGAAGATTTTTTAAGATTTGAGTATAGGCATCTAAGGAAAACTAGCCACGCCCCTGGCGGCCATGTTTTTTTACGGATCCAAATAATTTGAACAATCTTGGTAGACACTTACCAAAGGAACATCTGTGCCAAAACATTTTGAAATTCAGTTGGTTGTTTTGGAGAAGAAGACATTTTAAGTTTTTTCTTTCCGTTGCCATGGCAACCAGAATTCCAAATGGAATTCAATTCTTTGAACAACTTTGAAAGGGGACCACCCAAGGAACATCCCTGTAAAGTTTTATCAAAATTGACCAAGCGGTTAAGGAGGAGATGTCGTTTGAAGCAAAATGTTGACGGACGACGGACGAAGACCGGTCACAATAGCTCACCTTGAGCCTCTGGCTCAGGTGAGCTAAAAATCTAAGCTATAGGCCTTATGGATTCATAGTAGAAGATTTTTTTTAAAGATTTTCCTATATAACTCTATGTTAAACAAGTGACCCCTGGTGCGGGGGCATTTATCACCATAAGGTCATGATTTGTACAATCTTGGTAATGAACCATAAGATGATGCTACATACCAAATATGTAATCTCTAGGCCTTGTGGATTCATAGAAGAACATTTTTAAAGATTTTCCTATATAACTCTATGTAAAACAAGTGACCCCTGGTGCGGGGGCATTTATCACCATAGGGTCATGATTTGAACAATCTTGGTAATGAACCATTAGATGATGCTACATACCAAATATCTAAGCTCTAGGCCTTATGGATTCATAGAAGAAGATTTTTAAAGATTTTCCTATGTAACTCTATGTAAAACAAGTAACCCCTATTGCGGGGCATTTATCACGTAGGGCTATGATTTGAACAATCTTGGTAATGACCATTAGATGATGCTACATACCAAATATCTAAGCTCTAGGCCTAATGGATTCATAGAAGAAGATTTTTAAAGATTTTCCTATATAACTCTATGTAAAACAAGTGACCCCTGGTGCGGGGGCATTTATCACTGTAGGACTATGATTTGTACAATCTTTGTAATGGCCCATAAGATGATGCTACATACCAAATATCTAAGCTCTAGGCCTTACAGTTTTGCAGAAGAAGATTTTCAAAGTTTGCATTTTTAAAATCTATTTTTAGCTCCTGTGACCTACTTTTTTAACCAATCTGAATAATTTGTACAACTTTGATAGAGGGCATCATAAGGATGATTCCTGTGAAGTTTGGTCAAAATCCCTTCAGCGGTTCATGAGGAGATGTTGTTTAAAGCAAATTGTTGACGACGGACGGACGCACGCACGCACGGACGACGGACAAAAGGCGATCACAAAAGCTCACCATGAGCACGTTGTGCTCAGGTGAGCTAATGAAAGAAAAAAATCCTGAAGAAATTGAGATACTAGAGAAGAGTATATTAATCTCTACTGAGATCTGCTCCGGAGGCCAAAAATAACTAGATTTCATTCATTGATACGAATGATAGGACTCTTTGCTAACATTGTCAAATGTAAAGATTAATACCGTTAGAAAGAATATATATTAAATTCCCTACCTTTTACTCTTTTTTTTTTTCGTATGGACTTACTTCTCATACATGAACTTTGTGAAATAAGCCATATGGCAAAAATAAATCAATCATTCTTTATTTTGATGTATCGCTTTCTTATAACTTAACCAAATTTAGTATTCTAGATACCAAAATAAATGTCCTGAAAATCCCTACAATTCATTTATAGCATATTTGGGTCTAGTTTTATAGGTTTTCAAAATATAAGGCCAAGTGCAAATAAAGTGTGACATTAAGGTCCAGTTTTGGTTAAGTTATAAGAAAGCGATATATCAAAATAAAGAATGATTGATTTATTTTTGCCATATGGCTTATTTAACAGTTTTCAAATTTAAACATGCTTTATGAAGTGTAAAAAAACCCATCTTAGTTCTATCTAAAATCAATATATTTTTAAGAAAGCTGCATCTGTTTAAAAAAAAGCATCCTTTCTGCGTTTTTCACTATATGTACTATGAAAAAGAACTAGCAAAAGCATTTGACAATATTTTTTCATTATACATTAGGCAAGGGCATGTGACAAACTTTCAAGCTATATTTCATTTAGATTAACTACATTCTTGAAAAAATATGGCAATTTGATGCCAGGAAATGTAACAATACAAAGAAACACACCTTTAATAATTTTTATTCTTAGATTGTAATTGAACATTTACTTAAAATAAATATTTGAAATAAAAACTTTATCAAATTCCTTCAAAATAAAACCAACCTGGCTTTGATACTCAAAGGCATTACTTAGCATCGTCCAAACCAAAAATGTAGCGAAATTTCTGTTTAACCGTTATGGTTGGGACATATTACACTTCTTGTTTTTAAGGCTGAATTGTAAATTTATCTTAACAAGCCTTATGTTGTTTCATTTCACCATTAATTTAATATATGATGTTCAAAGTCTTCAAATACATTGAAATTGTCACTGATATTTATGGCACAAGTCTTCTTGTAGATCTATGTTAATTGCAGCAATAAGTAAGACACTTTTCACAATAAATGTTTGATTCACACATAATAATTCCAGCTCAGATCATTACAGTATTAAGCAAAATCATTTCTAGATCAGAACAACTACTTTGAAATAAGATTTTGATTTTGATTCCAGTACACTTTGTATTTTAAAGTACATTAATTACCGTTATGGTTGGGACAACTTATATGCCTAAATATTTAGGCTAAATATCTCCTGATGAAATAAGTCATTCTGATGTATTTCATCATCAAACTAACATAACATTAAAAAATACTTCAACACTTACAAATTTATAAACTAACTTTAAGACTTTTTCAACATGTTCTTGCAAGATGAAGACAGTCTGTCCTTCTAACATTTTGTTAACTAACAAGCACATTCACAGGTTGCACACGGGTCTGTAGTGGATTTTTTTTACCAGCATTTGGTGCAATTTTTATGGCTTTCAGTACCTGAAACAGCCTGTTTTAGTTCCTTTAGTTTTTAGCTATTGGTGAGCTATTAGGATCACCCTGATGTAGAATGCTGGTTGCCATGGAAGCAAAAAATATGAAAAAAAAAAAAAAAAAAAAAAAAATTTAAAAATCATCTCCTTCAAAACTACTGGCCAGATTTCAAAATGTTTTAATACAGATGTTCTTTGGGAAACCCTCTATCAAGATTGCTAAAATTATTCTGATCCGTAAAAAAACATGGCCACCAGGGGCAGGGCTAATATGCCTTATATGTATACAGTGAAATCTTTAAATGACATTTCCTCTGAAACTGTTGGACAGAATTTAATTAAACTTGGCAGGGATGATCCTTGGGGGAAACCTTCACAAAAGTTGCTAAAATAAACTTGATCTATGAAGATCTGGTTGATATGGCAATGGAAAGAAAAATATTATGAAAACTTTAAAAATCATGTAGCTCCTTTAAAACTATTAGCAAGATTTCAATATATTTTAGTACAGATGTTCTTTGGCCCGGTAACCTTCTACCAAGATTGCTAAAATTATTCTGATCCGTAAGAAAACATGGCTGCCATGGGTGGGGTTAATTTGCCTTATATGTATATAGTGAAAACTTTAAACGACATTTCCTCTGAAACTGTTGGACAGAATTTGATTAAACTTGGCAGGGATGCTTCACAAAAGTTGCTAAAATAAACTTTATCCAAGTAGAACTCAAGTTGCAATGGAAAGAAATAAATTATGAAAACTAAGAATTATCTCCATAAAGCTACTGGCCAGATTTCAAAATGTTTTAGTACAGATGTTCCTTGGGTAACCCTTTACTCAGGTGAGCGTCCCAGGGCATCTATGGCCCTCTTGTTTAAAATACTTAGCTTTTCTCTTCCGTTCTTGTTTTCTTAACTGTACATCTAGATTAGCTTTTTTTTTCTTTGTTCTTTCATTTTTTGTCTGTAACTTGCACAATGGGCAATACTTTTTCTTATTCATTAGCTCATTGTTTTTCTATTTTTCACAATATGTTTTTTTGTCTCTTAGCTTAACATTCTTTACAACAGTTGTTTTCTTTTGTAAGTTATTGGACCTTAAGTCCCTTCCAAAGTTCATTTTAACGACTAATTTCTCCATCGTAGTCTGAAACAGCATGCAACCAAACACCATATATTAACTAGCAAGAATCGATTTTAAAATTGTCCCAACCATAACGGTGCCCGTATGAAAATTTTAAGCGGACAACGCCTGGAATTAAGACGGAATACGCCCTGAAATTGGTCAAATAACTGATTTTCCTGCTAGTATAAGGCGGACATGGATTTTTTTGAGAAGCCGCTTAAGATTTCTGAAATTCCGCTTTATCTTTAACAGGAAATTGTCAAAAGTTAGATGGAAAATGTAAACCAGATTTTTTTCCATCTAAGAAAGGTGGAAAAGTTAAAACTGTTGTGAAAATTAGGAGGAAAAAATGACTTTGAATAAATTTTAGAGTTTTTCAACATGGATTTTCTAACTTAGTCTCTTGTGCTAGACGGAAATTTTGTCTTTAACATTTTTGTTAGGCAGATTTTCAGACTTTGTTTCTTATACTTTTGAGGCGGAAATTCTGTCTTTGACAATTTTGATAGGAGTGATTATAACTCAGACTTAGCAATTTTAAAATATTAATTAATTTTAATATTATAATATATATAATATATAATATTAATATTATTAATTTTAATATTCTAAAATTACATGATCTTGATATGCTTAGCACCAAGCAAGGGGGCTATAACAGTACAATTTTTCATGACTGATGTGTCACAGCTTCAGATTCCGAGACGGAGGCTCTAACCACTTGGCCACCAGAGCAGGTTAAATGTTAAACTAAAAGAAAATTTGAACTGTCTTATTTTTTCTTTGTGAGCAACAGTGTATCATGCCCGTCAATTTGTGTTGCTAGTTTTGAAATACAGAATAACAAGGATTAATTTTAAGTTTATCATTTAATAAATAAATATTTTTTTCTCTCTCTCTGTCAGAAACAATTTCCAAACAATTACAGGTATCTAAGAGTTAAAAAATATGTAAATTAACAAACTACATGTTACATTGTAGACTTCTTTTTTTCAAAATACATATTCCACTTTACCATTTTTAAGCTGTAATTAACATTATGTTTATATTATTGATCTTTACAAATTGTCAGTGATATCTCTTAGAATCCCTGTAATAATGTCCAATTTAAACTGGCCAATATAGAAAAGAACAAATAATGAATGACAGATATGGACATCAAGTTACCCTTATTACTTTGAAAAATGTACTTATTGACATAATATAACATTGTGATAGCTTAGGTCTGACTTTGCAGGCATTTAACAAGTGACGATTAAAACACATGACAGACTGACATTCTGGTTTAAAGCAATACAGAGTTAGCATGTTATCAGACAAACATTCATTTCATATCTTGGACATTTGGAACTCTACTCTAGTCTGATTCCAATTTGTTCGGAAATTTGCATACATACATTTGCTTTTCATTTGGAAAAGACACAAGGATACAGGAAGATATTATGTGATGTGCTTGAACAACTCTTAATCTGCCCGTGGAAGTAACTGCCAATATATTTGAATTTGCTTGATTTTTACATTCGAAACATTCCCCAAAATTGCAAGAACATTTCTGTTGTTATCTGGTCATATGTGCATATGAAAAAACGTATTTTTCCAAACTGTTTGCTCAAATGTATTTTATCAAAGTACTCAACAACTGAATTATCTCTCTTTATCATACGAGAATAGGCGGTTCCATATATCAGACTGTCATTTATCTCTAAGCGACTGAATGATACAAATCTTTTCTGAATATGATCTGGCCAAAATAACACTGAAGGGCTTCACTCTCACTCTTCTCAAGGACTCTTTCTGATATGCCACCAAGAACATGAAATTCATTATCAACTTTTAAAGTTCCCCTTCAATAAAGTTGGCATTTCGATGGAATTATATAGTTTTTCAAATTCTGATCCCCTTTCTAGACATTTGGTTTTCAATTCAGGTAATTTCTGTATAAAAGAAACACCTGTTACAATCTGGTTATCAAAGTTTTGGGTTCCTCTAATCATTTTTAAAAGAACTCCATTTTTATCTTCAAAGCTAAAACAGCTACTAGTATACAATGGTCCTAGCTTTCTTACACAGTCTGGCAAATGTAAAAGTTGGTGTACATTCAGTCTCATGAAACAATGATCATAATAATGAGCAAACTGTTTGCAGAAATCAAAAAGCATTTCTTCTGCTCTTTTTATATCTGATTCATATGAACCAGATTTCAAAAGAATGTGCATAGAATCAACTAACAGTAAATAGTGGGCAAATCTTGCATCATCTTGAATTCCATGAAGAACCGGTGCACTGTAAAACAACAGAAATGACCTAAATTCAGATGCTTTCCCAGTGCTGGAGGTCCAAAATGGACCTTGGAAGTCTTGTTATGTCCAAAGTTGGCCTAATACTAGTCAGTCTCTCATTTATCTTATCTAATTTTTTATACAAGCTGAAAGGTTTATCCTTGTATTTCTGTGTACACCACAATTCCAGAAGTAATTTTTCTACACCCAACAACACACCATGCATATAGTCAATTGCTATACCAAATACTATATTGAAACATGGGAAAAAACTCATTAGTGATTGACCTTTAATTCCTTTCACAGATTTTCCTGTGTTCATTGCTGCATCAGAATTATGCATTACATTTTCTAGAGTCCTTTCTGGTCCCTTGGGATCAGCAACAACATAATGGAAAAACACGTGCATGACCTCTTCCAACATCAGCAGATTTCCCTTCTTGTTCACATTTCCAACAAGCAAAGGCTCCATTGTATTGAATGTGGTTAAGAAGCAAACTCCTAGCTGGCAAATCTGCAGTCCCACACAATAATATTCCTTTGCAAGTAAAATCCCCTATGCTTGGTGAAAAACAGGTAAACCCATCATAGATTTCATTGAAGGTTTTCAGAAATGGTTGCAAAAAAGTCTTCATTGATGGTTTCTTTGTTCCAAACCAAAGACTTGCAAGAATCATGTTTTCTTTCTTCATCCTCAGCTTGTATGGAAGCTCATTAATGACCAAAAATAATGGCCAAACAGAAACTTTGCTACTTTTGAATACTGCAGCACCATCTGTATTGAATGTAAAAGACAAGTTTGTTGGTTTGCTTAATAATCATCAATTATGAAAATGAGCTTTGTAAAGTTCTCCATCATATATATCCTCATAACTACCAACAGGTACTTGTCGCTTGAATCGGTGTTGTAGATTTCCATAGAAATCCTCTTGTCTAAACAATGTTTGGAGTTGATTTTTCAATGGCATCTCAATGAAGTAACTTCCTTTTTTTTTCTCGAACAACTTACCACAAGAATCATTTGGACAAGTCTTACTGCTGTATCTTTTAATTTCAAAGTGGCAGTAGGAACAATAGTAATGGAAAACTAGAGGATTTTTTAACTTTTTGAAAAATGTTTTAAACTCATGTAATGTGCTGCACAATATATGTCCATTTGGAAGTACAAAGGATAATATATTCAAAAGCTGCTGTGTAGCATCCCCAATAAGGTTGTACTTTGTAGTAAAGAGAGCCAGCAGCAACATAAAAGAGCCAATTGTAACTGAGCTGCCTGGGAACAATGGCTGATTGTCATTGTCTTCTGATGTACCATTGTCATCCTGTATAGTAGGCGAGGGAGACGTCAGCTCAGCGTAATCATCATCTGACTCTATCATATCCATTTCTGGATTAGAAGACAAATAACTTAAATATTCATCATCAGAATCCAGTTCTTCGCGCCTGTCTGCAGTGCCTTGGGCAGAACTTGTTTGATATGATTTGCCACAGTCTTCACCATCTCGCACAAATGACAGCGATTCCTGAAAAGTTTTTTTTTAAAGATTCTACTGCTTATTGGTATAAGAATATATTCAAAACAGCTTCCTAAAAGAAAAAAAAAAAGTTTTTTCTCCAACTTCTCTGTATTTTTTTAAATGTCATAGGACAGTACATTAACACAATATTTTTTTCAAATAGCATTAGTTTCTTCTACTGCTTATTGGTATAAGAATATATTCAATAATTGTGGACTTTGCTTAATTTTTACTCATACAGAACACTAAGACAATATCTATGTGACCAGCATTAAACCAAATCAGCCAGCAAGTAACTTGCAGGGTGATAAGGATTTAAGTTGTTTGCTGCTCCTCAGTGATTTTGAAATGGGGGTTTTACCTGAAAAAAGCTAGCTTTCGGTAGATCAGGTTTTAAACTGTTAAATTAAGTATGTCAAAAGGTATCTTAAGAGGAAAAGGATTAATATCAAAAAACATTTTATTTTGCAAACTGGCCTGAGATATAAGAGTAGATCCAGAAAGAAGGTGTTTAAATGTTTTATGATTAAAAAAAAAAAGAAAAGAAAATGTTTGAAAAAGAATTTTGTACCAAAATGTTCATATCGGTATTTTTAAACCTCTAATTAAATTTCTAAACACCAGTGGCAACAAAACATCTATATCAGCATATTGTGTTACACATGATTGATTTGGGGGAAAATTACAATTTTTTCCAATTATAAGAAACATGGCTTACTCCAAAATATGCCTGTTAGACATATATCATGTCTTAAAATGTTTTTTTTTATTTAAAATAATTTAAAGTTAAAATTATATCAGGCCAATACACATTTTTAAAAAGTTTGTAGAGGTTCTGATCAAAACACTTTGAATTGAGTCTGGACACCTATTATCTCCCAAATTTTCAACAGTTCAAGGGCCATAATCCAGAGTGACTGAGGCAATGGGTCTGACCGAGATATTATGCCAATACACATTGTCATCAAGTTTGAAGAGGATTGGATCAACAATTTTTGAGTCAGTCTGGACACTGAAATTGATACTACCCACCAGCCCACCATGGGTGAAAATGTAATGTGTCTGTACAAAATTTGTATGGGCATATACAAATTATACTTAAATTCTTAACTTCACATCAAAGGATTCAATGTACTCTTAACATAATATGTGAATGACCATTATCAATCTTTAGACATACAATGTGCAAAGAACAGATTACTCAAATCAGTAGTTGCCAACTACCAAATTATTGTCGTTTTAAATGTTATCTAAATCAAAAAAAAAAAAAAGGTATTTAATTGTTAATCATTTCTTGAACTTATGATTCAATCAGTTTCATTAGTAGTTTCATTATAAAAAATGATAATTGTTGAGGGTTTCCCTGCAAAATCATGTCACACAAAAGTAGAATTATGTATGATATCAAGATCTCGAGAATTCCGATATGTCGAGAACTCAATACTTGCATATGATGTATATATAAAACTGATTGGGGCGGGAATAAATAATTCAGTTAATGTACGTAGATATCAAGTTCGAATAATTTCCTCGTCATCAAATAATCGACGAAATTTCCCGAAAGAAATTTGAACAAAAGTTGAAAAATGTCGATTACTTAATTATCTAATGGCGGCACATATTTATACAACGAAAAACAACACGAATTTACCAGAGGAAAATACTGTACCATTTGTTTTGATGTTGTGAAGTCCTTCGTTTGACAGCGCCTTGCCACTTCCTCCGAGTCACAAAATTTCCACGGAAATTTGTTGATAACATTATTTGCCGTCAAATTTTGCCATGGATTTCCACCATGGTCATTAGGCATTTTCCACGGATTTCCATGGAAATCCATGGAAACTTGGATGGAAATTGATGGAAATCCACGGAATATCAAAATCTTCCACGGAAATTTGTTGATAACATTATTTGCCGTCAAATTTTGCCATGGATTTCCACGGACACAGTAAAACCATCAATAGATTTCCACGGAATCTTCAAATTATGCCACGGAAAGTTGGACTTAGTCAAATTTTGGGACGGAAAATAGCATGGAAAATAACTTAGATAATTTTTGGGATGGAAAATAACTTAGATGTTTTTAATCAATGGAAAATTTGAACTTAGATTTTTTTTCTATATTTCTGGACTATAAAGAAAACAATATAATCATGAAATCACTATATGACTGAAATACTGTCGCAGCGACGGTAAATTCAAATCCCAAGCGAAATTATGACCATTGTATTTCATTCATTTTGATGATCATCCATGTTGCCCATCAAATACATGAAATCAAACATGGTCGGCCATGGTATAACCATGGTCAACCATGGTAGAAATAAGCTTTGATAGATTGAACATGGTCTGCCATGTTATGACCATGGTCGATCATGGATATAACAAACATGGTACCAGGAAAAATTAAAGGGTTTAAAAAAGACACCATGGTCAACCATGGCTGACCATGTCAACCATGGCTGACCATGGTCAACCATGGTTGATCAGCATGGTAGGTCATAATAAAACATTACCAACACTGTGATAAAGACATGTTTTACAAGTGTACAAGATATTCAAAGATTTACATTAAAACAACCCTTTTGATTTTGTGACCTTTTTATTAACTAACCAGAACAATTTGAACAAATTTTGTAGAGGTCAAAATAGGATTAAATCGAAAGCTTAAAAGCTTATTGGATATTAGATTGAAACAAAAACGATTAAATCTAACTACATATAACTGCACGTATTACTATGACCTTTTAACTGATGTTTTAACAGAAATCTTAGGTGATTCACTTTTCTTTTCTTTTCTTTTTTTGAAAACTGTTACGCATCGAAAAAAAAGGTTACGAATGGTTTTTCGTTCGAATTAACCGCGCCCCGAATAAAAGTTCGGAAGTTGTTGCAAGGTTGTAGGACAATCCTACGAGGAAAAGTAGTGCCGAAAAATTGACGCTAATTTCTACGTAGATCAATGATTTTACTTATATTTAATATTTTATTTTGGACAACCCACTCTTTAAACCTTATTTCGAAACCCAGTTTTTGTTTCGTAACTGATCTTAACTTTCCCTCTTTTAAATTTGAAAACCGAAAATAACGCAACGGTGCATCAATCCGCCATTTTTGAAAAGAACGACAAACAACAAACAGTGTAAACAATAGGTGATAACGTTATTGATTCGCAATATTTTCGCAGATGACATCCATTTTATGACGAAGGTAAGAATATTCAATATAGTTATGAGTATTATAATTATGTTTGTAATGAAATTACTTTCCATTTACCGATAAAAAAATAAGTGACTTTGTTTCGTCTGCAAATGGCGATGAGATTATTTTCTGCCCGTCGATGTATAACACAATCCATACAATGTTTAGTTGAATCGCATTTCTTTATTTGCTTTCCAGAATATATATATATATTTGTGTTCAACATTTGTAAATTAACTTTCAGGAAATTTAAAAAAAAAAAAAATCGATCGCAGGTCATATCGTCCACGGTTAGCATCGTACTTAATTTTTAAAAAAGGAAGGCCTTGGTGAAAAATCATTGTATATACAATAAATCTGTTAACAAACGTGCGATCCGCAATAAAACTCATTTTGGTTTACACTTAATCATCGCTTGGTTATCTTACATGTAGATCTATAAAAATTTAAGGAAAAAAACATTATTTACTCCTTTAGATGTATAAGAATTTCTGTTGGAATATTTGTTCATGACCAACTGCTGGCAGTGACTTGTAATTTTTTAACATTGAATGCTGAATAAAATTTCAGCTATATTATGTCCATTGTCATTGCGTAATAAAATGAAATCTGATTGATTTAACACAACTTTTTTGTTTTTATTTTAGCAACATGTCCCAGCCATGTTTTCAACAAGGATGATGCCTCCTCTTGTCCACTTTGTAAACAACACAGACTTTGGATCATAGTGATTAACAAAAGGTAAATAGACTCTTATTCTAGAAATGAATACATTTTTTGAGAAAAAGAAAAGTTTCTATGATCCTTGAAAACTGAAGTGTCACATATCAAAGAACAACTTGAGACATCCACAATGCTACTGCCTTTACCTTTTTCATGGTAGTTTATTAGACAGGCAGTTTACCTTACATAACACTGTCCCCAGTGGTAAGAATGTCTGCCTCTGGAACTGGAAGCCATGGTTCCTGTCCCTAGCAGCAACGTATGAAAAGTTGTAAAAGGAAAATGGCACTGTATCTCCCTTGTTTGGTGCTCAGCATATTAGAATAGGTCCCAGTCGTGGTGTTGGGATAATGCAACTTGGGAGTGGTGTCATGCAACTATCTATGGCGTGATGCTGCAGTGCAACAGCACTATATCTCTCAAACTTAGTTTTCAAATAATAGCTGTCATATTACTTCTATTGCAACTGAGTTTGATTGTGGCTGAACTCAATTTCTCCTAGTTAACTGACATTGTAAGATGGAAAAATATTTTGGAATTTATAATGATGAGAAAAATTTGTTTTACACATTTGCATGCACAGTCAGAACTTCATCTTATTATTAATAGTGGTATGAATGGGAATAAGGATCAATGATCAAATCTGAGTAAACACTAAATGTTTAAATACAAAGGCAGGCTATAGGCTTTGCGCTTCTTAGTTATTTTACTTTAAAATCATTTTACTTTTCTTTTTTAAGTTTCAGACATGTGGGAGGAAGAAAGCTGAAGTCCTTGCAGAAGATGAGCAGAATTTCAATGTAAATTTATGTGTAACATCAGCATATGTTCAGGAATGTCAACAAGGACTTGGACATTCCTCTTTCAAAGTGGAAACTGATCTCTGACCCATGGCGCATTGGATCACAGGACCACTGATCTAAGTGAATTCAAGGAAAATCGCTTTGGAACTTGGACTTCAGTGAATTCAAGGCATCCAACAGGTGGCATAATAAGTTTTAAAAATGTTATAAGTGTTTTTAATACAATAGGTGGAGAAAGAGGAGGTTGTTCAGGACTTGGAAAATAGGCTATAGTGCATTATGAAAAAACAAAAAACATAAATAAAGGATGAAACCGGATACTGCTCTTAAGCATGGGGAATCAATATCCATGTTGGTCACTGTAATTTGTTTGGAAAAAAAAAGATTGTTTAGACTGTTGATACGGATGTGATGACATGAATAAAAATTATTTTTGTATCCAGCCATGTTGCCAATTTAAATCCCCTGGTCCACCATACTCACTGCATGAGTATTATTTGGCACCATTGAATTTTTATTTAAGTTGTATCTTATTTCGGCTAATTTCAATGGAGTTTCAATGGTGTTTCAATTGAATTTCAATGGTGTTTTGATGGAGTTTCAATGGTTGTGCTACATTTGGTTCTGCTAAGAGAAATGGTAATTCAATGGTGTTTCAAGCCATTTCATTTCGATAAGGGAAGGGAGAATTTGATGACAATAGATCTTTTTACACTTTTTTTTATAGCCTTTGTATTTTTTACCGATGTCTCATATTTACAAGGAACATACCATAGGTGATCCTTTAAGTTTGGATGGAGTTTAGGGTCTCTGGGTTCATGGTAAAGTCTTGCATTTATATATTTTTGATAAAGTTGAATATTTTTCAACTTCATTACAAGTCATAGCAATGACTTGCCAACTTATATTTTTCACAACTACAAAATGCCAGACTCTGTCAAGTTATATAACTATGTTTACAATTTCTTTTGGCAATTTTTCTGTCCATAACTGAGTGAATGCGTAAACATTTTTTGAAATATTGTTACTGACAAGATTTTGAGCCGGGAGCATTTGTGTTTACCAAACACGTTCTTGTTTCAGAATGCTAAATGCCAAAAAATTTGTGTTTGATTGGCAAACAGCTTAGAACTTGACGCTGAGTTCAGAAAATACATTGATTGAAAATGGATTAGATTTACCCTTATCGATTTAGTATATCACACTATTGCAAATGAATGGTTAAACATTAAACACAAGTTTTTTATGCTGTAATGGATAGCAAAAGTAAATCATGAATAAGTGTGCTATTTTGGGACAGCCCTGGTACATGTATGTATATTTTTAATATTTCTGTGTAAAGCACTTTTTTAAAATCCACTGTATGCAATAATGATATATCATGTTTAATTATCATTATGTTATCTGAATGAACCGAAGTAGTTTATAGTTTGAAACCAAAGAATGTGTATTTTTAAAAACACATCCAAATTTATGCTGTATTTATGAAATTTTAGAAAGTGGTTCTAAATATTAAAAATTCTTCATAGAAATAATTAATAAATAATATCATGGTTTTAGTTTGCATGTGGCATTTCTACAGATATTAACTATAATGTGTCAAAATTTGACATTTTTCCAATTATCATTGAGCTTTAAAAAACAAGGTCAAGGACACAGAGAGCATCTCATTTTGTGATCCTTTGGTATTTATAGATCTAGTACATCTTTTTAAAAATTATTTTCACTATTATTGATAAAATAACTGTAAATAAGAAAACAATACCAGTTACAATATGATGGTTACTGATAATGACAAGAAATTTCTATGGAACAGTTTTTTTTGTAATTGAAGATTTAGTGTGAAAAGTTGTTGAACTTGTGGGACTATTTTTCACACTAGCCCACCACTATGAAATGTAGTTTTTGATATTAGATACCACCACAGACACTGTATAGCATTTATATCAATGAAAATAAATATCATATTAAATTTTATAGGTGAAAAGATAATGCACTCAGTTATGTTTTGTCTTTTTAACCAACATTTACATATCAGTATGTACATATCAGTATGTACTGTATTTGATGCTGAATCAGTTCCAGAAATGACATCTACACCTACTATGAAATTGAGCTATATCTCAAAAACGAGTTCGGTGACCCCTTTTTTTCTTTGCATTTTTGAATTTCTCAAACTTATTTCTACAAAATATAAAAAAAAATGAAAAAAGTCTATGGGAGGGAAGAAAATCTAGATATCGTCTTTAAAAAAGAACTATAATTTGGTTAACCCGCCCTTTTTTATTTCCCCCCCAATTCCCCCAAACCCCCATTATCATATTAAAATTTTGGGTTTTTTTAAAAAAAATTTTCATTGGGCAACCTTCCCAATTTTTTTTTTTTTTAAAAACTTTTTTTTTTTTTTCGATTAAAACCCCCCGGAAAAGGGAAATAAATTTTTTCGGTTTTTTTCTCGGGTAAACAAAAAAACCCTAACAAATTTTTAAAAGGTTTGGTTTAAAAATTTTGGCCCAACTTGAATGTAGTTCCCCAACGGTTTTTTCCCCGCTTTTTAAAAATTTTTTAACCCTTTTTTTTTTTTCCAGATTTGTGGGAAAAGATTTAACCCTTCTTTACAAAATGCCCTAAAAAAACCAAAAAAAAAAAATCCCCCCCAAAAAAATATTTTGCCCGCTTAAAAAAAAGAGCAAAAAAAAGGAAAAAGTTTTTTCAAAAATTTTATTGGTTTTTCCAAAAAAAATTTTGTTTTTGCCCAATTGGGGACGTTGCATTTTTTTCCCCTTAGGTTTCCCTGGGAAAAGGTTTTTTCAGTTTTTTAGTTACCCCAAAAAAAAAAATTTATGCCAAATTTTTTCAGTAAAAAATTTAAAAAGTTAAGTTTTACTTTTTTAAATATCAAAATTAAAAAATTTTACCCCGTTTTAAAAATTGCCCGAAAAAAAATTTTTTTTCTTTAAAAAAGAGGAAAATTTTAAAATTTTTAAATATAAGGATTTAAAACAGAAATTTTTTGGGGTTTTTCCAAACCAAAATGAAAAGGGGAAAAAATAAAGGGGTTTTTTGTTTTCCGAGAAGCCCCCCTTTAATTTCCCAAAAAGGGAAAACCCATGGCCCGTGGTTTAAAAGCCCAAAGAACCCCCCCTGCCCCCGGGGGATGCCCAAAGAAAAAAAAATTTTATAGGGTTTCCCTTTTTCCCCCCCTTTATTTTTCCCCAAAATTTCCCGGGTTTAAAAAAATAATTTTTAAAAGACAAAAATTGTTATAGAAGTTGCCATTTAAAAAACAAAAATCTTTTGATTTTTTTTAAGCCCCCCGAAAATTTTTTTTTTTTTTCAGCCCTTTTTTTTTTTTTTTTTTTTCCATGGAAATCTAAATTTTTCCCCTGGAAATTTCCATCTACATTGCATTTTGGCCCCCGGAAAAATTTCCCCCGGAAATTGTTCCCCCCAGGGAAAATTTTCCCCCTTTCCCAATTTCTCCGTGGGGGATTTCACGGAAAAAAAATGGGGAATTTCCCAAAGGCAAAAAAAATTGGGAAAAATTTTTTCCCCGGAAAAAAAGCAGGGTTTTCCCCCTGGAAAAAAACCGGGAATTTCCCCGGGGAAAATTGGAAAATTTTTTCCCCAAAAGGAAAAAACTGGCCCAAATTTTTTCCCTGGGAAAACCCGTGGGCCCTTTTCCCCGGAAAAAAAACAGAAAATTGGGGGCAAAAATTAAATTTTTTTTCCCTGGTATTTTCCCCTTTTTTTCCTTTCCAAAATTTTTTTTTTAAATTTTTAATTGGAAAAAAGGTTTTTATAAATCCCCCAAAAAAACCCCCCCTGGGAAAAATTTTTTTTCCAAAGGATTTCCCCCCTGGAACCAAAACCCTGGGGGAAAAACCATGGAATAAACCCAATTAAAACGGGGGGGTCCCCCCCCCCGTTTAGAAAATTTTTTTTTTTTCGTTTGCCCCCTTCCCTTTAAACCCGAACATTGTTTTTACAGTCCCCCCTTTGGAAATTTTAAAAACAAAGCAACACTTTTTTTTTTTACCTTTTTTTTTGAAAAAATTAAAAACCCCCCCTCCTGTGTTTGGGGATTTTGGGGAGGGAATTCCAAACGTCCAAAATAAAGGAAAAACAAATTTCCCACCCTAATAAGGGGTTTAAAGGAAAAATTCCCCCCCCCCCTAAATATACTTTCCCCCCCCCTGTTAAAAATTAAAAAATAACCGAGGGCCCCCCTTTCCCAATTTTATAATGGCGATGATTGGTTTTTTTTTCCGTCCCCCATGGAAAATGCTCCCCCGCAAGGGAAATTCCCCCGCAACCCCTTTGTTTCCCAAAAAGGGTTTCCCCAAAATTTTAAAATTTTAAAGGAAAAAAAAAAAAATTCTTTTTTATTTCACATCCCAAAAAACATCATGTTTTTCGTGCCATCTTTCTGCCCCCGAAATAAGCCCCCTTTGGTTTTTTCCCCCCGGGGAAAAAAAAAACAAAAAAAACTTTGGGGAATTTAAAAAAGGGGTTCCCCCGGAAAAAAGGCAAAGGGGTAAAACTTACTTTTGGGGGGAAATTTTGGTTTTTTTTGGAAAAGGAACGATCGTAAAAAATTGGGGGTTAAAAATTTTTTTTTTTTTAAGTTGGGTTGAACCTTTACAGAACTTAACATTTAAAATTACTGTACTGTTTACTTGGGCCGTAGGCCGATTATAGTATGTGTGCAAGCAACGTCCTCCATTTTGATGTTAATTAATATCGATGTTACGAAGGCGTTATGTAATGCGTGGAAGGTATATTAAGTACACATCAAACAAGGGTTACTCAGATTTTCATACAGAATCCCTGTCTGCATGGCTGTCTACATTCCCCATTCTTTGCTGATAAGGTCTATATTAAGAAAACAATTTGTAACTTTAATCCGATTTGACTTAAAGGCGCATATTACTCATGGGTCACTATTCTGATACTTTAAAAGTGTGTTGGTCAGAGTTAATTTGAGTTCTTTTTTTTTCTTGGGATGAGCAGATGACCCTGTCATTGCCTCAAAGGTCAAGGTCACATATAAAATTTCAGTAACTTCATATTTATGGAAAATAATAAAAACTTCATGTCATCTTATTAGAATTGTTAAAAATGTTTCATTCCATTCACTTTTTTTTTCAGATGAAGAAGAAAAATTAAATAAGTATGCCAATAAGGCTAATACAAAAATTTTGAAAAAGAGCCATTCAAAGGACCACAGTGAGATCCTTGCGCTCTTGTATGACTTCAGCATAGAAGAGCGCAATGAAGGGGCATCAAAAGAAAAGGACATGCAGCCTGAAACCTCAAAGGCAGAATATGTTCAGTCTCCTTTGCTGAACCAATTCAGTGTCGCAGGAGAGGTGGAAACGCAGCCAAGCTCCAAAGAAAAAGGTAGCAAACATCGAGGTGGAGCTTTGATGCCTTGTGGTGATGAACAAAGCAACGCAAGAATAAGACAAAGGCTGCCATTTGACCAAGTTAATACACCATTAACATCAACTTGGTCTTTATGCACCGGCAGTAGTAGACCTCCAGGTAAGTATTGTTTTTAATTAAATATATGATTTAAGTATTTTTTTATCTTTCCCTTATGCAGCATCTAAAAAATGAGAGTGTTATAGGCCCCTTGCTTTTAAGTGCTCAGCATATGAGGGGAGTTGCATTACTGGTTGCCATGGTATGAGGATAATGTGACTAGGCATGGTATTACAGTGGGGCAGCACTTTAAACTGTAACATGAAGACATTGTTTCCAAATGGCTGAAATACTTTCCATGGGAGAAAATTAACAATTACCTTTTAATTTCTTAAATTATGTGTTATTTAATAATGCATTTTTTCTTAAATATGCTTTCCCTTGTTTTGCAGTGTTGGAAAATGAAATCTCCAAATAATTTTTAATCTCACTAAATATCTTTCATTTCCTTTATTGCAAGTGAGCAAAAAAAACAGCAACTTCATTTTTTTTTTCACTTTAGTGGCAACTAAAAAGGGGGTTAATTAAAGGTATTTCGTTGTAAACAGATACCTTATCTCTAATTTGATGCTATTATTATTAACTGGAAATGTATTGAGCAAAATAAAATGGCTTTTTTTGAGTTATAAGTAAAAATTAAAAAAAATAACTACCTTTGAAGTGGAGCATTTACTGTAAAAAAGGGTACAAATATACTCAGAGCATCATGCATGAGGGTAGAGGCCTACATTCTCCATGTAATTTGAAAAAAGAAAACACTACACAACAACATAAGTATCCTTTAAAAACAATATCTATAAATTTTCAAAACAAATTTTTTGGTTTTGATTAATTTTTACCTCAAACCATAAACTCCATCAGTGAATCCATCAGTGAAAGGTCAGAGGTGTATATTTTAGGTATCCCAAGGTCTATTCATCAATTGCTCTGTCTAGCTTGCTTTTTATTATTGCTTTTTTTTTAAATAACTCCTGGATGAATCTCATTCAAACTTAACTTGCATGCACTAACGTGCATATTAATAAAGGTCACAACTGACTGGTTTTTGTCTGACTTCTTTGCCGGCATTAATTATTTCTCAATAATTACTGGATTGATACAGATTTGCATTTTCTAAAAAAAAAATTAGTTGGGAGTTGTGGAGGGGGGCATTCAAAACCTTTGTGATTGCTCTGGTTGTTTCATTGTTCAGGTGGTGATAAGTATATTTTTTAAGTGTATTAGGTTAGCAACTTGGTCTTTTTTTAAGAAAATATTGCACTGTTTTAGCACCACCCAAAGAAGTTATGCAGTTCTTCAGGGCTTTAGGGGACCCAGTTGTACAAAATTACATCACATCATTTGTACAATTCTATGAGGAAGCCAATAATGAAGAGGTACTGGTACTTTTTATCAAAACCGTTGAATATTTACATGTTGGTATTGTGAAAAAAAACTGATTTTCATGCTATCAGAAAAGGCAGATCTTTGGCACTTGATAGTGTTTTTTTTTTTTTCAGTCAGAAATGTATTTTATTGTAAACTAATTTTTTTATCTCCTTTTTATTTCTATTCAACAAAATAGAAATGTTTTGAAAAAAAAAGAAATTACTATGTTTTATATAAAAAGTGTAAAAGAAAAAGGCAGTCCTATGAGAGGGGGGGGTATTTTCATAATTAAGGGAAAAATAAATCCTCTATGCACGGGCATGGGTTTATATTATCCATATATTTTGATAAAAAAAAATGAAAATGAATATCCTTTAGGAGGGTAGGAATATTATGCAATCCCTGGTAATTACTGAGAATCTAGTGATTCATATTTTACTTCTGTTTGTAGGAAGAGATGTGGACTGAAGACACAACATATGAAGAAATAACACAACCTACAAGTCAATCCACCTCACACCCAGCACAATTGCCATCACTGTCAAACCAGTCACAGTTTCCTTATATGTCACCACCTACTTATTTACCCATGCAGTCAGAACAGATGACTAGCTCACAACCTGTATTTGTTTCAAACAATCACTTCAACTCAGTCTTGTCATCTCCAGGTCAGGAGCCCTTTCCTGAGACTTTCACTAACCAACCATTGCACACAAACACATGTTCATCAGATCAGCCCAGCACATCCTATCAGATCATGACAAGCCCCACACAATTTTACCCATCTAATTTAAACCAGTCAACACCACATCAGCACATCCCTGTGACTCAGGGCCAGATAGTTATATGTAACCAACCAGTTCTGACATGCACACCAGAACAGTCAGGCAAACCATACCCAGTCATGACAACTCCAACTCAAACTTCAACTCAGTCAACACCACATCAACTGCAAACTCAATCAGAACATTACACAAACAATCAGATCCCTCAGAATCTTCAAACTCTACGCAGATCCCCGAGAAAACATTTCTGCTCTATCATCTGATACATTTGATTCGAATGGAGTGAGTAAATATTTCCTTATTTATATTAATCCCTTATAAATTTGATCTTTGGTTATAAAATTGTAGTAAAAGATGACTGCTGAGTGAAGTAACCTTTTATAGGGGAACTAGTGAAAAGAGAGTCCAATTTTTATGCTCACCTAAGAATAAGCTTCCTTAGTTCGTCTGTCTGTCCATCTGTATATTAATTTTGTTTTGAGCATATCACAAAAGCTATGAGAGGAATAAACCTATAATTTGATGAATCAATGAGAAGTGCAGTATACAAGAACAATAACTCACTTTTGCAGTCAATCAAAAATTCCTTTTTGGAATAGGCATTTTAGGAGCATTCATAAGTATTGACCTTTTTCTCTTGTCATATATATGCATTGCTACGTGCACTTTATGCTCTTCATTTTACAATTTACTCCCATGTGCTCTAATTCTAGATGGTTCGCCTGCTGACAAAGTACGAGGTGAAGGTTGATGCCAAACAACTCAGAAGGGCCTCTAAATGTGCAGCAGAAGCCAGTTCAGCGAGAGCTGGCTATAAGCTGGCATCCAAAGTTGTGAAGCTGCTTTTCACCACACAAGAACTTGCCATTTCTTGTGGACAAGGGCTAAGAGTGAAAAAGGGCGATGTGCGACCAGCTTTGGATGATCATCGGTTAGGGGTGTTAAAAGGTATGTTTGTGTCATGGCTTTGGCATTATGATAGCATATAATTATAAAATTTCCTAAGTAAATAATACAATAAAAAGTACAGTTCAAACTGTACATTTCGAATTTGTGAAATGAGGATACCTTATTGTGTAGCTTAGCAAAGTTTGGTTGATGCAGGAGGTACAAATCCAGGTTATTTAACGTGATTGTTGGGTAAGGAGGAATAAGAAAATCTTCCTAACAAATTTTCAGCATAAGCTTATAAATCACAATTCCTTTGTTTTCGATATTTAATATTAAACATGCATAATAATAACAAGGGATTAAATTTAAGGTCATGTTAATTCACTTCCTGTTTGCCATCTAGGTTAACTATTCAATTGGGTCATTTCTTTCAAAGATCTGGTTTTCTTTAATTTAATTTTTTTTTCTCATAAGTTTTTTTTTTTGTTAAAAAAAGCTTTATTAAGATTTTCAAATATAAAACTCAATATTTTTTATGTAATTATCAGCCAGATATTACTTCTACATAAATTTAAGCCTAGAGATCACACCTGCAGTCATTTCAAATCAAATTTGAGATAATAAGCTCTTTCTCTCTCTCTTTAATTCTTTAGCAAAAAAGAGTTGATGCATTGTAATATATTTAGAGTCAAATAGTTCAGTTATTTCTTCAAAGTATATCTTTTAAAACTACAATTGATTGCTTCCAGGTTTTTTTTTCAGCCAATTTTGATATTGGGTGGCCAAGGTTTTTTTTTCACCAAATTTGCAAGGAAAAAACTCTGACAAAATCCAATAAAAACAATACAATCTGCACTTCTTGTGATTTGTTTTAGAACAAAATCGGATTAAGTCGGAACGCTTGGTGTTATATGTTCAATTATGACTTGTACAGAAATGTTAATATATATTTTTAATTCCCAAAATATCCCTGGATTCTGTTTCTTTTCAAGCATTTCTAATTGGTATATAGAAATAAGAGTATAGAATGTGATTTTATGAAGTATTAACCAGAAATGTTTAAATTGACACAAGGTCATTTGTTTTAATAACTCTTCCAACACTTTTTCAGAGTATGTCACAGCATGGTGCAAGTCAAACAACAAGTCAACGCCAAGGGAAAGTGACATCAATGATGCGGTGACGGAGCAAATAAGCTATGCCCGAAAATTAACAAGAAAAAGCTAGGATGTGACTTAACTTGGACTATTTTTTCAAAAACTATTTAGGAAATGTTTGAAGTTGTAATTTTTATATGTACTCAGTGTGGATTTCAATTATACCAAAGGATTATATTTAAAGATTAAGACAACAGTTATTATTCATTTCCCCACTGCATTTCTTGAAATACTTTTTATACTATTTGATTTATATCATTTGCAAATTATTATAAAGTTAATTGAATAACAGCAAGAACAAAATACTGTTTTATTATTATTTTAACCTTGATTGATAAGTATTTTTTGATGTTTTGGAAGTAATATGGAGGCCTGATATTCAGAATTTAAGGGTGGTAGATTTTCTTGTATTATTCAAAACTAATTCAAAACAGCTAGATTTCTAAGGCAGATTTAATATTAACAGGTTTCCACTTTGCACACATTGAATGTTATGATAGTCCGGTTTAGTGATTTTTTTATATGTGCTAAGGGAGATTTTTTGTACTGGCTTTAGGTTTCTAAGGCGAATTATTTTCCAGTTATTTAGCAGGTTTCTGGTTTACTAAGCTGGAAAAATTTGCATATTTCGAGCTCTATTCTGTCTAAGAGGCGTTTTCTGGGTATATTAGGCGGATTTTATTCCATGTATTGATATTAGGCGGATTTTATTCCATGTATTAGGCAGATTTTATTCCATGATAATAGGTGGAATTCCTTAGAATATTAGGCGGATTTCTTTCTGGCTAATAAAATGGAATCCGCCTTACTAGCTGTAAAAATTTGCATATTTCGAGCCATATTCTCCCTAGAAAACAGTCATACTTCTATTGTATGGAAAGACAGAAACCGCTTAATTTTTCCAACTAGTCTCCAGGCGTATTTTTTCGTACAGGTAGCTGTCTGCATTGCGTAAGTCTTAAAAACAGAGTTTTAATAAAGAGAGTAAAATAAAATATCTTTTTCTGTTGCAGAATTAATGTATGTAACATAATCTAAGCTTTAAACAAGCATGTGGCTTGTAGTTTTGAGTTTGCAAATTGTCTTTCTGAATAAACATTAATTTTAAGAATTACAATAAAAAGGAACAATATTCAACATACCATTATTCTGACTGACCTGTGTCACTTAAACAACTATAAAACAACTAAATAAACGACTGATTTAATTTTAAAAGATGTTAAATGAATGTCAGAGGGAGGAATTTAACCGTTATGGTTGGGACAGAACCGTTATGGTTGGGACATTACGTTTTCTTCCTCTTAGGGCTTTCCCATAGATTGGTTGAAAGATCTCTTGAAATGAAAAAGTTCTGATAGGCATCAAGGAAAATAAAACAGGGCTTGTGAGAAGTGCAAAGCATAACTGTAAGGTAAAGGTTACCAATAAACATAAGGAGGGTGTTAACCGTTATGGTTGGGACATGTTTTTTATTGTAGCAAATGATACAACCAAGCAGTGTGACATGCAAACTAATCAAAGCAAATGAATCAAAATTTTGAAGCTACATCTTACCTGCACCATTTTCAGTCTTGTTTGATTAAGTAAACCTATATTTGCTTATTTCTGATTTACCTTTATATTGGTGACTTCAAAATTTAGATTTTGGAGACATCTTGACCTTTTTTTCAAATATTGTCATCAATATGTAACTTTTAACTATTGATAAAAATCAGTTGGTGATTTTACAAAATTTATGGATACATATGAACATCCATGTTAAAACCCACCCAAAAAGCAATTTATTTTTATTTATTCAAAAATTAAACAAGAGGGCCAAGATGGCCTTGGTCGCTCACCTGAGAAAGATGATTGCTTAAGAAATAAAGATGCTTGAGTGTAAAAGTGAAATCTGGCTTTTTTTTTATGGTGAAATGGGCATAACTCCTAAATTTACAAGTCAATATCAATTATAATTGAACCCGATTGTGAGATTATGGGCATAAACATTGTCTTCAAGTTTAAAAATGATTGTTAAAAAAATAAAGTTGGTAGAGAATAAACAAAGTGAAATCTTGGCATTTTTTGTATTAAAAGGGGCATAACTCCTAACCTAAATGACCCATCTCAGCCACAATTGAACTCAATCGAGACATTATGGTCATTAACAATGTCATAAAGTTTGAAGATGATTGCTAAAAAAAGGAAGATGCTAGAGTGTAAACAACGTGAAATATGGCATTTTTTGAATATTAAAAGGGGCATAACTCCTGACCTAATTGATGAATCTCAGCCATAATCGAACTCAATCGAGACCTTATGGTCATAAGCATTGCCATAAAGTTTGAAGAGGATTGCTCAAAAGATGAAGATGCTAGAGTGTAAACAACTTGAAATATGGCATTTTTGAATATTAAAAGGGGCATACTCCTGACCTAATGGTACGATATCAGCCTAATCGAACTTGGGCCGTGATTTTATGGTTATAAACATTGATATAAAGTTTGAAGATAATTGCTCATGAAATGAAGATGCTAGAGTGCAAACAATGTGAAATCTGGCTTTTTTGAATTTTAAAAGGGGCATAACTCCTGACCTAATGGTCCGATATCAGCCATAATCGAACTTGGCGAGATTTTATGGTTATAAACATTGTTTAAAGTTTGAAGATAATTGCTCTAAAATGAAGATGCTAGAGTGCAAACGAACAAATTGTGGACGACGGACGGAGGACGGACAGACGGACGGACGGACGGACGGACGGACGGACGACGGACATTCATCGATCCTAAAAGCTCATCCTGAGCACACGTGCTCAGGTGAGCTAAAAAGGTAATAAAGTGCATGTCACACAAAAAACAGCGATTTTCGACTTCTTTGCATTTTTCAATCTGCTATAACTTTCGAACCAATCATCCGATTAACCTGAAATTTTCACCACAATACCATCACAATCATACCTTTCAGAAAACATCAATTTCAAAGTTGCTTTATTATTTTCCTTGGTGATATTTATGTTTTATTCTTGGAGACACAAAAAATGAACCCTGATTTGCACTTGGCCATAAGCAATTAAACTTAAACCTCTTAATTCTGCATATCAAAAAAAGACAGTATATCCCAAGCCAATTGGTGCTTGTTTGAAAAAAGGGTTAAGTCAGTATTTGCATAACAAGAGGGCCATGATGGGCCCTCGATTGGTCACCTAAGTTTAGGGTACCCAAGAAACATCAGTCTGTATTAAACATTTTGAATCTGGCCAATAGTTTTGTTGGAGATGATCTCTGCAAAGTTTTATCAAATTCTGCCAAGCAGTTTCAAAGGGAGAGGTCATTTTAAGTTTTCCAATACATTAAGGGTGTAACGATACGCTTACCCAACGATATGATACGTATCGCGATACAGTAGTCATGATACCATACGTATCACGATACGGGCTTTTTAAGTTTTGTCAACCTTGTTTCCTGTCTTTAAATGAAGAATAAATGATAAAGAGACAAAGATTCTTGTTTAATATATTAGTTTTTATCATAATAAATACAAATTAAGTTGATAATCTAAAGTAATATCAAAACTATATGATAATGCCGTATATATTGCAGAAACTTAAACTTAAAATACTTATTATAAATGCTTATTCTATAATAGACGTCAGCAAGACAACCACTTAAATATGTTCAATGAAATCACTAAAGATGATACTTAAAGTTGAAGCATCCACATTTATACACCGAAAAAACACCTGCAGTTCCTATCGGATGAAGTTTAGATTTCAGATGTTCGATTTGCGATAATTTGCATCAGACTAAGCATTTAATTGATGCCATTTTATTTAAATCAATATATTTCATGTAGTTAGTTACCTGTCACTCTTTTACTCAAAATTCAAACTGATCCATCAATTAAATTGATTAAACAAGAGGGCCATGATGGCCCTGAATCGCTCACCTGAGATAAATAGGTTGACCAAGGAACATCTGTACCAATTTATTTTAAAATCTGGCCACTAGTTTTGAAGAAGATGATTTTTAAAGTTTTCATTTTTTTTTCTTTTTGTTGCCATGGCAAACCAGACTTCTATATGGATCAAGTTATTTTAGCAACTTTTGTGAAGGTTGACCCAAGGATCATCCCTGCCAAGTTTAATCAAATTTTGTCCAGTGGTTTCAGAGGAAAAGTTGATTAAAGTTTTACCTATATACATATAAGGCAAATAAGCCCGCCCCTGGCGGCCATTTTTTACGGATCAGAAAGATTTTAGCAACTTCGGTAGAGGTTGACCCAAGGAACATCTGTACCAATTTATTTTAAAATCTGGCCACTAGTTTTGAAGAAGATGATTTTTAAAGTTTTTCATTTTTTTTTCATTTTGTTGCCATGGCAACCAGAGTTCTACATGGATCAAGTTTTTTAACAACTTTTGTGAAGGTTGACCCAAGGATCATCCCTGCTAAGTTTAATCAAATTCTGTCCCCGTGGTTTCAGAGGAGATATTGTTTAAATGTTTCTCTATATACATATAAGGTAAATAAGCCCCGCCCCCGGCGGCCATGTTTTTTTACGGATCGGAATAATTTTAGCAACTTTGGTAGAGGTTGACCCAAGGAACATCTGTACCAATTTATTTTAAAATCTGGCCACTAGTTTTGAAGAAGATGATTTTTAAAGTTTTTATTTTTTTTTTCATTTTGTTGCCATGGCAACCAGAGTTCTACATGGATCAAGTCTATTTTAGCAATTTTTGTGAAGGTTGACCCAAGGATCATCCCTGCCAAGTTTAATCAAATTCTGTCCAGTGGTTTCAGAGGAGATGTTGTTTAAAGGTTTCTCTATATACATATAAGGCAAATAAGCCCGGCCCCTGGCGGCATGTTTTTTTACGGATCGGAATAATTTTAGCAACTTTGGTAGAGGTTGACCAAGGAACATCTGTACCCAACTTATTTTAAAATCTGGCCAGTAGTTTTGAAGAAGATGATTTTTAAAGTTTTACATTTTTTTTTTTTTTTTTTTGCCATGGCAACCAGAGTTCTACATGGATCAAGTTTATTTTAGCAACTTTTGTGAAGGTTGACCAAGGATCATCCCTGCCAAGTTTAATCAAATTCTGTCCAGTGGTTTCAGAGGAGGATGTCGTTAAAGAAAATTGTTGACGACGGACGACGCACGACGACGGACGCAGGGCGATCCTAATAGCTCACTTGAGCACAAAGTGCTCAGGTGAGCTAAAAAATACAGGGGTCATCAACATTGTTGATGTTCATCGCATATGGCCGCCATTGTGATGATTACGCATTTTAGCAGTAAAACAGTAGCCGGTAGAGAGTGTGAAAGTGTTAACCAACATTATGAACGATACTATCCGAGTATTCCGTATCATTGCATAATTTGGAAGCATAAGAATGTGTGTTGATTGGATAATATTCAAAGACAAAAGAATGACTCTGCCTTTTAATTGATTTTTAGCTCACCTGAGCACGTGTGCTCAGGATGAGCTTTTAGGATCGATGAATGTCCGTCGTCCGTCCGTCCGTCCGTCCGTCCGTCCGTCTGTCCGTCCGTCCGTCCGTCCGTCCGTCGTCCGTCGTCCACAATTTGTTCGTTGCACTCTAGCATCTTCATTTTATGAGCAATTATCTTCAAACTTTAATAAACAATGTTTATGACCATAAAATCTCGGCCAAGTTGATTATGGCTGATATCGGAACATTAGGTCAGGAGTTATGCCCCTTTTAAAATTCAAAAAGCCAGATTTCACATTGTTTGCACTCTAGCATCTTTATTTCATGAGCAATTATCTTCAAACTTTATATCAATGTTTTATGACCATAAAATCTCGGCCAAGTTCGATTATGGCTGATATCGGAACATTAGGTCAGGAGTTATGCCCCTTTTAAAATTCAAAAAAGCCAGATTTCACATTGTTTGCACTCTAGCATCTTCATTTCATGGCAATTATCTTCAAACTTTATTCAATGTTTATGACCATAAATCTCGGCCAAGTTCGATTATGGCTGATATCGGAACATTAGGTCAGGAGTTATGCCCCTTTTAAAATTCAAAAAGCCAGATTTCACATTGTTTGCACTCTAGCATCTTCATTTCATGAGCAATTATCTTCAAACTTTATATCAATGTTTATGACCATAAAATCTCGGCCAAGTTCGATTTATGGCTGATATCGGAACATTAGGTCAGGAGTTATGCCCCTTTTAAAATTCAAAAAAGCCAGATTTCACATTGTTTGCACTCTAGCATCTTCATTTCATGAGCAATTATCTTCAAAACTTTATATCAATGTTTATGACCATAAAATCTCGGCCAAGTTCGATTATGGCTGATATCGGAACATTAGGTCAGGAGTTAGCCCCTTTTAATATTCAAAAAAAAGCCAGATTTCACATTGTTTGCACTCTAGCATCTTCATTTCATGAGCAATTATCTTCAAACTTTATATCAATGTTTATAACCATAAAATCACGACCAAGTTCGATTTGTGGCTGATATCGTCCATTAGGTCAGGAGTTAAGCCCCTTTTAATATTCAAAAAATGCCATATTTCAAGTTGTTTACACTCTAGCATCTTCATCTTTTGAGCAATCGTCTTCAAATTTTATGGCAATGCTTATGACCATAAGGTTTCGATTGAGTTCGATTATGGCTGACATTCATCTATTAGGTCAGGAGTATGCCCCTTTTAATATTCAAAAAATGCAATATTTCACATTGTTGTACACTCTAGCATCTTCTTATCTTTTGAGCAATCAACTTCAAACTTTATGGCAATGCTTATGACCATAAGGTCTCGATTGAGTTTGATTATGACTGAGATCAGTTGATTAGGTCAGGGGTTAAGCCCCTTTTAATATAAAAAATGCAAGATTTCACTTTGTTTATTCTCTACCAACTTCATTTTTTTAACAATCATTTTTAAACTTTAAGGCAATGTTTATGCCATAATCTCACAATCGGGTTCAATTATAACTGATATTGACTTGTAAATTTAGGAGTTATGCCATTTCACCATAAAAAAAGCCAGATTTCACTTTTACACTCAAGCATCTTTATTTCTTAAGCAATCATCTTTCTCAGGTGAGCGACCAAGGGCCATCTTGGCCCTCTTGTTTAACTACCACAGCAAATGCTTTCATTTAAGTAATATACACTGTAGAGCGATATGCATTATCTACTTTCTCTTTTGTTTTCTTTTAGTTAATGGATTGGAAAATCGTATTGTTAAGATAATTTTATTTCTCGGAGGTGAAAAATATCTTTTTTTCCGAGGGGAAGCGCGCTGTTATAAAAGAAGAAGAAAAAAAACCTGGAAGTTAACAATACCGTACTGTACCGTGCAGACCTGGATGCATACCGTGAACCGTACCGTAAAGAAAATACCGCGGTGTATCGTCGTACGGTATACCGTTACACCCTTACAATACATACTTTAATGCAAATAAGTCCTGCCCCTTGCAGCAATAATTTTTCTATGGACTGGAATAATTTTAGCAAGGCAAGCTTTCACCCAAGGATCATCCCTGCCAAATTAAATCAAAATCTGTCCAGCGGATTCAGAGGAGATGTCATTTAGAGATTTTGCTAAACACATATAAGACAAATTAGCCCCGCCCTGGTGGCCATGTTTTTTTAGGATCAGAATAATTTCAGCAACTTTTGTGAAGCTTTATCCAAGGATCATCTGTGCCAAATATAATTAAATTCTGTCCAGCAGTTTCAGAGGTGTCGCTTAAAGATTTCAATATTACATATAAGACAAATTAGCCCCGCCCTGGTGGCCATTTTTTTTACAGATCGGAAAATTTTTAACAACTTTTGTGATGCTTCACCAATGATCATCCCTGCCAACTTAAAATCAATTCTGTACAGCGGTTTCAGAGATGTCATTTAAAGATTTCACTATATACATATAAAGCAAATTAGCCCTGCCAGTGGCTGGCCATGTTTTTTTTACGGATTGGAATAATTTTAGCAACTTTTGTAAAGCTTCACCAAGGATCATCCCTGCCAACTTAAATCAAATTCTGTTCAGGGGTTTCAGAGGAAATGTCATATAGAGATTTCACTTTACACATATAAGGCAAATTACCCCCCCCCCCCCCCCCCCCCCCCCCCCCCCGGTAGTATGTTTTTTTCCTGATGGGAATAATTTTAGCAATCTTGGTAAGAATTACCCAAGGAAAACATCTGTACCAAATTATTTTGAAATCTGGGCCAATAGTTTTGAAGGAGATGATTTTCAAGTTTTCATAATTTTTTTTCTTTCTGTTGCCATGGCAACCAGAGTTCCACATGGATCTAGTTTATTTTAGCAACTTTTGTGAGGTTCACCCAAGGGAAAAACCCTGCCAAGTTATCAAAATTTTGTGAAGCGGTTTCGAGGAGATTTTTGTTTAAAGTAAATTGTTTTCAACGGATGACGCACAGCGGACGACGGACGCAGGGTGATCACAAAAGAAAATGGGGAAAAAATCAGACGACTGGATGCTAGACGAAAGGCGACATAATAGCCACCCTGAGCATTTGCTAAGGTGAGCTTAAAATTGTGTGATGGCAAAAACTGATATGTGCTGTAGTACATGTGGGTCGTTAAGTTCGTGGAAAAAATATGATTCAGTGTTCCCACTGACTTTTTTTTGGGGGGACATTACATAATGCACCTGAGTTTTGGGGGGTACAAAACAAATTTTGGGGTACAGTGGGGCTTGCGTTCATGTTGGCATATTTTTCGTGTATCGTGTGTGTATCGAGCGTTCCCTTTCGTGTATCGTTCGTGTAATGGTGCGTGCGTTTATCGTGCACGTTTTTAACGTGTTTCGTGTATCGTGTTTTCGTTTTAACGTGTATCGTTTTTCGTTTATCGCATCGTTCCTTCCTTTGTAAAATCGTTCGCACGAAAATATTTTGAGTTCAACGCTTCCTTAAAAGCCAGCATTGGGAATTTCAGCTTTTCAAAATCAGTTAAGTGGTTACTCCCCGCATGGCAACTTTAACTGTAGATTACTTACTTTGTCTGTTACAATTTAAGTCTTATATCGATTCATGTTTAATAAAAATAATGAGTTAACTACGTAGAGTGGTCTCCCTGTATTGTGTTACGAAGGGAGATCACTTCACCTGCTGTAAGATAGCCAATTAAATCGTAGTATGCGGTTACCAATTTAGCTTGGCGCGAAAAAATAATTGTTCAAAGCATAGGATCGTTATAGATCTAAAAAATTCAATGGGGTAACAACAATTATTTGTAATTTCGACACGATTTAGAACATGTGACTTCCTATTATAGAACATTCGTTGTTTTTTTTCGTGTGTGTGTGTATGTTTAGTTTTAATGATGGTTTTATTTATAAATTGATTAATTGCCTTGTTCACTTGGGCGAAAAAACCGAGGGGAAATCGATTAACCTCGCTACCGTGCTTATCTGCAAAACGTCGGTTCGTGCGGTCCGTGCATCAAACGTGTATATGCATTTGTTCGTTTATCGTTCGTTCGTTCGTTTATCGTGTAACGTGCGTGTATCGTGCGGTTCGTTTGCGTTTATCGTGCGTGTATCGTGCGGGTTCGTTTGCCAACTGAACGAAAGCCCCACTGTACATATTTTATATTATCGCTAATAAACTCGCCCTTTTTAAAAAAATCCTGGGGTAAAATTTACCCCCGGTTGAAAAAAATGGGGTAACAAAGATAAATTTACAGGATACAACTTAAAAATCAAAGCGTATCTTTGAAAATTACTGCACCAACTACAACTGCAGACTTGCACGACTTTTTTGTGATTCGGCATACTTTTCCCAAAAACATTTTTGCAGATTCAACATTCAACCTGAGCCACGAAAATGCGGATATCCAGCTAATTGAAACCTTTTTGGCTTTGTTAATATAGGTTATTTTTTGGACGGTTGTCAATTATCCAATTCATTATCGGTAGATTATACCGACAAAGCAATTTCAGTAGTCTTTTTGTTTTGTGGCATAAGATGTGCCAAGCCAATTGAGACGACGCTCATTGTTTACAAGTGATAGACTGTGCTACGTTATCCAAAATATCCCTCAGAATAACGGAAAACTGGTGTTGAAAATTTATTGCAACCAGTCTATTGTGAGCAATCAAATAATATATATTCATGATTGCACCAGACAAATCAAAAGGCTAAATCCTCACCCGTGGGCGAGTTTCCTTATGTTAATTACAGAGGTGATGTCGGCTTATAATAGACGTTAGTTTCATATTTCTTAGTAAATATATGATGGAAGTGTTCAACACTTGTCGTTCTTGCTTCAACTTGTCCAACTAAATGTTTACTTGGCGTTTGGCGATTTTTATTTTTTCTGTGACATATTTTTGTGCGTGAATTCTCATACTTCTGTATGTGATTTTTATAAATCATACTTGAATCACGCACATTTGTGCATGAATGGGAACTCTGTAATTCAGCACCACTAAAGAATAAATCGCAGGTTTACTGTGTGGAAGGGTCCAACCAGAACATGCCAATAATATGCTCATTCTCATATTAATATTTAAAGGTTCCCAAATTTAAATAAGAATCCAGTAAAAACCGTTTCCAAGAAATAGCGCAGAAACGATGTTATTCTGTATACATACTGCATAACTTATCAAGGGCCATAACTCTGTCTTAAACGGTCGGACCGAACATGCCGAGATATGCGCAATCTCTAATCATGGTTGCCCTGAAGTTTCTTTAAAAATCCAGTCAGAAGTTGCAAAGAAATAGCACGGAAATGAATGTTACTCTGTACAGATACTGCATAACTAATCTAGGGCCATATTCTGTGTTAACTGGTCTGATTCAAAAAAATGCTAAGGATTAGTGCATCTCCCCATAGGTAATTTATATGGTTGCCATGAAGTTTCATTTAAAATCCAGTCAGTAGTAGCAGGAAATACCGCGTAAACAAATGTTCTCTGTATACACACTGCATAACTAATGAAGAGCCATAACTCTAGGTTACAAAGGTCTGTTTTAAAAATGCCCAGGTATGCATATTCCTATTGGTAATAATGGTTGTCATGAAGTTCCATTAAAATCCAGTCAGAAGTTGCAGAGAAATATTTACTAAAAGGAATCTTACTCGTATACATACTGCATTTAAAACTAATAAAGGGGCCGTAACTCGTGAAAAATTGTCAAATAGGAACAGCCGATGAAATGCACATCTCCTTTTGGTAATATGGTTGTCATGAAGTTCCTTTTAAAAACCAGTCTGCATTAAAGAGAAATACCCCCTTTTAAAAATTTTAAACCTGTATACATACTGCAAAAAAAATGAAGACCATAACTCGGGGTTTTAAATGGCCCCATTAAAAAACAGGGCCAAGGTGTGCAAAACTTTTAATTGGTAATGAGGGTTTTGCCATGAAGTTTCATTAAAACAGTCAGAAAGTTGCAGAGAAATTTCACGGAACGAATCTTACTCTGAAATACATACTGCATTTTTCCCAAATTTAAAGGGGCCCCAAAACTCTGTGTTAAATTGTCGAATGGGAAAATCCCCATGATAACACATCTCCTATTGGTAATGAGGGGTTCCCAAAAAAAGGGTTCCATTAAAAACCCGTCTGCAGTAAAAGAGAAATACCGCTTTTTACAAATTTTTACTCTGTATAAAATACGAAATAAAAAATTAAAGGGGGCCTTTAACTCGGGGTTAAAGGGTCTGATTGAAACATCCCAAAGGGATGTGCACATCTATTATTGGTAATGATGGTTGCCAGGAAGTTTCATTAAAACACCGTCAGTAGTTCAGAGAAATTTCACAAAAACGAACCCTTCTCTGTATACAAAACTGCATTTTTACCAAATCAAGGGCCATAACTCTGTTTTAAATTTTCGAATAAACACCCAGATGATATGCACATCTCCATTGGTAATGATCATGTTGTCATGAAGTTTCATAAAAATACAGTCAGTAGTTGCAGAGAAATAGCGCGGAAACAAATGTTACCCTTTAAAAATTTTTCTGCACAACTAATTAAGGGCCATAACTCGGGGTTTTTAAATTTGTTGATTAGGAAAAATGCCGACAAAAATGCACATCTCCATTGGTTATGTTTTGCAGTAAATTCAGATTGGCGTGGGGCCATGGGCAATTTGCCAAAAAAAAATAAAAAATTTTTCCCGTTTTTTTCCAAGAGGAAAGACAGATTTTCCGGGTTTAAAATTCTCATTTAGGGGAAAAAAATGGCCGATCGTTTTTTTCAGGAATTATGACATCAACGCGGGTTTTGAAAATTGTTAGTACAAAAAATAAATACTACTTGACGTGCAATGCGAGTCGGTTGTTTAAAAAAGCACGTTCACGCAATTAATCTGGTTTCCAAACAAAAACAATAGCAGAGTAACCTAGCAGGGGTAGAATGCAGGGAACCAACTGAATCAAAATGGCTCCAAGAAACGTAAACATGACGAAAGTCAAAGACCTTTTTTTTGCAGTTGGTTTTTTCTCGCCCCTGAAAAATTTGCCAAAACGGATTTGATGCAATCGGAGGATGAGTCAGCCAAAAACCCCAAAATACCATCGCAAGTTTCCGACAGAATGACTGTCGAAGTTAAAATGGTTGAGATTTTAAAAGGGGAGCGAGTCTAAACGTACCCAAACCAAAACAACCCACTTTTTGAGGCAAAACGTACCCAATTTTGAGGTCGAAACGTACCCAAGAAATTTTTTCTTTTTATTTATTTTTTTTTAATTTCACTATTGACAATTTCATAAAAATATTTTAGTCAGGTTATAATTTATGTTTTTTGGTTTGAAAATCTATTATTATTTTTACAACATTCTTTTTTTAAAGTCCTTTGTTGATGTTTTCTTTTTTATATCAGGTCCTGGATATATAAAATATTAATATCAATTTTCTCAAAAAAAAATAAATTATACTTTTTAAATTTTTTAATAAAATATTTTTTTATTATGTATAAAACTAAATGTAAAAATTTTTTTCCCAAATTTTAAAAAATGATTACCGGGACCTTTGATCTCTACAATTGTGTGTTTCAGTTTCTTTTTTTTTATTTAAAAAATTATTAACACCTTTAATTGATTCAGATTACCCCATTTTGATCAATTATTTTGTACAATTCTCTTTAAAAAATGAAATACATTAATAATGAAAAATTACATTAAAACAAATTAATTGTAAAATTTAAAAAAAAAAAACAATCATAAACATAAATTTTAAATTTGGGGACGTTTTGACCTATTAGTTTGGGGACATTTTGACCAGCAGGTGAGACGCTCACCCCTGCCAGGGAAAAGACCCGCCCCAGAACAACAAGATATGTTTTGAGAATTAGAATTCCCTTCTGCATATTTTGATATGATTATGAACAATGAATTTCCTTATGAGAGGACATTTCAGGTGTAGAAATCTCTTGTTTAAAAGGGAAAATGTTTGCCTAAATTTTTAAAGTTCTTGAAATTTTTTTCAGTAAATGCTTGAAGCCCTTTTATTAGAGTTTTTCGTGTTTTTTAAATTTTGTGGGCCCATGGTTTTTTCTTAGGAAAAAATTTGGGCCCATGAAAAAATTTTAAGTTTTAGGACAGTTGTCTTTTAAAAAAATTTTTGGCAATCGTACACTGGATTGTTGTCATCAAGTTTCATTAAAAACCAGTAAGTAAATAGCACGGAAAAGAATGTTTCCCTGATACATTCTGCAATAATCCTGTTAAATGGTTTCCCAAACCGAACATGTCAAGGATATAAGCATCTCCTTTTGGGAAGATGGTTGCCAAAGAAGTTTCGTTAATATCCAGTCAGTAGTTTTCAGAGAAAATTTGGAAACAATATCGGACGGACAGACGCCAAAACAATATCACCCCCCCAGATTCCCTTGGCAGGGATAACAATAGATCTTTTATTTATGACCCGTTTCGCGTTTGAGCTGGAATAAATTTGCTGCAAGCTTTTTTAAAGGCTAATTACAGTCTTACTTAAAAACAGGATATCATAGATATTTATTATTTCCTATAGTTTTTAAAAAAAAAAACCCCTTTAAAAATCACGCTTTCCGTCTGCCATATTGTTTTCTTGTGTAAACCCAACTTTTCCACGCTGGGTTTAACTTGAAAAACCCTACAGAGTTTGTAGGGTACCGTAAAATATGGAATGATATTTAAGCAAAAAATTTCATTTTGCTTTTGGGGGTAAAAAAAAATTGCGCTTTGTGAAATGACAATTTTGCTTAATGACCAAGCCATTATGCCACGTGCTTTTGAAAACGACATTGTCATTGTGTTAAATTTTGCTCCAAGACCAAATTCCCCATGTGACTTCTAAAATCTTTTTAAATTAAAAAGTAATTTCTGCCTTGTGTATGAAATTTCGAACTTGAAGTATCAAAACTAATTTTATAACAAAGCTCCCAACAACCTATCCAACATTAAGGGGGGAATCATACCTTTGAAATGACGTCGTTTTCCCACACAAAAAACCCACTTTTTGTGAGAATTTTGGGTGTTTGCAAACAAACTGTCCCTTTCTTTCTTTTTTCGATTCATGTAGAAATAAATTTCTAGTTACCTCTAAAAATATGAAATTTTTCTTTCCAAGGATGTAAATTTTATTTGTTTGTTTTTAAATCAATTTCCCGAATTTAATCCGGAATTTTAGCACGGAAAAATATCTCTTTTTTTCTTTTTTTAAAATTAGTAAATACTTACCTGTTATTACTTCAGGTATGTGTCTATTTGTGCACAGCTTCCAAAACAGAGTCCGCAAAAATAAACCATTCCCTAAACCCCCTAGTTACCGAAGTGTAACCCCGTTCTCCAATTGTATATGAAGCCATCGAGGGATACAACCACCAGCAAGCGGGAGGAAGGTGGGACTCTGTAATAACAGGTAAGTATTTACTAATTAAAATTAATTATCATTTTAATAGCATAAATACGTTACCTGTTATTACTTCAGGTATGACTTGTCGCTAAGGCGGGAGGTTGCTAACGAAGAACCTTGATTGCAGCGACACCGAAGTAGAAAACGACCAAAGCTTCCGATGGTAAACGCTCTCGATAGAGCGAAAACGTCAGACAGGATGACTAAACTACTGCTGAGCTACTACAAGCGGACCCAAATCCGCAAGGTTTTGTGATTGGTTAGCCAGTGAGCGGAGATAAAAGGAAGAAAACGTAGTAGAGGACTTCCAAGAGGCCGCTTTAAGAATATCATCCATGGGGGATTTATTCAAGAAAGCCCAAGAAGCAGACAAAGCACGGAGTTCATGTGGTCTAATTCTTAAAAAAGGATAGATCCCTATCCGAAAGATCCGAATAGGCAAACTTGATAGTTGAGGCTACCCAACGAGATATTGATGCTGCCGAAACTTCGCCCCCCTTTTATTGGGAGGAAAAGACGAAGACGACGACCCCGTAAAGATTTAACCTTCTGAAGGTAAAACTTCAAGGCTCTAACCGGACAAAGAAGCCGATCAGGATCACCCCTAGCGCAAGACCTTGCAAGGCTCGAATAACTACCGGAGGGGAACAGACCGAGGGGAGTTGGGTTTTCGCAAGGAAACCAGGTTGAAAACTCAAGGATACAGAGCCATCAGATTTGTTAAGCGTAAATAGCCTTCCTCGGTAGAAAAGGCATGAATTTCACAACGACGCTTAGAAGACGCCATCGCTATGAGAAAGACCGTCTTCCATGTTACGTGAAGGAGTGAAGCCTCAGAAAGAGGTTCAAAAGGTGCCTTAGTAAGAGCCAGTAAAACACAAGAAAGATCCCACTTGGGAGTTAACGAACGAGAGACTGGCCTAGACAGTTCAAACGAACGAATAATTTCCGAAAGGTAAGGATCCGAACCAAGGGAAGAGGATCTGTGAAACTTTAGAGTGTTCGACAACATGGACCTATAACCCTTGATAGAACTGACCGCAAGTTTTTCTCGTTAAAAAGAAAAAACTAGAAAGTTAGCGATTTCTCTGACAGGAGCCTTGACGGATTAATCTGCCGTGCGATACACCAATCACGGAAGACTTCCACTTCGCCTGGTAGACAGATAGAGTAGATTGTCTCTGGCTTTTAGAGATAATAGAGGCAACTGTTGCCGAAATTTCTTCTGTCTAACTCGCTGTTGGATAACATCCAAGCGTGAAGACGAAGAGCGTAGGGATTCTCGTGTAGGACCCTGTTCCAACCTTGTGACAGAAGGTCCGGATCCTGGGGAAGTTCTACAGGATGGTCTATCAGGAAGATACCCCAAGGAGGATCCTGCACTGGGATCGTAGGATTTTCTTAGAACTAAGGGAATCAGAGAAAACGGTGGGAACGCATAAGCAAATAGATGATCCCAGTTTACAGACAGAGCATCTATCCCCAAGCCCTGTGATCCGACACCGGTGACACAAACAGTGGAAGTTGGTTGTTCAGCCTGGTTGCAAACAGATCGACAGACGGAGACCCGAAAATCGCAAACAGAGCTGTTGCGACCCGAGGAAGTAACTTCCATTCTGAGGGGAGAAGAGAATGCCTGCGTGATAGTTGGTCCGCTAAGACATTTAGACGACCGGAAGATGTCTGACTTGAATGAGTACCGAAGACACCTGACACCAATGAAGAAGGTGCCATGTTTCCATGCACAGAGAAGGCGAGTGCGTCCCTCCTTGTCTGCGGATGTAAGAGACAACAGTCGTGTTGTCCGTAGATACTAGAACAGACTTGCCTCGAATGGAGAGGAGAAAACTGTCGTAAGGCTAGTAGAACGCCTTGAGTTCCAGGTTGTTGATATGTAGAGAACCGTCCCGAGGGGACCAAAGACCCGAGGTTGTGAGACCCAGAGGTTCCAGATGAGCACCCCAGCCTGACAGACTGGCATCCGAGAAGAGGAACAGTTTCGGTTGAGGAGGAGAAAGAGGGACACCCTCTCGGAGAAACGAGGGGGAATTCCACCAACTGAGATGATGAACCAATTCCGGGGAAACCGGAAGAATGGTCTGTAAAGGGTCTCGACTGGGACGCCAGATCGAGAGTAGGATAAATTGAAGAGGTCGCATTGAAGGCGACCCAGCGGAACAAGATCCGCTGCTGCATTGAGTACACCGAGAAGTGATAGAAATTCGCGAGCTGAGATCGATTGCCGAAGTGAAAACCCCCGAACCAGAGTTAGAAGAGCCAGAATCCTGGGTTCCGGAATTCTGATCTGTTTAGGTCGGTCAGAAACTGCATCCCGACAAACGTGAAGTTCTGGGATGGGGTCAACTCCGATTTCTCGGAGTTGAGGATGAAGCCTAGCCGGAGAGCTAGGTCTGTCACCATCAAGTTCGTCGAGAGAGCGACTGGGTCCATGTGAAGAGAGCCAGTCGTCGAAATACGCCAGAAGGCGTGAGCCGCGAAAATGACCTGGCGACCAGAACCGAAACTATTTTGGTGAAGATTCTGGGGGCGAAGACAGGCCGAACGGAAGGGCCCTGAACTGGTAGACAGTTCGTCCATCCGTAAAGCGAAGGTACTTCCTGGAATGGGGATGGATAGATACATGGAAGTAGGCATCCGATAAATCCAGGGAAACAGCCCAGTGACCGGGGAGGATAGCTGCCCTGATCGATGAATTGTTTCCATTTTGAAGTGTTCCTTCGGAATGAAGGAGTTTAGATGAGATAGGTCTATGACCGGCCGAAAACGCCGTCCTTCTTGGGAACCAGGAAGAGACGGCTTGTAAAACCCCGGAGAGGTTAGAATCGAGACCCTTTCTACCGCTCCTTTTTTCAGAAGATCTGAAATAGCGAGTCCCAGACGAGGATGATTGGAGGAGAGATGAATGGGGGAGCGTGACAGTGGAGGGGGACGACTGAACGGAATCCGATAACCGTGTCTCACGATAGACAGGACCCACTGGTCGTCTGTGATTGTCTCCCATTGCTGAATGAAATGAGTGAGTCTGCCGCCCACTGGAAGGGGCAGAAACACTCTTCCTCCTGATTGAAGTCTGGAAGAGGAAGCGGCAGAAAGGACGCACCCCTAGGGCTTACTCCTACCCCTTTGACTGGTAGAGGTAGAAGAAGGGTGGGGGGCGATGAAGGAGGAAATCGTGGTCGTTGAGGACCAGATTGGCGGGCACCCCTGGAAGAAGGATTACCTCTGAAAGAAGATTGAGGTTTACCCTTTTCCGAGTCCTTCGGCGATTTACCGCTAGAAGCGAAGGCTTTTTGGTATCCAGGGAATTTAGGGGGAGCCGAAGGAGGAGTGCGGGGTTGGAAGGCCACCGCTCCGTGCATTTGCTCCTCCCTGGAGGCATCCGCTACTTCCTTGATTCGACCCCCAACAGGGACGAAGAAGAAAGAGGGGCGACCTAAGCTTATCTCGAGAAGAGGAGAGAAGAAGCTTGTTGGGGCCGTCCAGGATGGCATCCCGTCTACAGCGAGTTATCTCTGTAGAGAGAGAGAGAGATAGCAAAATAGAATGTTTTGCTGTCGCTGCTAAGGCTTCTAAAAGAAGCCTGACAAAGAAGATAAGGCATCTTTTTGCTGCAGTTTGACCGAGAGTGCGGCCACGAAGGAGTCAGCGTGAGACGAGATGCCGGAAAGAAAGCGGGAGCGTTGCTCCCAACGATCCAAGACCTTCTGCTGAAGCGGGAAAGAAGGGGACCTTGAGTCGGAGCCGACTCCATCTAAGTCCAGCTTTGGAGGGTGGATAGAAAAAAACACCCTCCGGGAACTTGTAGGTCTTGGGGTTAAAGCCCAAAGGCCGAAGATCTGAAGTGGGAACAAACCAGCCCGGTCCTGGCTTGGAGGAGGAGGAAGATTCGAAATCCTCCAGGGCCGAACGGATGACCGGAGAGAAAGGAAGCAACGCCGGTTCGACTGATTTGGCCTCCTTAGGTTTACCACGAGGTCGAGGTAACCCTCGCACCTCTTACGGGAGGGAGGAGGGGCGGTTTGCACACCGATTCAGGTAGGGTAGCAAAGACCTCCTGAACGGCCTTGTCCATGGAAAACCGACTGTCGTCTGACTCTTCCTCTCGTCAGAGAGAGGATTGTCAGTTTGGAGGTTCAGAAGGGGCACTAGATCGGCGCGAGGTGGCCAAAAGAGGCACATCCTCGGCAAACAAGGAATCCTCCTCAGGAGCATAAAGAGAGATTCATCCTCCAAGCGTCCGCTCGGAGCAGCCCCACTGGTAGGAGGGTGGCGAGGGGGAGGGAGGTGGCCCGTTCGGGAGAGGACGAGATGGGGGAGCATCCTGAGGGGGAAAGCCAATAAAGGGAAATGGAGGAAAGAAGGGCCTCATAGGGGGCTGTGCAGAAAAAGCGCCCTGTGGCCACGTGGAGGGAGAAGGCTGAAGGAACAGCGGTGATCTAAAGTCTCCGGTGGAAGAGACACCCTATCCCTCCTAGAAGGAGTAGGCTCGCCCGGTATGACAGGAGGGGAAACCAGAACTGAAGTGCCTAGCATTTCCCCCATCATACGGGACCACCACGCGGAAGGATCGAAGGTTGAGGGCTGCGATGAAAAATCCGACCTTGATCCTTCGAAGGCGAGACGTGGTAGAGCGGTTAAAGGGGACCGGTCCCTAGGAGCAGAGCTAGGGGACCGGTGAAAGGGAAATGCCCGGGGAACGGTTGGAGGGCCGTTTCTTGGGCACCCTGGAGCACGAGGAAAGCAGGTGGCCTACGCGGAGGGGACCGCAGGGCTGCTGAGGAAGAACTCGAGTTGAAGCAGTTAGGCCCGGCGAAGCCCGGTGACCCGCAGCCTGGAGTGGGGGACCCGACCTGACCGGTTGATCGGTGACGATCTTTTACGATGCCCGGTGATGACCGGTCTTGGGTCTCTGGGACCGGTCACGAACACTAACCCCGGACGATAATGACCGGTGACCGGTGTTGATGACCGGAGATTTATGACCGGTACCCGGGTGACCGTGCCCGGTCCTGACCGGTGAACCGGTCTCTGTGGGATATGCCGGTGACCGGTCCTTCGTCATAGACGTTGGTCGGTGACCGGTCTTGACGGTTTGGCTAGACTGACCGGTGCCGGTTACGTGAAGATAAGCCGGTGACCGGTCACGGGCCTTGGTCGATAGGTTATGACCAGCGTCAAGCAATTGACCGGTCATGCCCGGTGACCGGTGACCAGTTGGAGTAATTCCTTGTCGCTCCCCTGGGGCAAACGCAAGGAGAGCGTACAGGGAGCTAGGAGACGAAGGCGGCCTCTCCGGAGAGGGGCGGGAAGCCTTCTTCTAGGAGGGGGAGAGGGGCTCCGACCCCAGCGGCACTAAACCCAGAGAAGGAGGAGGAAGATGAGGCCTTCCTTTTCCGAGACAAATACGAGCGTCGTGAAGAGGCTTTCTTCCAAACCTCTTCGGACCAGGAAACACAAACAGTGCAGGTGTTATCCCTGGAGCACCCCGAGCATGAAAGGCAGGACTGATGGGAGTCCCAGGACGCCTTGACATGTCCGCAGGAACCCTAGACTGTGACATTGAAAATTCAATATAAAGAAAGAACAATTCAAACAAAATAAAACGGGAAGACCGAAAGGAAACCGTACAGAAGGGTCTCGAAACGAGACAAAATAATTATATATACAAAAACAAAATAAACAGTGACACGGGAGCCGAAGCACGGAAACCCGTGACACTAGGCAAAAAGTCCCGATACGGACAAGGAATGAAAATTCTACACGCAATAGAATAAACAAAATATATATAAACACAGCCGAGGCTATGAAAGGAAATATGGAGAGCTGTTAGAGCACAGAAGCGATCAAGAAAGGTGACACGAGGTTACCCACAAAAACTCGATGGCTTCCAAAACACAATTGGAGAACGGGGGTTACACTTCCGGTAACTAGGGGGTTTTAGGGAATGGTTTATTTTGCGGACTCTGTTTTGGAAGCTGTGCACAAATAGACACATACCTGAAGTAATAACAGGTAACGTATTTATGCTATTAAAATTGATTTTGAATAGCATACATGTAACACTTTAATAAAACAATTATGAAATTTAAAGAAAATCTATCAGGCCGTTTTTTCATAAATTATAGATGATTAACTTCAGTCACGCCTTAGGACGCTTAATAATGATGTCAAAACAGACGTTTTACGACCTTTATAGCCTATTCAAACAATCAATGTTTTGTTTTAAAGTTGAAATAATAATAAAAATAATACCTTCATAAATTTCAAATGAAAGTAATATTCAAGAAATTGAAAGGAATTATGTATAATGTTAACAAACAAATAATCATCAACATAATAACTTCTATTAAATAATCATTATTGATATCAAGGAAAACGATGACAATAACAGTGATAATAATATTGATGGTCTAACCAATTATGTTTCATTTATTGATAATAGTGATTAATCTATAATGGCAATATCACACTACATGTATATAGATGTAAAATATAAAAAAAAAAAAAAAATGAATTAAGTTGTTAACTACTTTGTTAAAGGTAAAAAAAAATACAGATGAACTTTATTAAATCAGAAAGTCTGTTTCATAAAACCCAAAAACATCTGTAAAACTATGGATATTATCGACAAACATGGTCTTATTCAATTTTAGCTCTTTTTTTTTGCAGGGCTTTTTTTCCGAAATTTGGGGGGGCCCTTGCCTTCATTTTTGGGGAAAATTTAAAGCGATTTCGGGGGTTTTGGGAAAAAAGGTAGACTCAATTCAATGTATACACAGTAAAATTTAACTCTTATGAATCTTAAAGAATCAAAACGAATTAAAACAACAATGACATAAAAAAGAGCTGTCTTTTGGTTCAAATCGTGCACTATTTAAAAAGGTACTAATGTCCCTAAACAAATTTTCCCCCTTGGTGTCAACACCAAGACTAGCACTAGTGCAAAAAAGTTTTTGGCATTCACCAGATAGAGCCCAAAATTTTAAGTTGGAGGCAGATTTTTTAACAATGGCTCCAAAATATTTTTGTGTTTATATTGCTTTAGTTGAAAAGTCAAATGCACATTCATTTGGGACATTTATTTTAACAAGAGGGATGATGGCCTGGATCGCTCACCTGAGTATCGGTTTTGGGAAATCAGTTGTATTAAAACATTTTGAAATCGGGCCCGTGTTTTAAAGGAGATGATCCCCGTAAAGTTTTTCCCATATAATAAAAGGCAAATAAACCGCCCCCGGGAGCCATGTTTTTTTTTTGGGGGTCGGAAAAAATTTTAGAATTTGGTAGGGTTGAAAAGGAAAATCTGTACCATTTATTTTTAAAATCGGGCTAGTATTTTTTTGAAGAAGTAATTTTTTAAAATTTTCAAATTTTTTTTTCTTTTTGTAGCCATGGCAACCGGTTCTTCATGGATAAGTTTATTTTAGAACTTTTGTAGAGCCTCCCCCAAGGACATTCCTCCCAAATTTCATTAAATTCGCCCCACATTTCAGGGGGAGATGTCTTTTAAAGGGTTTTCTATATACATAAAAGGCAAAAAGCCCCCCCCCTGGCGGCCATTTTTTTTTTACAGATCGGAATAATTTTAGAAACTTTGGTAGGGGTTTGACCCAAGGAACATCTGTCCCAAATTATTTTAAAATTTGGCCCAGTATTTTTGGAGAAGAAATTTTTTTAAGTTTTAAATTTTTTTTTCTCTTTTTTTTTCCCATGGAACCAGAGTTCTTCATGGTCAATTTTTTTTTTAGCAACTTTGTAAAGGTTGACCTAAAATCACCCCTGCCAAGTTTCATTAAATTCTGTCCAGCGGTTTCAGGGAGAGTCGTTTAAAGGTTTTTATTAATTAAGGCAAAAAAAGCCCCGCCCCGGCGGCCATGTTTTTTTACGGCGAATAATTTTAGCAACTTTGGTGGGTTGACCCAAGAAAATCTGTCCAAATTATTTTGAAATTGGCCAGTATTTTTTAAAGGGAGATGATTTTTAAAGTTTTCAAATTATTTTTTTTTTGTAGCCTGGAAACCAAGTTCTTCATGGATCAACTTTTTTTTAGCAACTTTGTAGAGCCTCACCAAAGGAACATTCCTCCCAATTTTCATTAAATTCTGTCCAGCGGTTTCAGAGGAGATGTCTTTTAAAGGAAAATTGTTGACTACGCACGACGCATGACACCGACGCACTCGCACGCGCGGAGAAGGGTGATCACAATAGCTACCTTTAGCATTCGTGCTCAGGGGAGCTAAAAATAAATAGAAATAATAAACATGTACTTATTTTTGAAATAAAGCATTAAAAAATTTCTTTCACAAAATTTCAAATTTAAAATTGTTTAAAGAAATTAACTCTAAGTTTTATTAGAAAATTTTTAAAATATTTTGTCAAATTTTAAAAATAAATCTTAAAATAAATGGGGAAAATTATTATATAAAATACTTTTTAAAAAAAAAAAACAATATGTTTAAATAAACATGTATAAAAGACTAATAATAAAACAAAGAAGACTTAGTGCGGGGTCATTTATCTCCAAAGAGCCACCATTTTGAAAATCTTGATAATGAACCATTAGATGATGCTACATACCAAAAATCTAAGCTATAGGCCTTATGGATTCATAGTAGAAGATTTTTTTTTAAAGATTTTCCTATATAACATTTATGTAAAACAAGTGACCCCTGGTGCGGGGGCATTTATCACCATAAGGTCATGATTTGTACAATCTTGGTAATGAACCATATGATGATGCTACATACCAAATATCTAATCTCTAGGCCTTATGGATTCATAGAAGAAGATTTTTAAAGATTTTCCTATATAACTCTATGTTAAACAAGTGACCCCTGGTGCGGGGGCATTTATCACCATAGGGTCATGATTTGAACAATATTGGTAATGAACCATTAGATGATGCTACATACCAAATATCTAATGTCTAGGCCTTATGGATTCATAGAAGAAGATTTTTAAAGATTTTCCTATATACTTATATTTAAAACAAGTGACCCCTGGTGCGGGGGCATTATCCTAGGGCATATTTAATGGCCCATAAAATGATGCTACATACCAAATATCTAAGCTTAGGCCTTAGTTTTCATAGAAGAAGATTTTTAAAGATTTTCCTATATAACTCTATGTAAAACAAGTGACCCCTGGTGCGGGGGCATTTATCACAGTAGGGCTATGATTTGTACAATCTTGGTAATGGCCCATAAAATGATGCTACATACCAAATATCTAAGCGTTAGGCCTTGCAGTTTTGCAGAAGAAGATTACTTTGCATTTTGAAAATCTTTTTTTTAGCTCCTGTGACCAACTTTTTCAACCAATCTGAATAATTTGTACAACTTTGATAGAGGGCATCATGAGGATGATTCCTGTGAAGTTTGGTCAAAATCCCTTCAGCGGTTCATGAGATGTTGTTTAAAGCAAACTGTTGATGACGGACGCACGAACGACGGACAAAAGGCGATCACAAAAGCTCACCATGAGCACGTTGTGCTCAGGTGAGCTAAAAAAAAAATTGAGTATGTTATGTTTGGGGGATGTTTCATTTTGGCTAAGTTTTTTACTTTTTCCTTAGCAATAAGGAATTGGTTATTTATACATCAAGGTAAATAACTGATGTGTTTATGTATTGAAAACTTACTTAGTGAACCAAACAACTGATCTGAATGTTTTAACAAGAGGGCCAAGATGGCCCTAGATCGCTCACCTGAGAAAATATCATCATTGCTGTACAAAAAATTTTA
>CM037783.1:60120575-60170575 GCA_021229015.1 Solen grandis
AGCTTGAGACGGTTGTGGAGATCCTCAATTGTGGCCATCTTACTGGACACCTCCTGGTCCTGCTCCAGTCTGGAATATCACAGGTCAATAATTAGTATTTATAAAACATTACAGGCTTATTATAAACTGACCATTATGTTGTGGCATGTAATCTTCATTTGGCAAATATCACATTCAAACACTTTTAAAACAACAAAGGAAATTTTAATTGAAAAGCAGACTTACTGAAAAGGCCACAATATCACATGAGCAAACAGAGGAGATCCTGATCAGTAAGTTCCTAAGGGAACTGTCAGTTTACAAAAGTGTCAAGATATGTAGAAGGTTAATACATAAGTCAATGCCTCTTACCTGCTTTAAATAGAAAGGACAGAAATGTAGAATCAGGTGACTTACTCGTGTTCCTCGAGACGCGACCTCAGCTGGTTGAGGAGCACCTGTTGGTGAGAGCTGTGGTTCTGGAGGGCCTTGAAGCGCTCGGCCTCGCTGCGTCGCTCGTCCAGCTCAATCTTCATCTTGTTGTTCTGCTTCTCAATCTTCTTCATCTGGTCCAGCATTTGTCTGCAAGGGGAGATAATTTGTCATAAATCAAAGATAAACATAAACTGATAATGTAGTGGTAGATGGCAATTTGGAGGCAACTTGAGTATGAAATCATTTGGGGCACAAATATAATTATTTTTGATGCAGAAAGATATGATCACTGAGAAAAAAACAACAAAAGAGGAAATTTGATAATCAATTAGGGAGGAAATTGTGTCCAAGTGTTTATTAGTATGAAAGATGATTATTTTGAAAAGGGGTTATCTAGGGGAAGTAATTGTGAAATGCAACACAAAATGGAAGAACACCTCTAAATGAATGAGTAATGACTACGCCTAATTTAGAATAAATGTAAGAGAAATTTTGAATCATAAATCTGACAGCAGGAATAGTGGATTGTATTTTCTGAGACAGCATGCCCAATGGTAGTTCCTTGAACAGAACTTACCCACAAACATTGGCATGTGGACTACAGGTATGTACTTGTTTGTGGTGAAAATACAACTGTTATCTTTGCCAGAAAATGCAATTATTCATGAACAAGGATCTACCAATATTGGGCTCCAAGTGTGCATTCTCCATCCATTACTTACTCTTTCTCTGCTGTCAACTGCATGATAGCCTTGCTCTGTTCTCGAATCTTGTTTCCTAGCTTTTCGTTTGCATGCCTGATGAAAAAATATGGTGTATTATTAGCAATCTTTTTTTTTCTTTTACAGAATTGGCTATACAGAATATAAAAGGCAACATCTAAGATAAGTCATTATTGGAGACTTCATCTTTGAAGATGTTTGATGTTTTAATGATTTATTAACAGATGAGGCAGTGTTCCTATACATGATAGAAATATCTGAATACTGATACACAGATACTAGGATTGCTAGCAAACATGCACTGACCATTGTGAAACATTGCAACCTTGGAAATGGATTAAGGTTAATTTATTGGAAATGTTTAAGAGATGCCTCTGAATTTTATAATGCATAAAAAAGAGAGTTCAAAATGGAGTATTTAATATTTTACTGAATTAGCAGCTATGACTCCACAACCAGTCAATTGTTTACTACTTTATATCCTCATAAGAAATTCATTTTGCATATAAATCAGCTAAAAAATCAGCATGAGCCAAAAGCTTCTATCATGGTATTTCCTTATGCAATCCCAAGTTCTCTCCATAAGATGTGTAGATGGCCTCTACATGTCTGCCACCATGTGATAAACTCACTTCTGTTCCTGGACCCAGGTGTTCACGTTCTGCACCACCAGTTCGCTCTCCTTGTGGAGACGGTCCCCGTTGGTGCGTGACTCCTCAAGAGCCATCCTCAGTCCCTTGATCTCCTCGTTGGCACTGCGGTAGTTCTGGCGGATCAACTCCAACTCAGATAGGAACTTCTCGGCCTGAAGTAGATTTATAGTTTCATTCATAACATTTTTTTTCCCGGTCAATGTTTTTTATCCATTTTTCTTTTACCCTTAAGAAACAAATAATTACTAAAATATGAGGTTGATTTTATTTTCACCCTGTTTTGAATCTGAATATGATTATCATTTATTTAGAAAAGGACCAGTGATAAGGCACCAGAGAAATGAAACAATCATAATATCACAGAATGAATATAGGCAGTGATACAACAAAAACTAGAGACATACCACCGAGATAAACATTCTATTCCACAGAAATGGATAGCATTAAGTTTTTGCAAGCTGGGCTTACGCCATGTAACATCAAATATACTGAAAAATGTTTGGTCAGATTAAGAAATAGCACCAGTGACTGTATGCCACCAATGGGGACATACCTCATTACACTTGGCCTTGTATTTCTCCTGGATAGCACTGAGTTCCACCTTGACAACCACTAGCTCCTCCTCCTTGGCAGAGAGTTCTTGTAGCCCCTGACGATTCTTGTCCTGGCTGATGATGGCCTCCTGCTGTAGGTCGTTGTACTTGGCGTCGAAAGTGCGGAGCTGTGGACATAGGCACACAGGTATGTCAACATGGTAAAACATAATATGAGGTATACATTACAAAACTGATTATTACACTTCCAATTTAGATAAACTGTGTCTGGAAGAAACACTTTTTCATTCTGAGAGAGAGAGAGAGAGAGAGAGAGAGAGAGAGTAGTAAGGACAAAGAAAACTCACCTCCATCTCAGAGGCTCGGTTGATCTCCTCCAGTTTCTTCATCTCTGACTTCATCTTCCTCATGCGCTGCTCATACTGACTTAACTGTTACATAACAAACACAAATATATACACAGGAAAACTTGATGTAATATATTAATTCACCAAAAACTATATCTCAAGAAGTTGTGTTCAAATTTGTAAAAGAACACTAAACATATTAGGTTATTTTCTCAAGAATTACTTTCTTCAAAATATTGTTATCATGAAGCATTTGCCTTCATGATTCTTTTATTCTTCATATTTATCAGGTCATGTTATGAAAGTAAAACAACAAGTAACTGGTGTTGTATGCAACACATAAAGTCCCCTACCGGCTCCACCTTGACTCAATATGGTAATCACTCCCATTTTTTGCCATATTTTCACTATTTCTGTTACCATAGCAACCACAATTTTAGTCGAAGAACAAAAATAAAATGACGTGCATAATCTACACATTGCCATCTAGTCATATACCAAGTTTCATCAAGTTAGCTTGCTTAGTTATCGTGGGATCCCATTTTTTGCCATATTTTCACTATTTCCGTTACCATAGCAACCACAATTTTAGTCGAAGAACAAAAATAAAATGACGTGCATAATCTACACATTGCCATCTAGTCATATAGCAAGTTTCATCAAGTTAGCTTGCTTAGTTATCGCGGGATCCCATTTTTGCCATATTTTCACTATTTCCGTTACCATAGCAACCACAATTTTAGTTGAAGAACAAAAATAAAATGACGTGCATAATCTACACATTGCCATCTAGTCATATAGCAAGTTTCATCAAGTTTGCTTGCTTAGTTATCGCGGGATCCCATTTTTGCCATATTTTCACTATTTCCGTTACCATAGCAACCACAATTTTAGTCGAAGAACAAAAATAAAATGACGTGCATAATCTACACATTGCCATCTAGTCATATAGCAAGTTTCATCAAGTTAGCTTGCTTAGTTATCGCGGGATCCCATTTTTGCCATATTTTCACTATTTCCGTTACCATAGCAACCACAATTTTAGTCGAAGAACAAAAATAAAATGATGTGCATAATCTACACATTGCCATCTAGTCATATAGCAAGTTTCATCAAGTTAGCTTGCTTAGTTATCGCGGGATCCCATTTTTGCCATATTTTCACTATTTCCGTTACCATAGCAACCACAATTTTAGTTGAAGAACAAAAATAAAATGACGTGCATAATCTACACATTGCCATCTAGTCATATACCAAGTTTCATCAAGTTAGCTTGCTTAGTTATTAAGTTATCGCGGGATCCAGATTTGAGCGGACAGACGGACAGACAGACGGACAGACGGACGGACGGACAGCAAACCTATAGTCCCCTCCGGTATGAACACCGGTAGGGGACTAACAACAACAACAAACAACATCACAATGAAATGGTATTAAAACTAAATGCTATAAAGCTGATAAGCAGGAGTGTGTAGGATGTAAAATGATGTCCCTACCTCCTCAGCCATGGATGCGTTTTGCTGCTGTGCCCGGGACATCTCAGTCTTAAACATGGCCACCTGCTGTGACTTGTCTCCCAACTGTTCCATGGACTCCTTGTGGTTGCCCTGTACCGTGGTCAGCTGCACCTTCAGGTCATGCACTCGCTGCTCATTCTCCATTAACTGAAAAGGGCAGATAATTCTTGTTCACATATAGGTATTCACTAACAAGGCTGAGGTCTTACTTTACACATTATGTTAATCCATTATATATTACCTGACAAAGTTCTTTTTTTATCCATATCTGTTTAATGATACATCACTTTTTTTTTTTTTATCTATTTGTTTTAAATATATGAGCTTTTGTTTGTGTATGTGCTTGTGTTGAGTTCACCTGAGCATTTTCACAAAGTATCTGTATTTACCATTATCTGTTCCAGTGTATGTGTTCATCTGTCTGGATTTATGCATGTCTTCCTGCCTTTATGTGTACCAGTAGGTGTATCTGTTATGTATTATGTTTATATGTATATATATGTGTGTATGTTTTCTTGTGTAAATGCATGTGTACCAATATATATGTATGTTTACCTGTGCATGTGCCTTCCTATAGTTGTCCTGACTCCTCTCCAGGTCAGCCTGCAGCTGCTGAAGCGTTTCCTCATACCGAGAGATCTGTCAGGGGAGACAACAAAAACAAGAATCAGTTCTTTCCCTTTGTCAGGACTATATATGGCTGAGTGTACTCCATAGATAATGAATTACTTATGTTGAGACAAAATCATGCAAATACAGATTTAGCAGGCTTAATCTTTCTTAAAAGTAACAATCTATATCAAATTTCATTTGAATTTGAAACAATCTAGAGTCTAATCATGAATGGCATACATTATTTATACAGAAGAGGTAAACACATCCTTTCCCACAGGATTTGCACCCAAAAATTTGCACACCATGAATTCTGGCTCACTTGACCCAAGTGATTCCAAATATGCCCAAACTCAACATCCTCCCCTCCCCAGATTAGCCCATCTCATATGCTAACTTGATGCCCTCCTAATCCTCCTCCTTACCTCCTGCTGGTGCATGACACCCTGTTTCTGCTGCTGCTGCAGGTTCATGCGCGCCACATGCAGCTGTCCATCTCTCTCGGCAATGTCCTCCTTCAGATTCTGGATACGCTTGTTGCTGTCCTCGATGTCATCTCGCAGTTTCTTGACGAGCTCTTCCTTCTCAAGAAGCTGTTAGCAAGGACAACAGAACAATCATCAGTCATTCAATGGCAATACATATACACTTCCTAAATCCAGGGGTAAGAGTGAAACTTGGCTAAGTGCTAACTATGCCCACTATTATCAATAGAGATTTGAGTATGATAAACAAATTTGAGCTTGAGACATTGTGAGCCTTAAGTATTACCGAGAACAAAGAGCCAGATCTGACCATTTCACTGGTGTATCATGATGTAAAATGGTGTTCCAGAGTGGTAAAGTACTGGACCAACACTGACAAGTGTGTTACATGTACCTTGTTGGAGAGTTCCTTGATGTCCTTGCTGTTGGTCTCCAGCTGGTCCTCCAGTTCTGTGTTGGCACGGCGGGCGTTCTGCATCTGTCTGGCCGTCTCCTGGTGCCGATCTCTCTCTGCTCGCAGCTCATTCTGCAGCTGGGTCAGGATTGAATCCTGCTGTTCCACCTATCAATACGAACATCATACATGAAATATCTTAACATCCCAAAGTCTTAATTAAGTTAATATCTCACAGAGTTTTGTCAATCTCAAAACTAACCCTTGATGATCTCAAAACCATAGAAGCAGGATTATTATAGGTATTTGAAAAGAATGGAAAACTTGTTTCTGGCTGAAGGATTGAGAGTGACATATAAAGTCAGCATATCTAGAATGACAAATTTGGAAATTGCTTTAAAAACCCCTTCTTGAACTTATCATTTATCAAAGAATGGGTCAATCCACAACCTCTCAACCCTTGATAGAATTATTGCACATGGAAGATCAATTGTATCTGATAGTTGAATATACTCTCTAGTAGAAACTGTATTATTTCCTCTTACAGCATTTGTATGTTTAGAAGTCAAAAGACATTTTCTATGTACATACGAATGTAATCTGTTTTAATTGCATGCATGTTTGAATAATGACTCTAGTACACAGAATTCCAATTTCGTGGATTGTAAACTTAGACTCAAGTTAATCAGGTCAATAAATTGATGCACAGATAAAAGTCAGGTGAGTCTAAAATCAATATCTTCTGAGATGAAACTTCATTATCATCTGCACTGCACTGTAGCTGAATGGTTACAACAAATCACAACTTCATAATAATATCAAAGGTTTGCAGAAATCAATTAATGTTGCAATTATGATCTAAGCAAATTACCTTTGACCAATGTACAAGTGTAATTAGAAACTAAAATCAATCATCCACTATCAGTAACATATCTCAAACAGGTTTCAGGTTGTCTACCAAACCTCATTAAGCAGAATACAAACTGTATTCGTTTCAAGCATGAATATTTCATTTCATTGTAATACAAATTTCATTGATATACAAATTACAGTGCTTGGTGTTGTATTTTGAAAACAAATGATCATAACTACCAGTACTTATTGATTTGCCACAAATCATAATTCTCTACTGAATAGACCCCTCCACCATTTATTGGACTCTTCATATGAATGATAAAGTATAACTCAATTAAAAAAAATCTTTATACACATGGATCTATGAGGATCAAATATAGCAAAATTGTGATATTTCAAGGACTGACAAGAAGAGAAGAAACAATGTGTTAAGATAATAATGAGGCTCAAAAAATCTAGAGGACACAGTCCCTTTCTTTGGACTGAGAATTTAATGTAGATTTAGCACAGTCCTTGGAAAATTCCACTTATTGTTATTTCATTAACTGTATATAACTTATTGAAATGGTAAGATATAAAAAAATATATCTTTAATAAATCTAGACTCAAGAAGAGGGCTAATTTGTGCTATAAAAGCTTGAATTATAATTACAGTCAATTATACAAAATATTTCTGACATGACTGCACCTGTTCTGTAAGCATCTTCTCCTGCTCCCTGGCGCCCTCTATCTCCACCTCGTACTTGTGAGCCTGCTGTTTGTACGCCAGTCCCTCCTGCACAGCTGCATGATGCTCCTCTTTCACATGCACCATGTCTTTGCGCAGTTTATCAATCACATGCTTCTGTTCATCAATTTCTTCCTCAGCATTGCCATTGCGATCCTTCAGTGTCTTGAGTTCTATCTCCAGCTTCCTGTTGATCTGCTCATGCCTCACCACCTCTGTTACTCGCTGACTCAGCTGTTCCTGCGTTGTTGTCAAACTCTGCTCCATCAGCATCAGTTTCTCCTCATGGTGGGCCAACTGCAACCAACATGACTTGTGTTATATTCTCAAGGCCTTATATGAAATCATTAACTTTTTTGTAAAATTGGACCATGAAAAAGTATCTAGAAATAGGTTTGATGTAATTAAGGTTTTATACACAAAGAAAAGATGAACTGTCATAAAGGTTGGTTTTCATACAGAAACAGAAATTGTGTGTCTAAGATTTTCTCTTTCAATTGATATTTGTTTTTTTCCCCAATTCATAAAAAATCCTCCCTGTGTTTCAAATCAGTTTACAGTCCATTATAATGACACATGAAGTGAAGGTGGTATGAACACTGACCTCCTGGGCACAGTCCTTGTACTGGGCGCGAGCCTCGGCCAGGTCACTCTTCAAGTGGTCTCCCTCGTTCTGGAGCTCCGTGATCTGTAAACCACAGAAACGTATAGATTATTTCATGTATATATTGTCCTAGAATATATTCATCTTTAGTCATAGAAACAAATTTGCTTTGCTGTTTTCCAATGATTCACAAGCATCAACTTTTTTTTGTGAATATTGCTTGAGTTACATAGGGGTTTGTGAATGTTGCTTGAGTTACATAGGGATTTGGGAATATTGCTTGAGTTACATTGGGGTTTGTGAATATTGCTTGAGTTACATAGGGGTTTGTGAATATTATATACAGTTGAACCTGTATCAGCAGTCACCTCTTTACAGCGGTCAACCTGCATTTAACGGTCAGTTTTGATATCACCAATTTAGCATTTTGTTATATGTACAACCTTCGTTTGGCGGCCACCTCTGTTAAGCGGCCATTTTCTCTTGTTTAACTGATTGACCGCTTAGGACAGGCTTGACTGTATGTATAACAAGCACACATTTCAGTTACAGGTAAATTACGTATGACAGTCAGATAGTGGCAACTTTTTCCTTATTCAACTTCTTCTACAAAAGGGAAGGTTTGTTAAAGCTAAATGCATATATCGAGGGGTGAGAGTGAAACTAGGCTAAGTGCTTTTATAAATATATGCACTTAGCCTACTTTTGCTCTCACCCCTTGATATATATCACAATGTAAGCAATTCAGAAAGATTGTTTGAGATAAAAAAACAAAGACAAATTTATATCTGAATTTTTGTAAGTGTGTGTTTGTTTCTAATTTTTTAAATCCCCTCTATTCTGCTGATGTCATTGGATCACCAAGACAACTGTAGTCTTATATTACAATGTGAAACAGATAGGCTTGAATTGTATCTACTGCCTGAATTATCTCCTGATTTCCATTCTTTAACAAAATCTATAAATTTTATGCTTATTTTATCCATGAACATGTAAGATTAAAGATACTCTTATCCATGATTTACATATTTTAATATACACAATCACTTAATTGTTTCAAATCTTATTTGAATTCATTCAAGAGAATTATCAAGTTTTCAATAGCAAAAAGATCTTGGAGTGTATTAAAGGACTTTAAAACACTAAGTAAAACATGAAAAAAAAATTGTATTACATTTTAGATCTATCTTCCTCCTTAAAATGTTCATAGAATTTGTAAAGAACCTTTATTAATGTGGACACAAAAGTATATGATAAATCATCCCACAAGCATTGAAGACTGACAAGACTAGATAAGTGTGGACAGGTTCAAGAAAGGACAGTATGTATATAGTTTCCATGTACACTGATACAATCTACCTGGAATGTTTTGTCCTCATTGATCCACCACTACACTGTACACAGATTGTAGATGCTACTGCACTACCCATAGTACTTGGGAGAATTTTTGTCACATCACAATATCAAGGACTGGCTGAAAAACTGTACTATCTTCTATTTCTAAATGCACTTAGAACCCTCCATATTGAAGGGTGAGAGCAAAACTATGCTAAGTGCTTATATATTTATATGCACTTAGCATAGTCTCGCTCTCACCCCTCCATATGTTTAGAACAGTTTTGCGAATGTGCATCCTACATTTCTAGATAGCAAGCTGATTTCTAGAAATGAAAAACAAGAAGAAGTAATTCTCAGAGCATAACATTTTTGCCCTCTTATACAGTTGTTATGGAAAGGAAAGGAATGCATGAATGCACAAGATGGTAAAATCATGAAATGATACCTATAGAACATGACCCTGACATACATGTAATTTCACATACTCCCTTGGAACTGTAGACTTCATTTTGTATCATATACATAGCTTTTGATTATACATAATAAAATAACAGGACATTTCAAACATGTACTCACAATCTACAAATCAAGGCCATATGTCATATTTCTAAACTTCAAAATTATTTCAACCTTGAAAAATAAAATGTAAAAGCTTGTTAGAATTCATAAAAGAACAAATAAAGGAATGTTAGTGTAAAAGCAATACCCCTGTAACCAATAATGCTCAACCAAATCATATCCTTGCAAACAAGAGATGATTACAGACGGGACAAACACGACAATAGCCACTATGACTCATGGGAGTCACATTCAGACTTGATGAATTTTTCATGAGACAATATAATGTATACCCCATCCTGTCCTCACATCACATCGCCAATATTTACTCTCCCTTTTCACAGTGATAAAGACCTGTCAATCATCTGATTTTCAATTAATCTTTAATTGAATTACAAAAAAATCACTAAAATCAGTTTGTATTCAAACAGACTTGAAGACTTAATGATGTAAAGGAATGCAGACCAATTTGTTATCTAAAATGGAAAGGACTTGATAGCTCTCAGACACTGAAAAAACGTTATACCTGATAACACGGTATCTTTCAATTTATTGCAATTAAAATCTTGAGTTTTATTATTGATTATACTGAGGGGATGAATATACTTCATGCAATTTTTATAAAAGTAATTAGAAAAGCAATTTTGAAAAAGAAATTAATGACGACAGAAGTTATAATTATTAAAACTTTCTCAATTCCACATTACAAAAGAATTTATAGTTTGGATTGATTTCAGATGTATATTTTCTGTATGCCTTTCTACCTCTATTTATTTTTTACAGTTTCTTTATTGGAAATGATCTGAACCTGGCTGACAGGCCATATTCTTAGTGAACAGTTCTTAAATTACAGAGAGAATGACATTACAGAAATTCACATATGGGAAAGCAATTTTTAATTGCCTCCCAAAAAGATAGGATATGTATCTATGCATATTTCATTATGATCTAATTCTCTGTAGTAATGCACAAACATTTAAATTTTTACCCAAACAATTTCTTTGTTTCTTAAAAGAAATTACATGATACACATTTATGCATTTAAGTGTTAATATAAACATCTGAGTAGTATATGGGTTCTTAAAATGGAAGTACATTCATGTACATGTTAACCCTTTCCCTCATAAAGGACACCATGAAAAGACCTATGCGAACAGCATAAAACCAGATCAGCCTGCGAGTAAAGAGTAACTCACAGGCTGATCAGGTTTTATGTTGTTCGCTGCTCCTCAGTGGTCTGGAAATGAGGACTTTATAATTAAATTTGGTAAGGTTTAACCGTGGTTTTCTGCTGATCAGGCTTTATGTGGTACCTATTGAGTGCGTCAAAATGAGTCTATATGCGGGAAAGGGTTAAATACCCCTATTGATACTGCCAGCAATAAATGTTATTGTAAGGGTGTGACTGGACAATGGAGAGTAAGACTATTATGAGTAAGACGCTATGTTCAAGTCCTATCCTCCTGGTATATAAGTAACCTAAATATTCTGTATCCTCTTATTACTTCTACAGAAAGAAATGAAAAGGCTTAGGTGTTATAAACCCAATTATTGAATAATTCAATGTCAAAAGAGATGCCAAAGTTGAGGTCAGAATAAATTCAAAATGTGTCTCTCAGTGGTATAGAGAACAAAAGGGACATGTCTCCGGCTATTCATCGTGTTTATTGGGGAACGGATTAGCTGGGTTGTTCCATTCACTATGTACATAGATAAATAGGCCCTGTAATTAAATGTATGGAATTTGAAAGGCCTGTTGAAATGTTGAAAGTAAATGTTAAAAGACACGCAGAGAGATCAGCTCTGCAATGGTACTATACTGTATCAGAGATGGTTGGTCTAAGGCAGTATCACAGGTTGACTTTTAACACGGGGGTGATATTATAGTCAAGGTATAGTACTTTTGAAGTACTTTGCCCAGAAGGAACTGCTTCCATTGTTCCAATGGAGAAATCACCGTAAGGAGCAAGGATACTTGCAAATTAAACTGGGTTTTAATGAATAAATCTTACATGTTTATATTCTATGACTAGGTCTAAAAACTCTTAAATTCTGTCAATATATCACTAGTTTTCTTCATATTGATCAATTTTTAATTTATGAGTCCATTTATACTCTCATACTTAATAAATACTGAATATGATATATTGCAGATCCCAATACTGGCTTTACATAATGACAAAGATATCATTTATCATCAACATATTCATAGATCATTATTTAAATTCACTTCTAAAAAGTGCATTTCTTGCATAAAAGCTAGAAGCTTAAAGGTAAATAAATTTAAACACTCAAAATTGGATTATGACTTTCTAGTTTATATAAAGCCTGAATTTGATTTTTGACCTAAGAGGACAGCACTGGTGGAGATTCAAAGGAAAACTCATTTTGAGATAACAATTAGAAAACAACGACAACAACAACACAGGCAACTTACCCTCATTTCTCCTTGTTTCTTGGCAGCAGTCAGACCATTCACCTCCATCTTGAGGCATTTTATGTTATTTTCCAGTTTCTCTATCTGCAACATAGCATTTTCATACCGCTTTAGCAACCACTCATCCCCATACACACTCTTAGTCTCACTTTTGACCTTGACCTTTGACCCTTCCTCAAGGTCGCGAACAGAATTGTCAGATTTACTGCGGTGGTGGTTCCTAAACTGTCGGGAGGCTCTATGAGCCATTCTTTGTCGATACCTATTGCTCAGTTCCTCTATTCTTTCTTCAGTGACTTTGTCACTACACTTCCCATTCAATGCAACAACTTTCTCTAATCCTAAACCACCATAACGACTAGGCAGGGCTTCATTTTGATCAGTTCGGATAGTGTTAACAATGGGGCCCCTATAGGGTTGAGTATGTATTTCATCCTGTATAGGGCCCCTGTAGGGGCTGTAGGTCCTCTGGGCCCAGATGGATGGGGGCTCTGTGACTGGGCTCTCAGCCCTGTTGTGTCTGGAAGGGGGCAGGCGATCATCAATAATGGGAAGACTGTTATACATGGACGGGTAGTCTTCATTAATGGCAGTGTCTGCTATGTGAGGGGATTTCATCTCGGTGTCATGCTGATGCAGGTAGTCATCTAGAGTCTCTCGCACAGAGTTAGCACCAGTCCCACGAATAGGTGACCTTGACCTTGGACCCTCATGATGATCAAAGTCAACTCGCCCATTGGAGGTAGTATCAAACCTGGCATTAAATGACCTGTCTGCTATACTATCTCCTGGTTCAAGAGCACGAGCAGGTTCACTAGACATGAGGGGACATATTGGCTCCACAATATCGTCGACAACAACACGTGGATATGTTCTGTCTGCAAGTTCCTCATAACGATTCTGCCAGGATTTTGATGGTGAACTCATGTAATCTCCTTCCATTTTGTCACTTTATATCTTGGTTCAGTGGCACTTCTGACGAAAAACTAAAATGTATCTGGCAATATTTGAATTATATAAATCCATGTTCACGCTGATGTCTCGAAAAATGTTAGCTCTTAGTCATCATAAATACTTCCTAGAAAAGAATAAAACATCACTATCGAGATAATCCACAGTTGCATTTTATGCTCCATGCAAAAATGACCTTGACATTTTCTTTATGTTGAATATCTTTTCCACACTGTTTGGCAATAGGATCAAGAATTTCAATGTCTTCAACCATAGCCATTTGACAAATCTGATTTTATGCAAAAAAAGCAACAAGTGAAGCACTAGCCAAATCTTTATCCCTTTTAAATTTAATGCAAATAAGGTGACCAACAAAATCATTAAATGGTTTGAAAACTATCACAAGTGAGAAATGAGTTTAGAATATAAGGAACGTATCACAAAATGACAGTCTATTCCAGAACAGACTGCACCCTATGCCATGATGCATCTATTTCACGAAAAAATAAAACTCATTTGGCAAAGTAAATATTGACTCTCAACAATTGCATGAAGACACTGGATAATGACTAAAATGATCACAAATGTCAGAGCAGACAATCTGACTTCACAGGGAATGGTTCTGTAATTATCTTCAGTTAGTGATCATTATTGAAAATACAAAGTACCAAGTTTGTCTGCATACAAGGCAAACATTAAACTCTAAAAAGAAAAAGAAGGCAAAGCTTGCAATTTTGTGTGTACCTTTTGCAGAGATATTAACAATACACAATTTACTGTGTATATAATACAACATTCACTGTAACAGTACCCCGACAGACACAGAAATGCAACACAATCAGATATACTCATGTCATAAGAAAGCAATCTGACTACTCATATATACATAACAAATATTGCTACCTCAAATTCAATCCATAATATACAGTGTCATAACTCTTGACAGATCTCAATCTAATATCACACAGTGAGGCACTTAATATCCTCTTGGTCCCCTGAGATACAATGATAAGATTATCATAAGCTTGAAACACGTCAAGAAATACCATTAAATCTCATTTCTTCAGAAATTTCCCCACAGATTTGATTTGATTTATCAATGAAAATACATTTTACTAGTTTCTGATAAGTAGCTTAGCCTCTTGGCGAAGACAGAAAACAAATTGTGAAGTTTCTGTGACCATTCCACATGCAATCTAAGTAAATCAGAAAATTTGGAAAAAAAATAATAAAGGTGCCTGGATAGCGTAGTGGTAACACACTTCGATTCTCAGCAATGTGTCCCAGGTTTGATCCTGGGTGACATATGTGAGAGGGTACAGTGGTCGCCCGTCCAGACACGTGGGTTTTCCCTGGGTACTCCGGTTTCCTCCAACAATAATGACCACATGTGCCATCATCCGAACCATTGAGAATCATTTATTCAAGTTGAAAGAACTTGTTTCATAATCGATGTAAAATAAATCAAGTTTAAACTAAATTAGAAAAGGCCAGACTGAGGTAAACTGCAGGGAATTCCATTCAACTAAATACTTAAAATATCAGATTAATGTTAAGTCCTAATTGATTAAGCAGAACACAGAAATACCACATGTCTGTCTACCTTAATAATGAGCTTATAAGCCCCATAACTCAGACAGCTCCCCATGAGTAAGTATTAAACCCTGGGTTGCTAAGATATATCAGGAATGAATCCAGAGAGGTTTCCCTCCACCACCTGTCTGTTACACAGCACACCTGGACAATACCCCCCCCCACCCCTCATGACAAAACTTTCAATTTCAGCACAAGCACAATTAGATCACTTTATCAAACAAGACCCATCCTTTACATTAAAAAGTGTTCAAAGTCATGCACAGAATTCATTGCAAGCAGGTAACTCAATCCCAACAACAATGGTTCACAAGTACCATCCTTTTAAAACAAGATTTTGATTGATGGCTACATTTATTATTAAACTGAACAGAATAATTGAATTTAACACTGACGACACAGGATTCTCAGGTAAATATATCCATTACACATTCCATATATTAAAGCAGTGTTTCTGAATAGTACACCAACATGTCTAAAACAACACATCAATAAGTTAAGTTGATATTTAATCCTTGTCTCCAATAAAACTTTTTTTTTCCCCCTTAAACCAAGAACAAGTATGAACGTCAAAGTTATGTACCATAAAAAAAAACAACGCCCAGAAGCAAAATTTGTACAAGTAATTTCAAGCTTTCAATTAAATTCAATATGCAAATTCTAAAATAAATAAGTACACTGGATTCAGTATGTAATCCAAGACCAAAACTTTCACAGGACACAAATGTTTTCTTTGTTAAAACCCATTACGCATTAAATATCCCTTCAATAAATTTAACTATTTTGGAGCTGATTTCCCAACAAATCTTTATAAAATAACCATAAAACTCGGGATTAAAACCCGACCGTCTCATTTTACCTATATGTACACGAGAGGTACAAAGAATAGAGGTACAGAGTACAAAACTTTCAACATTTGAAACCCTACACTCCTGTAGAAATGAAACTGTGAAAGTTTTCCATTAGTCAGAAGGGGAGGTTTAATTTGTTGTGTTATAGTTGGGAGAAACTGTAATCAACTGCTTCTGACATGTGATGTCATACCTCCCCAGGAGTGTGACCCACAGTGCCTGGCCCCACCCACCTGCCAGGTGTGTTACTCTACCCACAGGTATATTGGTGAGGACAGACCTTGGTGCATTATTATCCTCTCCAGTTGTACAACCCTTCTCTTGACGCAGTAATGGAAAGTGTATATCAATTTAACTTATCTGTTTACTAATAATTTAACATCCCACTGACAATATTCTATTTCATTCATTACATATCAATCTTTAGCGATATTTTGCAATAGATGTGTAACAATATTGTCTCTTTTTTAAGTTCTGCAGTATTCAGACATTCAAAAAATATTAACTATCAGAAGTTATAATATGTACATGATAAAGAAAGAATAAAAAAAATAACAAAAATCTATTCATAAAATAAAATCAATCAGCATGTTAACAATCAATAAAATTCATTAAAGAAAATAATTTCTTGCCCATGTAACACTATCCCCCAGCTCAAACCAATACCAGAAATAGCACTACATTTTCAGGTGTCAACTTTAGTCTGCCACTGCATGGCTAAAATCTATAGCAAACAATTATCCACAAAGAGGCAAACAGACCTGTTATCTTAATTTGTCTCATATTTCACATCAAATATTTGACATGAATGAATGCAATTTCATTTTTTTTTTTGCCAAACACAATGCTGTTTGGCACTGTAACACTCATTTGACATTTTTTTTTTTGATATACGAAATATATATATATACAATATATTAAAAAAAACCCAGACATCAAAGCATATTAGAAACTTTGGAACTGGTTCAAATTCAATTAGATCTTGACCTTAATGCTCTGCATCAACATTGTACGAGGAGATAATCAGAATAAGCCATGTAAATAGTCATTCCTCATATTACGCCAGTATTTACCCCTAGCGTGATAACTGCTATTATTCCTGTACAAAACCACCCCACAGTAAACTGAAGGATTCAAAAGAAATGCAAATAGTTGTCTTTGGCCTCACACTGCATGATTCATGATCGTCACATAAAGTGAGGACAAGGTAGAAAATGATTGACTACATAGATCAAACATATTTCAATTTTTGGAAAAAAAAAAAAATTTTTAAAAAAATCCAATCCACATGAATATCTAACCATAGTCTCTATTTCAGAGACAAATACAAATACTTTTCCTTTAGATCCTTTACATCTACGACAGTTCCGATATCCTCTAATTCAAGAACTCACTGATAAATTCAAGAGACAAAAACACCCCCAAAAACAAGAGAAAATTATTCTCTTAAATCCTCCAATCAATCACACAAATGAAAAATTAAAACATATGATTTTTACATTTAAAAAAACAAAACAAAATAGATTCCATTTCAAGTTATACAACACCATGAATTCTGTATGACGTTTTTGAATATACCATAGATAGGAAACCTAAGACATACATAGACCCTTAAATCCCATCAAACCAAGTATTTATCAATACACATCTTGTGACGGACAAATTCCTGTTGTCACCTTCCCGCTGCATGAGAACCACTGTATTCAAAATCACACATGCATCACTGGCAACATAATCCACTGTGAAACACTGATGAGATGATACACTCACAATTAACTCTGAGAAACACTAAGATACTCCAATCTCGATATAAATTCCCAACTCACACAAAACCTTTTGAGTCAAAGGCTGAACTCCTTTTAGAAACAAATCCATTCATCCAACACCTCAGCACATGTATAGAATCTGCCGCTTTACCTATATTAGTATTTCACACAATGATGTATTTCTGATGTGAGATGTCGCCTCTCTGATCCCAAAGAGACCCACCCCTGCATGCCCGCTATTGACGGACTACAGTGTGAGATATTGATAGCCCGAGATATCAGAGAGAGACCTGGTCTACCTATCATGGACTGGTATGTATAGGTAAGTATTGATAAGGGTCACACAAGAGTTGACAGTTTGCGACCAGTCTGTTATTGCTATGATTGCTCTAAGTGGATAATTAATCAATGGAATATCTAATGATCCCAGACTGGCACTTGTCAATCCAGGATCAGCCCCGTCATGCTGACTCCATAGACTTAACCTCTGTCCCGAGTGAAATACTTATATTGCCTGGGATAACTTAACAACAATATGTATCAGTAGTTCTAACAAAATATGAGAGATGGAAAAGACTGTCTGAAAAGTAAACACTAACTCTATGGACAAGGTCACTGATTTGATCTGAGCCATTTTCAGAATGGCCAAATATGAAGAATTCCAGGTCATATAACAAAATTCCAAGTCACTGACTTCTGGATAACACCAAAACATTCCAAACCTTTCTCATCCTGATCAACACATTAACCCCTACTTTCACCATCTCCACAAATCTTGTGGTCAAATCCTTAACACTTTAGCCATGGCCAGAGTAAGCCTGACCACTCCAGTGACCAGCCCTATCACCAGCAGATCCCAACACAAACATAGCATTGTTAACACCTTCAGCTATATCTACCCCTGCACCTACCAGATCCTTCAGTATTTGATTAACAGGATACCTATGGAACTTATCAAAAGTGTAAAAGCAATGCTATCGCAGGGATTTGGGACTTATCTAATTACAAGAGAGTGACCGTTAAAATCACGATCATGGCCAGGGCACTGCCTAGTATGGACCCAGGGATCAGCACAGGTCTGACAGGCTTCCAAAGCACACAGATTATCTCTGATAACATTTGACTTTCCATGGTATAAACAAACAAGGCCTAAACTTCAGTTCAACACCAGCATAATCAATAAGAACATTAAGTCATAACCTGGGCCAATTATTTACTGTTCTGCCTAATACTCTGGATTATGGAGTATTACAGATTTGATTAAAGCACTGAGAAAATCTACTAAAACCAAGACATTGCTGGAAAAAATGGAGTAAACACTGATCAAATTTTATAAATTATGTGGGTTTTTTTTTTAACTATAATGAGTGTTTGTATTTTGCACAAAATTTGTTGATAGGCCTATTTTGGAAAAGAAAAAAAATGTTTATTGCAAAATCAAGTTTTGATAACATTCTGTTGCAAAACAAGTTGAACATTATGGTATACAGAAAACTTATTTGCAAGACTCTTAAGAAAGAATTATTTCTAACGTCAATATTTTCAGTTATCATCAACTGATGTTTGCTAATCATGATGACCTCAGATCATTTAAACGACTTAGTGATCTATCCTAGTGTACATCCACCCAAACCTCAATTTGTCACAGAAGGCCTAGAACATATAGGTAACGGTAGAGAGGCAACTGTAGTGTACAGGGTAGGGTGTACCCTGGTAACCGGGTAAGTGTAGTCATGTAGCTACAGGATCCCCCAGTGGAGGCAAAATCTAAAGACGAGAGCTTGCTTGGTTTGTTGATGCAGTACTGCACAACTGTAATGGTTTGGACCAGATGGACTGGAATACATTTGTACTCCTTTCTGGCAATGGTGAGATGATAAAATAAGACTTTGCTTATCTTGAATACTTAAAGAAAAAACAAGAACACAATTATATCAATAAGAATAATACAATCATTTTACAATATAATACAATAATACAAGAAATAAAGTTAAAACTTTATGTCCAAGAAATTCTATTTTTTGAAAACATAGATATGGCATAAGTGACTTTACAATTATTTTTTTTAACCCTGTGATTGAAATTTTTAAACACAGCCTATGGCAAGCAATTAGGCTTTCCTTAGCATTGCTATTCTCACTATGAAAACCCAAAACATGTCCATTCATAGACAATTCCAAAATGACCAACAATGAAGACAACGTAGTTGATTCAAAAGATGTCGGTCAATAAAAAAGAACTAACATTCTGTGTAAAATATATCAATAGAATCCCATTGTTTGCATCATTCGATCAAGCACAGAATGACCCTTGGTCAAACAACAAATTCTATTCTATTAGTTTTATCACTTTTTTTATTATTAACATCACATTAAGGTGTGGTAGACATTCCATGCATGAGCGAATGAAATTCACAAACTGTGCAAACAAATGAAGCAGTAGGCAAATCGATATATCTAAATGAGATGTTTTACAGCACTTCAGGGACTCGGAAGCATAACAAGGTATGAAATACACATGAAATATTTACTGCTCACCACTTCAACGTTAGTCTAGCACCATGGACAACTTGAATTACCAGCCATCAAGCATTGCCTACCTTGGGATTTTATACAATAACTCTACATGCCGAGAAAATGCACAAAACGTAGACAAGGTAAATTATGTAAATCCACAGTCAGCGCATGTTAAGCTGTTCAAACATGCTATACAACAGAGGGTTTTATATGGATCATTTCATACCAGTTGTTCTATCAATATTTAATAATCTATAAATAGTGTTAAAAAAAAAAAAATCTTTATTGCTCAAATCATATATAACAAACGATACAAGAGCATATATTTATATGAAGACAAGACAATACAGGTAGTTTTCAGTTGTAGGATTAACATTGATAAACTGTAAACTTGCAGTATAATTCTGCTAAATCTTATGGGTATTTGCTATGTGGAGCAAAACATTAAACTAAACTTCAACAGAAAAGATGACAAAGTACAATTCATATAGTATGATCAATAGAGTCATATGAATATCCTGCTATATGTGTATCTCAAATAATAATGACATAGCTTGACCAGTCATCAATTGGTACCATGGAATCCAGTTGTTTTTATAGCCCATACATTCAATCCAACACAAACAAATTTACATATATTGACATTACAATGATTTGAACGATCCACAATCTATTCTGTAAGAAAATTACCATTCTGTGTTTTGTTTATCTAATTGTTCACAGTTATCTGAGGACAATAAATCTGTATAATGCAATCAACAAACTAGTCAAGGCTACAAAGGTCCTATCAGACCAAGATCCAGGTATTGCATGGGGTAACCTGGGGGGAGTTTAACTTTATCTCCAATTAACAACATTGTACTTAAAACTCTTCCTCCAATTAGCTACATCAGAATGGACATTTGGGCCTGCACAATTTACAAACGAGCAACTGAGGAGGAATACTGAAGGACAGTCTGTATCTGTCAAAAGTCACAGAATCAATTGTGTCAACCTTTGAATTTCGTTATTTGTTAACAATCTCTCTTTTTACTTGTTCAAATATTGCCAACAGTCATATAATATATAGATGTGGTAATGATGAGGCTTTGATTATTAACTACTTGAGTTTACCGTCGCTTCGACAGTATTTCAGTCATATAGCAACGTCCAGCTAATTACAGGTGGAGGAAGACCTCGAATGCACAGAGACATCCGGGTAGAACCACCGACCTACCGCAAGCCAGCTTTGATTATTATTTCCTCTGTTAACAAAGTAATTAAAATATTTACTTTCACCTTTAAAATCAATAATCAAACAAAACTGAATTAAGTATTCACCTTTTTTAATCAAACAAAACTGAATAAAGTTTTTATTTCACTGACATTCTTAAAATGCTGTCAACTTTTATTGTAAGACATTAGAAAGCAGTTTAACTTTTAAACCCTGAGAAATCAATTTTCCCAGAACATTTAAATCAATCCAACATGTATCAATCAATATAATCTTTATCATTCTCTATCAATCTTATTTCTGCTGAAATAATAACCGGAAACTAACCTATCAGAAAGTAGAAATGTTTATGGGATAATGGTTTCAGTACATGAACACAAGCTTTCAAATTCACTTGATTGCAATGGCTACTTTTGTTCTTGGTTCATATTTCATCATAACACTACCAGGAGGTTAAGGTCTCAAGGCACACGGGTCCTGCTATTGCATGCTTCTGATGGACAAGAAAAGTTTGAAGGTAATCTGACACACAGGTATGACATTGAGAAATACTTGGCAAGTGTGTCTCAATTCCTTCGGCTGACAAATGCCATATTGATTCAGCAAACATCAATTCTAATAAATACAGGATAATTGCTAAGCAAATATTGATAGGGAGACATGAAAGGGCCAAATGAGAGGGAGGACAAATCAGTCCAATAGAGTTAACCTGTCCCTATAGATAACTGTAAAGAGAATACTAGGGTACATCAGTTGACAGACTCCCTTATCAAACAGTTCCATTACCAGTGTTACATAATGCTGACAAATATATCGCTCCTGATACAGGTGTCAGCAAACATACAATTCCTGTCAAACCACAGAAAAAAGGATGTTTATGCAGTAAACTGAGACCTTACTAATATAAGGAAATAAGTGCAATCATGAGAAATAAAACAATACCTCATCAGTGAACCTGTGATTACTGAATTAAATTACTTTATGGTGGCGTATATAAAGGTTCAAACAGTGAAAATGATGTATAGACTAACAGGTTTGGAAAACAGACCACATCAGACCAACAGGACTTTGCAATATTGCAGAAATACATGAAGTGTCGAACCAGGTCTTACTTTCACTGCCCTATAACCATGTCATAAAAGTATTGTATGGGGTGGTAATCCTGTACCCACAATCTACCACCCCAATAATCACATTTGACTTATTTGTGTGTATTTGTCTCTTCAGACTGATTCAAGTAAACAATAAACACCACTTGCACATAATGTAAACAATAACTGACCACAGATAATGAACAATCTCTCTCACAATCAGTAACAATGGCCAAATATCAAAAGAAAAGGATCGTTAATTATACACTGCCCTTTGACAGTGCCTTTTAAACTTTTATTGGAATTTACTTTCACTGAACTTTAGTATGCGATCAGCAAGTTTGTAATAACTTTGATACACAATTGCTCCTTTCTCTTCAATCAATACACAAAATCAATACACAAATATTTTCAAACACTGGGCCTCAATGACCAGCTTTAAGCCCCAGGGTAAACAAGAGATAAGGCACTTCAACCCGCCCTGACCAAATACAGGTAAACACTGGACAGCCCAGGTACCTCTCCAAGACTTCTGTCTATGGTTATGATATAATATGGTCAGTGTAAGTGGTCATTTCACAGCTCTATTTCACTGACCAGTTTGCATTCCTCACAAGCTTAAGATCAAACATGAATTACCATTAAGCAAGGACAAGTGTCTATGAATATCAAACTCTGTTCTTTACTGACTTAACCCCTGTCCCTATGATATTCATATACAAATTTATGACCTAATAAATATTAATTTACTGAAATGGTAAATAAAACAATGGATTCTTTTTTTGCCATGCAGACTTTGCAGAATCTGAGCTACAATACAAATCTGGATACAAGCTCTGTTTGCCAATGTCCTCAATAAACCTCTATATAAGGCAAAGGATGAAACCATTTAGTATAAAAAACTTCAATGAATAACCTCATTTTAATATTCAATCTTTCCCTACCTCTATCAAATCTTTCCCTACCTCTATCCAATCTTTCCCTACCTCTATCCAATCTTTCCCTACCTCTATCAAATCTTTCCCTACCTCTATCCAATCTTTCCCTACCTCTATCAAATCTTTCCAACACAAAAAGCAAACTACAAAGACGACCACAAAACAAACCTATAAGCAATTGATTTGCACTTAAATTCAGCAGAAAAAAAAAGATACTTTTTTCCTTTAATTCTCACAGTTTTCCCACAGTAAGTAATATATTTTTTGCACCTGACTTCTTTAAATAGTGTTTTATTAAAAGAATTTCTACCCCACATGTGCATCTCTTGACGTCTGGCATTAACTTTATCTCGGGCCACTCTTAAAACATAAATCCAGCAACATAAAAAGTGGCTGATGGATGTAAGCCTATGCAGTGCCTTATCTCTACCATCAATACATCAAATGTGGCTCATGTTTAAGTGTCAAAATCATATCATGGTTTAAAACTGTTTAAAAGTAGCAAAGTATGGGCTATTCAAACAAAATACAAATGCATTAAAATCAATAAATCCCTTAAGAATGTCAAATAAGTTGGAGAAAGCTTGTCTGGACTCGCTGAGATGTCAGTACATCAAGATGGAAACATGGATTACCTCCCTTGATTCAGTTGACTTGTTCAAATCAGTGTGATTCCCTTTTTGGATACGTTCTTCTTGATCTGGCTGAATGATTAAAATCCGCATAGATTATACTCTTCATCCTTTTGACTGATTTAAATATTCAAGTCGTCATGCATTATGCCCCTTGTTCTGGTTTATTTGATATTATGCTCCTTCATCTCTAGTCTATATTGAATATGTTGCATAGATCAAATAAAGTCAACATTGATTATGCCCCTTAATAAGTCAGGCTGCTGGTTGAATCTTCTCATCTACTTTGCTAGTTTAAGTTATATTCAATATTCATCTGATTTAACAAGAGCTGTCCAATAAGACAGCGCGCTCGACTTTTCTCAGTTTGCCATTAAAGAAAGGGCCAATCTTTGATGTTATTAGAGGTTGTTGCCCAACCTATTTGCTATTTGTAAATACAGCCAAAAAATATCTAAGTATAAAAGGGTAAAATTGAAAATACACTGCATATAGGATTATGGGCCCTGCCAGTAAAGTTGAGGTAGTGTGGGTAAACAATAAATAAGTATTCCAAGTTATGGTGGAATACCTGTGATAGTATTGAAAATATACAACTTTGTAAAAAAATTAACCATGCTTTCGGCTGTTTTCTAAGTATGAAAGGGGCATAATTCAAGAAGTAGTACAGCCAGGGTTATGGGCCTTGCTAGTAAGGCAGAGGTAGTGATGGTGAATAAGTACTTGAAGTTTCAGTCAAATACATGTGATAGTACAACTATGTAAAAAAATTACCATGATTTTGGTTGTTTTCTAAGTATGAAAGTGGCATAACTTAAGAAGTAGTACAGCAAGAGTTATGGGCCTTGTTAGTATGGTAGAGGTAATGATGGTGAATATGTACTTGAAGTTTCAGTTGAATACCATAGATAGTATTGAACTAACTTTGTAAAAGCTTTAACCTTGATTTTGGCTGTTTTGTAAGTATGAAAGGGGCATAACTCCAAAAATAGGGTAGCCAGGGTTGTGGGCCTTAGAAGTAAGGTAGAAGTGATGATGGTGAATAAGTATTTTAAGTTTGGGTGGAATACCTTTGATAGTATTTAAGTTATTGATGTTTGAAAAAAACTTTAACCTTGTGTTGCAATGCCGACCCGACGCCCGAGTGACAGTATAAGCTCTCATTTTCTTCGAAAAGTCGAGCTAAAAATAGCTACAATGAAATATTTAATAATGGTGGGGTGTGCTCCAGAGCATAATTTGATAATCCTCAGCTTGAATCAGCAAGGATTATGGCCCTTGATGTCATTGAATGACTTGACTATTTGAGTTTACCGTCGCCTCAACAGTATTTCAGTCATATAGCGACATCCAGCTAATTACAGGTGGAGGAAGACCCTGAATGCATTGAGACATCCGGGTAGAACCATTGACCTACCGCAAGCCAGCTGGAAAGCTTCCTTCCTCACATGAAAATCTGAATGACCCTGCCGGGAATCGAACCCACGTGATGAGGGTCTGAGTGAGTGTTAAAGTCAGCGACTTTACCCTCTCGGCCACGGAGGCCCCTCATTGAATGACTGTTCCAGTTAGACCAGTACATCCCTTACTTCAACCTTCCTCAAGACAGAAGAGCTTGTCCACATACTTCAAGAGACATCAGATCCTGTCTGATCAAGACAGACAAACTTACAGGATAAGCCCACCTCGACTTATCTCTGTGTTTATGTTGATTCTTGGATTATCCCAGGCTTATACGGACCTGATTGTTCCCTCTTTATGCAGACTATTATAAACAGTCCCCTAGCTACTAGACGGCAGGGAACCAGACAGTTGTATCTCTCAAAGTCATCATAGAGGACTTAAGTTGTTCCTGATCTGTCCCATACTAAGGAAGTACCCCTGACTATCGTAAATTACTGACATGGGGATTTTATTGGATGAAATCAGGGTAATGAATGAGACTAAATAAATTGTGGTCAATAGAAGTGTACTCAAACTCATCCATCTACAGAGAAAGAATTTAATAAAATTCTCTCTTTCTTTATCAAAGGACTGTGTGTTTAGCTATACAGCCTAAAGTTTATCCGTACGAGAAGAAAAATGTAAAAAGAGTGTAAAATAGAAAAAGAAATTATGTCTAAAGGCAAAAAAATATTCTGATGGAAGTATTTTTTTTGTAGGACTGAGTAAAAAAGTATTTAGAAAGGGTGATGCAGTATATTCGGGGCACTTATAAAAGCTTCAGTGTCTACCACAAGAGAGGTAAGACTACAATAGGAAGGTATTAAAGTAGGATCAATGTGAGCAGGCCTGTAGTCACAAGGGCTCAAGTGTTGGTGTCCAAATGATGAGAACGGAGTCTATTTGTCAAGTTCAAACAGTGTTATCTCAAAACACATTGTACATTATCACTTAAAATCTCATTATCTGTAAGGACCGCCAGTAAATCTGACAAAACTGCTGGAATGGAAAACATATTAAGTAAAACCCGCAAGAAAGATTTAACTGTATAAAATATGTGTTTTCAGTTAGATTTTTCTTGCAGTGAGGAAGAAGATAAACATAGTTCAAAGTCAAATGTGACACAATGGTAGTTAGATTATAACTGCTGGTTAAAAGTTCAGACAATTGGAACATCTTGAAGTGGAGGTGAGATGAAATACAAACCTTATAACTCAGTTAGATCCCGTTTACTTAACACTGGTTTACCTCTATATGATGGCTTTCCCTTGGGGGCCGGGGGAAATAGCCAGGTAAGATTATGTGAATTTATGAACATATCCAAACATAAAATTGAGAATATAAAATACAGAATGATTCAATTCAAGTTATCAGTGGTAATTTTCCTTCACCACATATAAGGAAGCAACATAGTATTAACAAGATTTAATTATTCCCCAATAATGTTTGAAACTTCTGCAAATCAAATAGAATTGGACAGGTAACTCAACCTGCATAACTTTATCCTAGAATGAATACATTTAGGAGATTCAATATCATGGGGGTTTTATTTTGATATTTGACAGCAGCATTTCATGACTTTTTATTTTGCCAATTTGGTTAACCCTTTCCCTCATATAGACTCATTTTGACGCACTCAGTAGGTACCACATAAAGCCTGATCTGCAGAAAACCACAGTTAAACCGTACCAAATTTAATTATAAAGTCCTCATTTCCAGACCACTGAGGAGCAGCGAACAGCAGTTACTCGCAGGCTGATCTGTTTTATGCTGTTCGCATAGGTCTTTTCATGGTTTCCTCTATGAGGGAAAGGGTTAAAATACATGAAAATGATGACATTCAGGTAAATATCCATGTTCACTGTTGGAATAATTTGCTCACTCAGTGAAATAAAGGCACTTTACAGTATTTTATCCAATCTTTTCAGTATATCTGTCACATCCTTTACCTAGTGAATGTTCAACACATCCGTAAAACCCGGTTTAAATAAACTAGGAATTTGCAATATTCCCTCATTCAAATAAGGTTGCAAAACAAACCTCTGATTAAATTCCCCTCCCTGCTTCCCACTTGCTCAAAAGCACTGATTCTTCCACAAATCTTTAGTATATACTGTGTCTTGGATACTTGGATACTGTTTTATTCAAGGATAAAAAGTTTAGTCTATTCTTTTCTGTTTTAAAGAGGATGTTGTTATGTACAAGGACTGGAAACCTTTAACGATCCTAAAGAAAACCTTTTTTTGTTTGCCACAAATGTATGGCGACTCTGAATAGCTGGATAGAACCTATTAAAACATCTCCCAAGATAACAGAAGCCTACGCTTGCTTCAGACTTCTATTGTCTGCAGAAAAATCTAGATAGACTGTTTCCTATACATAGTACTGGAGGGGATTGCTGGAAATGTCTATATAGGATGGGGGCCCTTTAGTTAAACATGAGTTATACTGTACCTACAAACATTAACATGTCCACATGTTTGTGTTCCCTTAAGAGCAACAGGATGTTTTACAAGCCAAACTGTTTATCTTATTTTGATAAACATGGGCACTTGTGGATGGCCTATGACAGTATTAATACTTCAGAAATGAAATACCTCTTAAGAGTTTAGACAAATATGCCTGTAATGTAAACCGTTATCTGAATTTCCATTTTCTGGCTTTCAAGATACGGGAAATGAAATGTCTTGTCATTGAAGTATTATTTTAATGTGTAGTATTTATCTATAAATAGCCTTACTAACATTTGACAGAACTTTAATAAAGTTGGTATAAAATCGGGCATTTTTGTTTTCTTCATCACCAATTTCCCCAAGTCATCAAAATGACGAGAATTTTTTATCAAAATGGCAAGAATTTTAAAAAATTGATTGCCTACTGAAAGCACGAACAGACAATTTGCAAGAAATAATCATGAAATACAACTGTCAAATATGTCCTAGACAGCCAAGCAAGGAGAGAAAGTGGTTGTTGCACCCAGGTGGTTGCTAAATAGGAATTTACTTTTAAGATTATGGAATTATACAGCTCAAAAATATTTGGGCAATTAAAACTGGTGTCCAATAAAAAAAGATATGACTGAATAACACTCTTATATCTAGTCCACTCACCTCCTCTCCCTTGTTTGAAATGTCAAGTCGCAGTGCCTTGATCTCGCCCTCATTCCTCTTGATCTGTTCCTCCTTGCGCCCAATTTCCTGCTCCAGGGCAGTGCCCCGGGCCTGGGCCTGTCGTAGACTGTTGTCCAGGCCTGAGATGTGGCCTTCCAGCTGCCTGACTTCATCCTTGTGGCGTTGCTGGGACTGGGCCAGGCTCAATTGTAGATGACCACAGTTCTGCTCCAGTCGGTCAATCTGTTGCCATGGAGACAAGGAAATGTAAAATTATTGCATTTTCAATATAATAATATATAGTAATATAATTCTTATCAAACATTCCTCACAAAAATTTAAGAAAATTGGTAATAAGTGATCCAACTCATGGAACATTTTAATTTTTTTAATCTCCTGACATATTTTCTGTAAAAGTTTTACTATTCTGTAACTATATACATGTAAGGTATGGTCAAAGACATACACTTCTCTTACCATAAATTTAATTTAAATAAATCATTATTATGTTAGCAAAGCATCATTTTCAATAGGTTGTATAAGACAAACTTGCAGTACAGTTTCATTTACTAACTTCACTTCCATGTAAAACCCCCAACATGTCCCTCACCTCTTTCAAGGCACTATTCTTCTGTTCCCGGACTCCCGCGAAGTCCACCTTGAGGTCATTGAGCTGGTCCTGGTGGTCGGAGAGGATCCGGAGTTTGTTGTGAAGCTCGTTCTGTGTCTCCTCGAGAGTATACTCGAGCTGAGTGATCCTCTCCTCCTTCTCGATGAACTCCTGGTCGCTATGGTTATGCTCACCCTGGTATGACAGAAGCTCATTCTCAAGTCGCTTCGACTTCTCCTCAAACTTCAGAGACTGGAATATAAATAAAATACATAAGCTTAAATACTTTTTTTCGAATAATATCTAGGGTTTCATTATCATCTACTACAAACTACAAAGAATGTTGTAAGCAAAAATATCCATTTTGAAAAAGCAATGCAATCTCTATTATTTTTTAACACAAACAGCCTATTTTCACAACTGTATTTTTTAAGTCAAAGCAAACAAACACCTGTTTGAATCTGCTATCTTAAGTATAAAAACAATTTATTAAATAAAAAAAAAAAAAAGACTGAAAAAATAACACTTGTATACCATTTTGAAGCATATGAACAAATGGTTCACTTGCAAAAAGTAAACCCCTCCAGACTGATATTAATCATTGAATTTGAGCACAATATATAAATAACAAAAATATAAATAAAATGCCCATTTCAGATAATCATTAAGACATTGTAAGAAGTGCTGGTACCCACCTCGGCCTGCAGGTCCTGGTTCCGGTCCTTCAGGTTCTTGATGTTCTCCTCAGCCTCTTGTATCCGGTTCTGACTCAGCGACAGTTCCTCCTGAGACGAGTTCAGCTCCTGCGTCAGCTGCTCTATCACATCTTCACACTTCTCAACCTCGTGTTTAGACTCGCTGTACATCTTGTTCAGGTTCTCTAGGTCGTTCCTCAATGCTTCCATTGTCTGTTCTTTCTCCAATTCACGGTTGCGAGCATCAGCTAGTTTCTCCTGCAGGGACTTGACCGTTCCGTCCAGGTGTGAGACCTGGTTGTTGCTCTGGGCGTACTTCTGTTTGTAGCTGCTGAGAGAAGCGTCAAGGACCTGGAGTTCATCACGGGCCTTGCTGAGCTGGTCCTCCAGTACCAAGATCTGCTGCTTGTGTTCTGAAATGGTCTGGTCCTGGTGGCTGATGTTGTCAAGGTGACGCTGAACCTGTAACACACACACATGGACTGGTTACACACACAGTGTATACATCTAAATACAGACGTACAGATCAGAACTACCTTCAACTAGCCTTGACTTCTGTTATGGAATAGTTCTAATAGTAAATACCACTTTCAACTTTTTTCTTCATTTTTTTTATCTGATAGATGGTTTCATATCAAATGCCTTCTCCTATAGGAGCTGTCTGATCTGGGTCTGCTCTGTTTGCTCATACAATATTGTGGTTCTACACAGTCTGCAAGGTAAAGAAAAAATCCACTGTTTCATATACTTTGAGGTTATATTCATGAACATTCAGGAGGAAAAGGGTTAACCACCCTTAAAAAGAAGTCTTTCAACTTTATGAGATAGCTCATATTAACTTACATCTATATTGGTTTCCTCCTGTAACTGGCGGAAGCGCTCCAGCTCGTCTCCGAGGGACTTGTTGTTGGCCGCCAGCTCCATGTTCTGGGCCTGCGACTCCTCCAATTCAGTCTTGGTAAGGTGGATCTCGCTCCTCATCGACTCTATGTCGCCCTGGAAACGCTTCACCTCCTGGGCATGGGTTCCCTTCATCACCTGAAGGTCGGTCTTCATCTGCTCAATTGTCCGCAGGTGGTTCTTGATCTATGTTAACACAAGGTCAGAGGTCAAGGTCATGAACTTAGGGTCAAGGTCAATAACTGATAGAGAAAACCAAACCTTCTGAATTATGCAATGTTTCTTTAAACATTTACATGTACTTTAAATCTACTTTTGATTCCTTGGGATCACTTTCTCAACATCTTCCAAATATTTACTAAAGGTGTATTATAAGTAAAGACTTTTATAAACAAATTAATATCAAATATGAAGAAAAAAATTGAACTGTTGAACTGGTTAACATACACACGTTCTAAACATTTTCTATGTTAAGATGAGGCTCCACTCTGCTAGATGTTAAACATAACACGTTAACAACATTATATGCTAAAAGAACACAACTTTAAAACAACACATTACACAGCTTACTAGAGAATGTCTCACATTTCCTTGGACTGATAACAGTCTAGAAACTTGGTTATTGCAAGGAGCTAGCTGCAAAAGGGGTCTCTTGACCACACGGTACCAACAAACTATTCTAAATTTAATGGGTGTCTTCACAGCCAGGAACTGTAGGGTTATAAAGTGCTGGACTGAGAATGTCCTAGCCACACTGGGTGTAGCATCACTGTCTTTTGTGACAGATGGGTGCAATATCCGGGCAGTAGGTGAGATGAACTTGTCATAGTCGTACTGATAGAGAGAGAGAGAGAGAGAGAGAGAGAGAGAGGGCTGTGGGCTGTGTGTCAGCAGTGTCACGTGTCTTAAGCCATAGTTGAGATTGAAAAGGGAGAATTAAACTAACTTGTTGATAAGGTACAGTGAAGTTTCATTTTATTTAAAGACTATCTCAATATAAGAACCACCTTATAAGAATCTTTACTTTTTCATTTCATTTTACAATCGGTTACATACCTTACTATTATTACCCCTATTTTCAGGACCCTTTCCCTCCCGACTTCATTTCACTTGACAATTAGTGCATTTTGTTATTAGGACCAGATAACCAAGGCTTCAGTGGTGGTCTTAACATAAGTGTCATTTGTATAAACTGTATAATGGTTTACACTTTACTGATATTCAATTGTTTACTGAATATACTGGTAAAAATTTATAAGAGAATGTTTCAAGTAAACCGCAGTTGAAGCTAAAGTAACAGAATTTTCTCAATTAATTACTTATCTGATTACCTTCCTGATAAAGAAGATATCCGACAAGCTTCATGACAATGCCTGAGTAGCATCAATGTCACTTACCATTATACAGTATAGCCTACAAGATTTCCAGACAAAATCTATGCCATGAGTGGTCCTTATGTTACAACTTGGCAAGTAAAAGTTACAAAAAAAAAAAAACAACAACAGAGCAACAACAAAAAAACTGTTTACAAGTCTTTTGGGGTCCATGACACATTGAGACACTGGGACAGATCCAAACAGACCTAACTATAAAGACCTCTGGCATTGTTGCCATGGTAACAAAAGATGCAGAGCAGGGGGCGGAGGTTACACTACAAGGGGGGGACAATACATCAGAAGCTGTCATACAATATACAGCATTTACTGCCAAGAGAGGGGCAGATATCTAATAGTACCAATACAACTTTAAAAAAAAACAGTTGATAGAATGACTGATATATCTATGAAGTCATACAATTTGATAAGAGCATTGAATGATCTACAGAAAGATTGTCTGAGCGAATAAAAGATTAATCACAACTGTGTCATGATGCCTGATACATGGAGACAGTGTATTGTAGTTTGATATGTAGCACAACTCTTATCATTTAAAGTTATAACTTATCTTACAACAGTGGTATTGTATGTACAGTGATAATACATTTAAATCACACAGATATATATGTATTTTATATATATGAAAACATTCCAGAGATGGAATATAAAATCATTCAGCAATTTCAATTAATTGATATAAATTAAAGCATACTTTAGGAACCACAATATTTCAGTAACACTTATTAGAAGTTGTTTCTTTTAGATGATATTGGAATAAAGTAATCATACAAACATTTTGAAGCCAAAAAAAAATGATATTAACTGCGGACATTACATGCTAGTCTGACATGTACATAACATGCAGAAAGACAGACAATTAGATGTCACCATGGTTACATCACATGTTGTGAGTGAGGAAGCATTATGATTGGCTAATACCATGACATTACCTGGTGTTGGTTCTAGAAGGGTCACAAATGGGCAAAATAATCAAAAGTGTATAACAAGCATAAAACATTGAAAATATAATAAAAACTAAGAATGTCAAAGTGACAGGAGAGGGAAAAAAGAAAGTGGGGCCAATAATGATAAGAAAGAAGTAACAGCATATAGGGGTTTAAAGAGCCAAGAGGTTGATATAGTTGTTTTTTTTTGTTTTGTTTTTTTATTTCATTTCAGCTGCTTTCCTCACAATTTAAAAAAATAACAAGAATTATCACTGAAGGTGATTTATATTCCTACACAGCACTCTTACACACAGAGTATGATAAGACAAGGTATTATTTTAGCAAATTCAAAAAGAGTCAAAAAGTTGCCATAACAGTGTAATATTATGGATTTTGCAAAAAGTCAAACTCAGCCTTAAATTTATTGAGATACACATGTGTACAAAATATTATATGAATTTGTCAACCTTTTCATGAGTTATTGATTGGTCAACAGACAACAGACAGCTGTACTAACAAGCTAATTTCTATATACCCCTACCCACCCCATTCCACAATTTTTTTTTGTGAAGGTATAATTAAAACTGATTTAATAAAAGGTGAACCATTCCTGATAAACTTTCTATGAAATAAATTTCTATAAAAATGGCCCATTATGCAAGTTAATCACTAACTGATACAAAATAGGTGTAAAAAAAATGCAGAGCATGTATATATATTTCATATAAAATTTAATTGATAATAAAAATGTCACTGATGATATTTGTAATAATAATAATGAGTGCATTTGTTCATAACCATTCCATGTTGTGCATAGATATTTGGTATTCAGATTTGATAACCATTCCATGTGGTGCATAGATATTTGGTATTCAGATTTGATAACCATTCCATGTTGTGCATAGATATTTGGTGTTCAGATTTGATAACCATTCAATGTGGTACATAGATATTTGGTATTCAGATTTGATAACCATTCCATGTGGTGCATAGATATTTGGTATTCAGATTTGATAACCATTCAATGTGGTGCATAGATATTTGGTATTCAGATTTGATAACCATTCCATGTTGTGCATAGATATTTGGTATTCAGATTTGATAACCATTCCATGTTGTGCATAGATATTTGGTATTCAGATTTGATAACCATTCAATGTGGTGCATAGATATTTGGTATTCAGATTTGATAACCATTCCATGTTGTGCATAGATATTTGATATTCAGATTTGATAACCATTCCATGTGGTGCATAGATATTTGGTATTCAGATTTGATAACCATTCAATGTGGTGCATAGATATTTGGTATTCAGATATGATAACCATTCAATGTGGTGCATAGATATTTGGTATTCAGATGTGATAACCATTCCATGTTGTGCATATATATTTGGTATTCAGATGTGATAAGCATTCCATTTTGTGCTTAGATATTTGGTATTCAGATTTGATAACCATTCAATGTGGTGCATAGATATTTGGTATTCAGATTTGATAACCATTCAATGTGGTGCATAGATATTTGGTATTCAGATTTGATAAGCATTCCATGTGGTGCATAGATATTTGGTATTCAGATTTGATAACCATTCAATGTGGTGCATAGATATTTGGTATTCAGATTTGATAACCATTCCATGTGGTGCATAGATATTTGGTATTCAGATTTGATAACATTCTGTGAATGATGATTACAAGTGTTCATTGTAGTAATGACTTTATTCTTTACCTTGAAGCCCTCAAAATGTTCAATGTCTTTCAAAACATATATATAGAAAATAAAGCAATCACATGCACTTGGATGATAAATAGTTTCACAATACCCATATAAAACTGATGCTGGCATTCTGTGAGTCATCATACACAATAAAATAATGATTTAAAATCCAACACAATTTTCTCTAAAATCTCAGCTTGCATGGAAATGTAATAAAAAGAAAAGAAAATTTGCACATTACATGCTGAACTAGACCAGCATGCTTTATTTGGTCACATGACTTGTTTACCTGTCTGTGATTGGCTAATCCTGACCTCTAGCTAGTGACTGACTGATGTACCATGAGAATGACTTTTCTGCTTTCACTGTTTATTTTTTTATTCAAAGATTTTAAGAGATTTCTTTTTGCAAATATACAAAATTGGCAAAATCAAATATAACTAAAGACAGATTTAGTCAATTTGGCAATATTCATCATTAAGAATATCTCCAATTGATTTAACTTAACACTGAACAACCCCCACCACCAAACAAAAACAAGAGGGCCAAGATGGCCCTGTGTCGCTCACCTGAGTAAGATGGCTGTGTTAGGCATAATGACAAAAAATCTGGCATCTAAAGTATTTTTCTAACATTTGACTAAGTGACCTACATATTGATCCTACCTGAATTTGCACTCAACTGGGAATTCATGCAGTCATCATTCATATCAAGTTTAATGAAGACTGAGACAAAAATGTAGGCCTGTAGAGTGTTCACAAGGTTTTTCTAAGATTTGATCTGGTGACCTAGTTTTTGACCCCACATGACCCAATTTTGAACTCATCGAGATATTATGTAGACAAACATCCTGACCAAATTTTATGAAGATTGGGCCAAAACTGTAGCCTGAAGAGTGTTCACAAGGTTTTTCTAAACTTTGACCTGGTGACCTACTTTTTGACCCCATATGACCCAATTTCGAACTCATCTGAGATATCATGTAGACAAACATCCTGATCAACTTTCATGAAGATTGGGCCAAAACTGTGGCCTCTAGAGTGTTCACAAGGTTTTTATAAGATTTGACCCGGTGACCTAGTTTTTGACCCCACATGACCAAATTTCGAACTCATCTGAGATATCATGTAGACAAACATCCTGATGAAGCAAGGTTTTTATAAGATTTGACCGTGACCTAGTTTTTGACCCCACATGACCCAATTTCGAACTCATCCGAGATATCATGTAGACAAACATCCTGATCAACTTTCATGAAGATTGGGCCAAAACTGTGGCCTCTAGAGTGTTCACAAGGTTTTTATAAGATTTGACCTGGTGACCTAGTTTTTGACCCCACATGACCCAATTTCGAACTCATCCGAGATATCATGTAGACAAACATTCTGACCAAGTTTCATGAAGATTGGGCCAAAACTGTGGCCTGTAGAGTGTTCACAAGGTTTTTCTAAGATTTGACCTGGTGACCTAGTTTTTGACCCCACGTGACCCAATTTCGAACTCATCCGAGATATCATGTAGACAAACATCCTGATCAACTTTCATGAAGATTGGGCCAAAACTGTGGCCTCTAGAGTGTTCCAACATGTAGACAAAAAAATCCTGACCAAGTTTCATGAAGATTGGGCCAAAACTGTGGCCTCTAGAGTGTTCACAAGCAATTGTTGATGACAGATGACGGACAAAAGGCGATCACAAAAGCTCACCCGAGCACAAGTGCTCAGGTGAGCTAAAAAAAACAACATAGCCCCTCAAAACCATTGAGCAGACTTCATTTATATCACTGTTTTTGAGCATTAAAATATTTGTCAAAAATCAATCTCCATTCCATTTTTTTTTAAATATGAGCAAATGATCCAAACTGATTTTATTTAAGACTGTTGATAAAAACAAACAAACCCCAAAACAATTTTTATTTTGGTATCTTTTATTATATATACAGTCAAACTTCGGTGACTCGAAGACTGAAAACTGGAACACCATACTTGACTCGAACACATTTCACGGCCCCAGCATAAACTGTTCTTAATTCTATATTGTTCGACCTGGGATGAGTTGAACACTGATGGCTGGAACTCTCGAACTAAATTTCAGGCCTGAGATTAAAAGTGCTATGTATTTCACACCTATCGGCTGAACCTCCCCACCCGTGATGTTCGCTGGGGGACTTATTGCAACCTGTGGTGCAGCTTGTTTTTCACACATTATGGGATTGGCACAATCAGCGGTTCAATAATTAACACATTTAAAGTGTAATAAGATGATACAAGTTAACGCTGATCATGTTACAAATCAAAGGAGGAATTTGTTTAATTGATTTAATGGGATTTACAACTTACACATAGGCCGATATATATGTACATGTACATGTATGAATTGTGTGTCATCATTGATGTTTATGATTTGATCTTGACAGCTGCTGTTTTATTGATTTATATATGTTTTAAAAGAATAACAAAGATAAGGTTTTTTATTTAATGTTACCTCTATCATTTTTTTGCCGATGTTATTTTCAAAATATGATATCTACTTTAATCAATCAATTCTAAAGGACGGCCTAATAATCAATTTTTTAATACACGTACGTATGTATATCATCATAGCCATGGTTGGATCGAACCACCGATGACAAACAAATTGCCGTTCCCCTAGTCTGTTAGAGTCACCGAAGTTCAACCGTATATATGGGTCACACTTTTACTACTTTATATATGTTTATCATTTCATAACCTGAATATCAAAATCTGAAAATGTGTTGATAAATAATTTGGAAATAAATACATTACAAGACAAACAAAAAAAAGTAATCAGTCAGTTCTAGCTATCGGACAGTAAGTACGGCCTCAAATGAGATCTTGTAAGGAAAGAAAATTACAATTGTAAAGACAAGGTAGACAGGTAGAAAATATTGTGCATCCTTCTAAATGGAAGAATGCATAAGAAAAACAGATCATTGTAAGAAGATTTGAAAAAGAGGGTGTGTCAATACCAATTAAATTTCAATAAAAAAAACATAAAACCCCTTCCAAGTTTATATTTGAAAAATATATATCATGTTAAATGTAAAATAACACTTTGTCTCTATTTTTTAAGAAAAGGAAAGATATTTTGGAGTTTAGATATGGGACATGATATGCAATATATTCTATTTTATAATTACCAGTATATTTTTTTTCCTATTAATAAGCAAAAAGTAAGAAAAAGGAAAAAAATAATGATCAGGGGAGGTAACATTTCCCAGAAAAAGGCACCTACCTCTTGCAGAGTTATCTCCTGTTCATGCTGTAATTGCTGAATGGTTTTTTGGTCCCGGGCATTCTAAGGGAAACAATAAATACATTGTAAAATAATTGTGTATATATATATATATATATATATATATATATAGTGTTATACAGCACCAATAAAAGATAATATAATACATATTTCCTCACTTGTGAATCCTGTGATCTTATTAAAAATGATTTAATAACCATGTGGGACAAAAATGCTTAAAATGTTTCCCAGTCTTATTCCGCTTCACTGTTAATTGGTCAAAAACACTATTAAGCAACTTTAGATGACTTGAAAATTTAAAATGTATGCATTACTAACAACCTGATTAAACTTTCTTAAAGTTTGCTCAGATTATTGAATTTGAGCAACCAGTCTAAGATGTAAGAAGCATGTCAAGGTCAGTGGTTACCATGGTAACATACCTTCATGTCCTTGTCCTCGATGGCTGCATTCAGGTTCCTGATCTCCTGCTGCAGTTGCTTCACCTTGCCGTTCAGCCGCTGTACCTCCCCCTCACTCATCTTACACTGTAACCATAGCAACAGCATCATCAGAAGTATACATTTTAGGTGGTGTATTTGGAAACAACTCATTCCTTTACAAATCAGGAGAGATTGAGGGAGGAAACCCTGATATGTATAACATCAAGAAAAAACAGTTTCTTACCAACAAGCAAAAGAATAATCTATTTTAATATCATTAACATTAGCAGGGGTGCAAAAAGATGACTGCAAATAATACACAAATGCTGTGGTGGATTTAAAATTCATGTCTTGTAACGATTGCAACCCTAACCCAGGTTGACTTACTTCATCAACAGCACCAGCGTACTTCTCCTGTGTTGTGTCAAGTTCTGTCTGCAGCTTCAGGATGGCTTGGTCTCGATTGGCAACCTGGGAAATGTATCACACAGGAGTTTAGAGAACTTTAATAATACAAATGTTTGTTTGTTTAATGGATTTATTGTCCCGACGACAGTATTTCAGTCATTTGGAGACTATGCCTACTTGAGACAGATATAGTACTGTCACACTGCAGTACCACGCCATAGACATGTGGCATGATACCACACCCAGTCAGATTATCCTGACAACGGGCCAAACAGTCCTGGAACTACCCTTATATGCTAAGCACCAAGCAAGGGAGCTATAACAGTACCAATTTTTTACCACCATGGTATGTCACTTTCAGGGATTGAACCCATGACCTCCTGCTCCTAAGGGCAGACAATTTAATCACTCAGCCACCAGGATTGTACGACTACATTGGTCAAATTATATTCACTTCTTTGGTCACTAGCTACAACAATGCAACAAACTGTTTACACAGTGGTCACTGTATGGTCCCTATTTGTCACTGACCTCTTTCTGGCAAGTACGGTGTTTCTCCTGGGAGATGGTGAGGTCCAACTCCAGTTGGTGCACCTGTTCCTGCAGGGTAGATAACTCCTCTGATGTGTTCACACCCAGCTTGTTCAGATTGGAGTTCTCCCCCTTTAGTTTCTCTATCTCATCCTCTGCCTTCAGCAACTGTGTACACAGAAAACTGGGTGTTACTAAGTATGGATTATTTCGTTAACATTGGCATTATACAATAACTCCTTGATGCAAAGAAATATACAGTATCATTCTGCTTTCATGATTGGACACAAATAAATATGTAAGAAATGTTGTTTTGCATTTAATCTATAATTTGTAACTAATTATTTATTGATCACTCTTTTGGATATATATCATCTCCAATGACAGCCACAGGGGTGCTTTATATTTTCCTCAGAAAAGGTAAACATGTTTTATATATCTGCAGTTAAATACCCCCTCCATTCTTAATTTCACTTAACAATGGATTGTGCTGAGTGTAATTATGATAAAGTTACAAGAACTCTTGTATATCTACATTTATTTTGATTCTCAAAAGAGGTGGGATGTTATTATTAAAACGATTTTTGAAAAAAAGAAAAGATAATTAACTGCATACTTCAGTGAATTTGTGATATACAGTAGATGACATATACTTACATTATTGGTACATTTGCTAATAATTTAAACTTACATCAGTGTAACATTAGCTTTATCAAGACTTACAAAGTAAACTTTATCAAGATTTACATTTGCTTTCATGACTACTTAGTCACATCATTTGCTATACTGATTTAAATTGCTGTGATATTTGCTATATTAAGACTACACTTATGAAACAGATACTTACTGACACGGATGCAACATTTACTATATTGACTTACATTTCTCTAACATTTCATATATTAAGATTATTTTTGTGACATTTTGACTTACATTGCTGTAATATTTGCTATATTAAAACTTACATCATTGTAACATTTGCTATACTGAAACTAACATTGTTGTAACATTTGCTATACTGAAACTTAAACATCATTGTAACATTTGCTATACTGAAACTAACATTGTTGTAACATTTGCTATACTGAAACTAACATTGTTGTAACATTTGCTATACTGAGACTTACATCGTTGTAACATTTGCTATACTGAGACTTACATCGTTGTAACATTTGCTATACTGAGACTTACATCACTGTAACATTTGCTATACTGAGACTTAAATAGTTGTAACATTTGCTATACTGAGACTTACATCATTGTAACATTTGCTATACTGAAACTTACATCATTGTAACATTTGCTATACTGAGACTTACATCGTTGTAACATTTGCTATACTGAGACTTACAATCTCTGAAATAATTGCTATACTGAGATTGTGTACAGTTTTTGCTATACTGAAAATTACATTGTTGTAACATTTGCTACACTGAGACTTAAATCATTGTAACAATTGCTTTGACATTTGCTATACTGAGACTTACAATTGTAACATTTGCTATACTGAGACTTAAATCACTGTAATAATTGCTATACTGAGACTTACATCGTTGTAACATTTGCTATACTGAGACTGGGACTCCAGCAGGTCCTCTTGTAGATGCTTAATCTTGTCCTCCCTCTGGATTGTCTACAAACAAATTGGGTCAAAATATGGATAGAAAAATAAAACAAAAATGTATTCAAAGCCCTCAGTTCTATCAACTATGCTATGGGCTCAGAAATAAATAATAACCTTTGAGATATAAATACCAACATATGGAAATGAAGGAATGCAAATGAAAACATAAAATGTAAGAAAAAAAGTTACAAAAGAAAGTATATTGAAATTATCTTTTATTTCCAAATATTTGAGAACAAAAGATGTCAAGAGAGAGAGAAAAAAGAAAAAAAGAATCCTGGAGAAAAATACTGAAACTGAATGAGGTACCTAATATTTGTTAGTTCTCTTATGGCCAAATCCTGCAGGCTTTCCTATACAGCTATAGCATATTAATGGAGCAAGTTCATTCCAAAGACAATGGATCTTATACACCAGAAAATTTTATTTACCAATCTAGGGATATTATTAAATATATGGATCAAGAGTTGGCAATTTTTCTAGATATTTATTTCTGAAATAATGAAAATTGACATTCTCATTAGATATTTTTTTAGTTTCTCCTTTCAAATATTACTATAGATAAGGTACCTCTGTAAGAGAATGACAAACTTTCCTCTAATGTAAGAAGTGACTGGACCTAATTGCAAGGATAAAACTGTCTCCAGATAACTATGAGGGTACTCTACAACAAATGGGTATTCCCAAATCTTACCTCATCTTCTGACTTCTTTCTTGTCTCGTCCAAGTCATATGACACTGAGTGAGAGCATCCTGGAGTTTCTTGATTGTCTCCGACTGTTTCCCAACTTCCTGTAACTTCTCCTGGTGTTTGGACTTCAGCTTCCCGATGTCAGAGTTCAGTTTTTGGATTGTGTCGTCTCTCACCACAACCTGATCAATGAATACAACACACATCATACATATATCTTTTTTGTCTTTTCCTATGTATTTATACAATTAACCAATAAAAACACTTTGCTAGGAGGGGAGGGGTGGCAGTGAGGGGGTGGAGGGCGCTGAGGCAAGATTCTTCCATGAATAACCTTCCTTCCTTCCTAAACACAAAGTTCAACCCCTGTGTTGTATGTTAGGATTATTAGAAGGTTTTGGGCTCAAACTAACCAGGATGGGGGGGTGGCAGTGAGGGGGTGAAGGGAGTTGAGGCAAGATTCTTCCATGAATAACCTTCCTTCCTTCCTAAACACAAAGTTCAACCTCTGTATTGTATGTTTCAACCCCTGTATTGTATGCTTCAACCCTTGTATCGTATGTTTCAACCCCTGTATTGTATGTTTCAACCCCTGTATTGTATGTTTCAACCCTTGTATCGTATGTTTCAACCCCTGTATTGTATGTTTCAACCCTTGTATTGTATGTTTCAACCCTTGTATTGTATGTTTCCAACCCTGATTGTATGTATTGTATGTTTCAACCCCTGTATTGTATGTTTCAACCCCTGTACTGTATGTTTCAACCCCTGTACTGTATGTTTCAACCCCTGTACTGTATGTTTCAACCCCTGTACTGTATGTTTCAACCCCTGTACTGTATGTTTCAACCCCTGTACTGTATGTTTCAACCCCTGTACTGTATGTTTCAACCCCTGTATTGTATGTTTCAACCCTTGTATTGTATGTTTCAACCCCTGTATTGTATGTTTCAACCCCTGTATTGTATGTTTCAACCCCTGTATTGTATGTTTCAACCCCTGTAATGTATGTTTCAACCCCTGTAATGTATGTTTCAACCCCTGTATTGTATGTCTCAACCCTTGTATTGTATGTTTCAACCCCTGTATTGTATGTTTCAACCCCTGTATTGTATGTCTCAACCCTTGTATTGTATGTCTCAACCCTTGTATTGTATGTCTCAACCCCTGTATTGTATGTCTCAACCCTTGTATTGTATGTTTCAACCCCTGTATTGTATGTTTCAACCCCTGTATTGTATGTTTCAACCCCTGTATTGTATGTCTCAACCCCTGTATTGTATGTCTCAACCCCTGTACTGTATGTTTCAACCCCTGTATTGTATGTTTCAACCCCTGTATTGTATGTCTCAACCCCTGTATTGTATGTTTCAACCCTTGTATTGTATGTTTCAACCCTTGTATTGTATGTTTCAACCCCTGTATTGTATGTCTCAACCCCTGTATTGTATGTTTCAACCCCTGTATTGTATGTCTCAACCCCTGTATTGTATGTCTCAACCCTTGTATTGTATGTCTCAACCCTTGTATTGTATGTTTCAACCCCTGTATTGTATGTCTCAACCCTTGTATTGTATGTCTCAACCCTTGTATTGTATGTCTCAACCCCTGTATTGTATGTCTCAACCCTTGTATTGTATGTTTCAACCCCTGTATTGTATGTCTCAAACCCTGTATTGTATGTTTCAACCCGTATTACCCCTGTACTGTATGTTTCAACCCCTGTATTGTATGTAGGATTATCCTTCTTGCAGCCATTATCCTTTAATTTTCAGCCTTTTTAATTAAACCACAGCACCATGCACAATACGCCTGAGCAAGAACGCAAACAAACAACACTAAATAAAACATTTATTATCTGAAAAATCTTTATATGAAATTAGGAATCTTTCATCTTTACATCCAATCTAGTAACAGTAACTTCTCTTTGATTAAACCCTTTAGACCAAATCATAAAAGAGAAATCACTGCATGAAAAGCTTACAGTAGCAATTACCAGAGACCATGCCTCTCTCTGTACAGGACAGGGAGACAGGTGTATAAAGGCAGGTAACAGATTACCTTCTCTGTGGTCTCCTTCTGTTGTCTCTGTATAGAGGCCAGGTCTGCCTTCAACTGCAGGATGAACTCTTCCTTGTTCTTCAACTGTGAAGGTAAAGACACACGGATTACATGTAAATTAATTATATTGGGGTTTTACTGACATTACAGATATTTAAGGACAATCTCATGACTAAAACTCTATCGGTAAAATCAAACTCAAATCCCTATTGAACCTAATGACCATACTTTGAGTTTGAAAATTACACATCAGTACCGTTTTTATTTTTGAAAACTTAGGGCAGATTTTAAAGTGACGCTACACATCAGAACCTTAAAGATGAGAAGGGAAAACTGACAAACTTGTCTAGTCTCAATTTTGATCTGGCGATTCAAAAGTATACCATGATGTATAACTGAGCATGTGACAGGGTCACTATTGAAATGATGGCGTATCCATTATCGGACCATACTCACGTTGAGCTGCAGAGTATCGTTGCGTGACTGCAGGGAAGTCTGCTCGATGTTCATGTTGCGGAGCTGGTCCTCCAGCCGGTTGATCTCATCCAGCTGGTTCCCGCTGCGCTTCTTAAGCTCCTCCACCTGGGAGTCCAGGTTGGCAATTGAACCTTTCTTTGTGTCAATCTGGAAGAATACAGGATAAATTCTTTTGCATTTCTTGCATTGTTTTTCTCTCAAAATCATTCCTTAGAACTGTCTGGTGTCGTTGAATTGCATGTTTACAATGACATCAAAATAACTTTATTTATCCAGTGAAAAGTTTACAATAGGTATTTTGTGTTGTTTTCAAACTCATACGTCGTAAGACATGCATGTCATAATCAATGTTTATTAGCAAAGATTAAAATTGATTAGATCATTTTCAATTATGTCAATCTTTTTTTTTTTTTTTTTAAGGCCACTATTTGGTTATCTCCATTTATTATCCCCATCAAAGATGCATTTAGTGTAAACTATAATCAATCTGTATGTGTCTAAAAATGACAAAGTTGCATGAGTAACAGGGTATGTACAGTCATGAAGTAACCTACCTCGGCAGTGGATGCACGTAACTGTAACTTTATTTGTTCCATCTCCCTCTCCAACTGGTTGATCTGTAACACCCATAAACATATCAGACCTGCATATATCACAGGAACACACATTTGTAAAGATAACCCTGCTGATTTGGTTTCCAACACTTTTACAGTATTAAATACACCTTCAATATACTCAATATACTTCCATTAATAATTATACAATGTATAGCATTATACCCATGAGCCCTCGACACAGATTCTACCTAAAGATGTCACTAAATTATGTGAACAAATAGTCTGAATTAACTTAAAATTCCAATTAATGAAAGTAGTTGATGGCAAAGGTTATAAGATAAATAGTATCTACATTTATATTTAATGAACACTGGAAGGTTGAGCAGAGGCCAGTTTTGTATCATTTCAGCCAACTCATGTAGTAATTTCAGTATCCTATGAGTTCTCTACTAGACCCTCTATAGATTTATGTATGGTAACTGTACTAATAAGCAACTGAACTGTTTAAAGCAGCCTGTTTACATGTATATGTGATACCTTTGATGGTATATTTAACCTCCAACTAGTAGCAAACTGCATTAAGAAGCAAGTTTTTCTTATTCCCTAACTGTATATCATTTTGAATATGCCAAATATCCAGCAGTCGGATTCTAGGATACATTTTACAGTTTCAATTCATCAAACATCAAATGAGAAGATTTTCAATTACAACACATTATTACTAAACATCACTGGACTTTACATCCATTTTTAACATACTGATTTACATGTTGCAATACAAAGGATCAAAGACTGAAACAAGAGGGCCATGATGGCCCTAAATCGCTCACCTGAATTCAACTGCTAGAGAGAAAATGCTTAAGCATACGTTTCCTGAAAATTGTTTCGTACATTAATAAACAAGAGGGCCAAGATGGCCCTTGGTCGCTCACCTGAGAAAGATGATTGCTTAAGAAATAAAGATGCTTGAGTGTAAAAGTGAAATCTGGCTTTTTTTTTATGGTGAAATGGGCATAACTCCTAAATTTACAAGTCAATATCAGTTATAATTGAACCCGATTGTGAGATTATGGGCATAAACATTGTCTTAAAGTTTAAAAATGATTGTTAAAAAAATGAAGTTGGCAGAGAATAAACAAAGTGAAATCTTGCATTTTTTGTATTAAAAGGGGCATAACTCCCGACCTAAATGACCCATCTCAGCCACAATTGAACTCAATCGAGACATTATGGTCATAACATTGTATAAAGTTTGAAGAGATTGCTAAAAAGATGAAGATGCTAGAGTGTAAACAAAGTGATCTGGCATTTTTTTGAATATTAAAAGGGGCATAACTTCTGAACTAATTGACGGATCTCAGCATTAATCGAACTCAATCGAGACCTTATGGTCATAAACATTGTAATCAAGTTTGAAGAAGATTGCTCAAAAGATGAAGATGCTAGAGTGTAAACAACGTGAAATCTGGCTTTTTTTTATATTAAAAGGGGCTAATCCTGACCTAATTATGATCTCAGCATAATCGAACTCAATCGAGACTTATGGTCATAAGCATTGCCATAAAGTTTGAAGATGATTGCTCAAAAGATGAAGATGCTAGAGTGTAAACAAAGTGAAATATGGCATTTTTTTAATATTAAAAGGGGCATAACTCCTGACCTAATTGATGAATCTCAGCCATAATCGAACTCAATTGAGAACTTATGGTCATAAGCATTGCCATAAAGTTTGAAGATATTGCTCAAAATGAAGATGCTAGAGTGAAACAATGAAACCTGACCTAATGTCGATATCAGCCATAATCAACTTGGCCGGATTTTATGGTTATAAACATTGTTAAAGTTTAAAATTATGAAATGAAGATGCTAGAGTGCAAACAATGTGAAATCTGGCTTTTTTGAATTTTAAAAGGGGCATAACTCCTGACCTAATGTTCCGATATCAGCCATAATCAAACTTGGCCGAGATTTTATGGTTATAAACATTGTTTTAAAGTTTGAAAATAATTGCTCATAAAATGAAGATGCTAGAGTGCAAACGAACAAATTGTGGACGACGGACGGACGGACGGACGGACGACGGACATTCATCGATCCTAAAAGCTCATCCTGAGCACACGTGCTCAGGTGAGCTAAAAAATGTGATAATAGGTTGTAATATTAGAAAAATAATAATATATTACTTATTTTTCCCCTTTTTTTAACTGACAATGAGTGCTAAAAAATGAAAATATTAAAGTTCAAACAGAGTGAAACCTTGCAATTTTCAACATTTAAAGGGGCATAACTCCTGACATAATAAATTGATTATAGCCATCATCAAATTTGGCTACGATATTCTGGTCATAAACAATGTCTTAAGGTTTGAAGGCAATTGCTTAAGAAATAAAGATGCTAGAGTGCAAAGAGCAATCTGGATTCTTTCAAATTTAAAAGGGGCATAACTCCTGACCTTATGTGTTGATTCCAGTCATAATTGAATTTTTAAAAAAAAAAGGAATTCAAAAAAAAGGGTTTTTTTTTTAACCAATTAAAAAAAAAATAAAGATGCTAGAGTGCAAACAAAGTGCAATCTGACTTTTTTAAATAATATAAGGGGTGTAACTCCTGACCTAATGGTCCGATATCAGCCAAAATCGAACTTGGCTGAGATTTTTTGGTTATAAACATGTATAGTTTGAAGAATTGCTAAAGAAATGAAGATGCTAGAGTGCAAACAATGTGAAATCTGGCTTTTTTTAATTTTAAAAGGGGCATAACTCCTACCTAATGGTATGATATCAGCCATAATCGAACTTGGCCGAGATTTCATGGTTATAAACATTGTTATCAAGTTTGAAGATAATTGCTCATGAAATGAAGATGCTAGAGTGCAAACAATGTGAAATCTGGCTTTTTTTAATTTTAAAAGGGGCATAACTCCTGACCTAATGTTGATATCAGCCATAATCGAACTTGGCCGAGATTTTATGGTTATAAACATTGTTATTAAGTTTGAAGATAATTGCTCATGAAATGAAGATGCTAGAGTGCAAACAATGTGAAATCTGGCTTTTTTGAATTTTAAAAGGGGCATAACTCCTGACCTAATGTTCCAATATCAGCCATAATCGAACTTGGCCGAGATTTTATGGTTATAAACATTGTTTTAAAGTTTGAAGATAATTGCTCATAAAATGAAGATGCTAGAGTGCAAACGAAAAAATTGTGGACGACGGACGGACGACGGACATTCATCAATCCTAAAAGCTCATCCTGAGCACACGTGCTCAGGTGAGCTAAAAATGTAATATTCAGTATGAATGTAAGCCTGGTTAAAATAAATACATGACTACTGATGTTATATACTGTGACATAAACACTGTTTAACCCTTTCCCTCATAGAGGACACCATGAAAAGACCTATGCGAACAGCATAAAACCAGATCAGCCTGCGAGTAACTCGCAGGCTGATCAGGTTTTATGCTGTTCGCTGCTCCACAGTGGTCTGGAAATGAGGATTTTGTAAGTAAATTTGGTAAGGTTTAACTGTGGTTTTCTGCAGATCAGGCTTTATGTGGTACCTATTGAGTGTGTCAAAATGAGTCTATATGAGGGAAAGGGTTAAAACATACATACAGATGTCAAAAAGTCATTTATATTAAAATAAATCTACTTCTTTTTTTCTGAATTAGTTTAATGAAATGCGTAAATAGTACAAAGCATTTACATGTTTATCTATATGGTATACCATAATGGTTTTGATTACAGGAATGCCGATACCTTGTATAACATATCGCTAGAATTTATAATCTATTATACTATGTGCTGTTCATGTTTGTCTGCTAATTACTTACAAATGTTCCATTTCTCCACTGAATGAGGTCAAAATCACACATATTATTAAAAAAAATATGTATTATTTATCACGCAATCAAATGAACAACAATTGTGATCATATTTCTGATGATTCCAATTGAATGAATTTAGGATCACTGATTGATCATTAAAGTGGGACTACTGATAGTAAATATCATGGTGTTGAAAACAATCACAATAATTGTGTTAGTCACAAAAACTCATTTCATTTCTTTCATCCCATATTGCAATGCTATTTGCATGTCAACGATTATAAGCAAATTGAAGAGTTCTAATCATTCTCACATGTACAAATGTTAGAACTGTAAGTAAACTTATTGCTAGGGCAAGTGAGAAGTGATTGTCCCATCAGATACTATACAGGTGTTCCTCTATGTATGTGTGATGGGTGGGGAGGGAGTCATTTGGTGTAACTGTACTGATAAGCAAACTACAAGGTAGTATGGGGCAGTAATATGCTCATAATGTAAACAATTATGTTTAAGACAATATTAAGGCAAACAAAGCTATCACTGACATGCTGAAACATCACCTTGGCTCAAAAATTAGGAAAAAATATTGAACATTTTAAAAGAGGAACTAGACTTTATAGGGCAGGTCAATGGGAATGGTTTCTAAATAGCTCCAATTTTACATTGTGAAGTGGATTTAGAATTAATCTCTTCAAAACATTCATGAATTTTAAAAAGAGTGTTCTATGGAACATGAGTGTTATGAAAAAAGAGTGACAGACGGACGACAGAAAAGTGATCCACATGTGTCATCTCTGCTTACAGCAGGTGACACAAAAGTGCTTACTGACTTTTCATTGTCAAATGAAAACAGGATTAACATTAGTACCTTTTACAATGAAAAAAAACAACAACAAAAAAAAAAAACTCAGAGAGGATTCCATATACATGTATATGGCATGTGTTAAGGAGGTGTGTCATACTGAGATGGACTTGAGGGGTTGGGTTGGGGCAGAAGTGATGTGAGACACACGCAGCTGCACTAACTACAAGTCCACTTACAGTTCCATCAAGGTTATCTAGCTGGTGTACACCCTGCTTTATCTACAGTAACATCACCAACACTCACTTACAATCTCGGACACTTTTCTGAGGAAGCTTATGCTACCAATAATGTTTCTGAGCCAACCACTCTGACCTTTCAGTTTCAATCTAATTTTCTTTTCCACAATCATCAAATGTGTTTGATTTGTTTATTGACTCTTGCATACAGATTCTTTATACAAATATAATTCTTTTTTAAAAGTAAAATACCATTCTTATTTTCCTATTCATTCATATTGAGAAACCTTCTAACCATTCTAATTTTTTTCATTATATTTTTAGATTTGCATATTAAGTTTTACTATTTTATTATGAAAAAAAGGCATTGCATGGAGAAACAAGAGTGTTCATTAGAACACATGTGTCACCTGCTGAAGCGAGACGGAAAAAGTATGACAAGACGACTGAAAAATGATCCCTATGTGTCACCTCTGCTTACAGCAGGTGACACAAAAAATCTCCTTCCACTGT
>CM037783.1:60170675-60220675 GCA_021229015.1 Solen grandis
TTGAATGTCCATACCAATTAAATGCTGATTACTGTGGTTGGATAATTATACCTACAAACCTGCATTGTTGCCGATCATTAACACTCGATTGCGTAATCATCAACTGCCCCCAAACAGTACAATAGCTTACCACCTGGGGTGTTTAATTGTTATCACTTCCGCGTGTCAGTGCACTTGCATGTTAAATACTGACCGCGAAACTCTTTTAAATACACATTGATAAAGAAGGAGATAGATTAGTTTCGCGGTAAGCCTATGCAAATAACGCGATATATTTTTGGGGTCCATAGATCGACCGCGATATATTGGTCAACGCGAAATAGCAGTCCGCAATATAGCGGAGCTGTACTGTATAAACCCAGAGTTTCTGAAGTTATTGAAGCAGTCACATGACAACAAAAACTCCACCCGCTGTTGCTACAGAATTTCTGTTTGTAACATAATAATCCGGAGTAAAGGTCATGAACCTTTCATTCATAAAGAGCTGCATACCTAAGTAGGTCATTCTCTTTCTCTAGTGCTAGCGAATTCTATCTGTTGTTTTGTATATGTAGAAATTGACCAGGTATTTGATTATTTAAGATACTAGAATGTTTGCCTATCTTATTTCCAAGTTACGAAATGCCCTGGGAGGAACCTAACTCGCCATCATGCAAAATATTGTGTGGACTACTTTAGGTCAATTACATACATACGGAGCACTATTTTTTCTTTTTACAGGAGTAGATCTTCATATACGTAAAATGGGTTGCTGTTCTGGTTAAGAAATGTCACGGATATTTTTTTCACGCTTAAAATTGATGCTTCCAATGCAAAATAATGGCAAAAGAAAACATGTTAACAAACAATAACACACTAAAAGCGGTTACGGTTATAATTTAAACGTCTGTGTAACATATTCCACTCGTATTCGTTAGTGCAGAATCGCATTGCATGGATCTGCACTAAGCGCGGAGAGGTACAGTTAAAACTGTTGTGGAAAATATGCAAATTAGCAAGGCCTGATTTCGTTCTTCAGCATAAGACGGCTAATCGTCGTCTAAAAACTGCAGGGTTCCCGCTGGCCGTCGCCAATGGCGCCAGAAAAAAAAATCTGGCTCCAAAAAATTTGAAATGGCGAAAGGTTATGACGCCTTATTTTTCATAATTGGCGCCGCATAATAAACTTGTGTTTTTACTTGGTTCCCGATTTTCATTCTCCACATATTAACCGCAATGAAAAGCGGATCACCAATCAGTTTACTCAAGCGTGTTTACCGTTATCGTGTAATCTTAATGATGGGTCTATTGTTTGTCACAGCAGGTGACAAAAGATTATTCTTATCCATTCATCGATTACGTAATCATGCTGCAGTAAATGACCAGAGGGCATGTGACCTCACTTACTTTGGCAAACAGCAAATTGCAAATTCTGGGACAGTGTTTGAGCAGCTGATTTTGACCTGTCGGCTGCTTATTTACAGATCCAGCCATGATCAGTTTCATGTAAATTAGTCTTTGTAAGTAAAACATATTGAAGTATGAAATGCAATAGTCGTAGAGGTTTAGTTTGAGATTTTGATATATTCAAGTAGTTCTTGACTTGGCTAAGTTTGGTCACATGGCTGACTAGTTTTGCTGCACCGAGTTTTCTTTCTATCAATGTTTTTTTCCATTGAAAAATATTTCCACTACTATGACAAAGTTCTAAAACATGTTTTTCTTTTATTTGTTTTATTTTTGAGGTTTTTCAGTTATTACAGGTAGATAGATCAAAAGGGAAACAAATCAATTGCATAATAATTTAAAGTTTTTCTTCCTCCCTTCATAAAATTTACAATTATTAAATAAATAACATCTCTTTAATTAAACATTATATCCTGAGTGAATGTGTGTGTGAGTAGTTTGAATATACCTGGTAATACAATTTAATACATATGGTACCTGTTTTTAAAGGGAGAAAAAATAAACATAATAAAAATATATATTTGAGCCATTGGCACTAAATTTGGCACAAACTTCCTTAATTTGGCTCCAAGTTTTCTCGTTTGGCGAAAGTTGTGGCGCAAACTTTTTTTCAGCCAGGGTAAACCCTGAACTGTGTTGGAATAGAATCATTTATTCATTCCAGTTATAAAAAAGTACATTCCATTATAACAAATACTGACAAGCAGGAAACACAAAAAATGAAAATGACTAGAACAATGTAATCAAATGACTTTGGACAGATTGATTTTGAAAATTTTCTCATAGGAGAATCAGCCTGAATGCTATCGAGGTTTTGTTTACTGCCTGGCTTGAGCGCATCGCCCTTTACAAATGATGTAAGCGACATGAGATTGCTCAGAAATTTTTAACGTACGGTCGAACGTGAAATTCAGAAAAAGAATTGTGGAAAAAATGGAAAGATAGGCTTAAATAGGTATATCTTCCGACAAATTATCACTTTTTAGCTCAACTTTTCGAAGAATATGAGACTATTGTAGTCGTCCTTGCATCGGCGTCATGACGTCGGCGTGGCAGCTTTTGGTTAAAGTTTTGCATGCAAGTTACTATCAATCTTATATCTCAATAACCATTTATGGTATTGACTTGAAAGTTTATAAATATGTTCAGGGGCATCAGACAACCAAGGTAGATAACTCTTGACTGAATCTAATATAAATTATGGCCCCTTTTTAACATAGAAATTTTGGTTAAAGTTTTGCATGCAATAGAAAATTTGGTTGAAGTTTTGCATGCAAGCTACTATCCAGCTTGTATATCAATAACCATCCATTGTATTGACTTGAAAGTTTATGAATATGTTTAGGGGTATCAGACAACCAAGGTATATAACTCTTAATGGAATATATTACAAATTATGGCCCCTTTTTAACTTAGAAATTTGGTTAAAGTTTTGCATGCAAGGTACTTTCATGCTTATATCTTAGTATCCAGGCATGGGATTTATTTGAAACATCTTTAATTCATTTAGGGGTATCATACTATCAAGGTAGATAACTTTTGATGGAAAATGTTACAAATTATGGCCCCTTTTTAACTTAGAAATTTTGATTAAAGTTTTGCATGCAATGTACTTTCATGCTTATATCTCAGAGTCCAGGCATGGGATTGATTGAAACATCTTAAATATGTTTAGGGAGGGGTATTGTACTATCAAGGAAGATAACACTTGATGGAATATATTAAAATTATGACCCCCTTTTAACCTAGAAATGTGGTTAAATTTCTGCATTCAAGCTACTAACCATGGAACTGACTAGAAAGTTAAGGAGTGTATTCAGGGGCATCAGAAAACCAAGGAGGATAACTTTTGGGCTTAATTTTATACAAATTATGGCCCTTTTCTAACTTTGATATTTGGTTAAAGTTTAACTGTTTTGCATGCAGTGTTATTTTGCTTATGTCTCAGTAACTAAGCATGGGATTGATTTTAGACTTCTTAAATATATTATTATATACATGGTATGTGAAGGGTTAGTTTTGTTTAGTAATTAGCAAGACAGCAATTATTGTCATATGGCAACAATCGTTACATTATCGCTAAAAATAGCAACAAAGCAGTTTTTTTTCGAAGACAATGAAAGTAAGATTTTCAGAAAATCAGGAGATATTCTATAAAATATAAAGGTACTGGGAAAATGAAGCTGTCCAGACATTATGTCCAACAATAACAGAAGCCTTCGTCATCAGAATGAAAATATAAAGGACATGTCCGACTCACCGACAGACAGTCGCAGTGATGAATCATTGTTTACCCCTAGTTTGTCTTGGGTCAGGCAAGTGCTGAACCTAATTATGTATGCATGAGTGGATTTGAAATCGAGGCTGGTAGATAACAGTGTGCTAATTTGGTTGATATTTTAATAAATGTGTCATAATCTACGAGATGAAAGCGACTTCTTTACCCAAACAGCGCTTTCTTTGCGTCCCGTGGATGCATATATTTGGAATTCATTGCGTCTGCGGTGAAAAGCGTGTGTCTCTGACGCAGGACGAACAGCGAAAGGAATCACTGGTCACTGATTGGTCAGTTTAAAGCAGTGAATTTTACTGAGTATTGCCGAAAATACCTGGTGAAATGGTGTATTGATTGGCTATATGTGTAAGGTACTATTGTTTGTAGTGTTGATTGATGTTGACTCCTCCAATTTACTGTTAATAATCAAAATAAAGATAAAATTCTCAAATAAAAAACTGATAAATCATAACAATTTCATGAAATCAATTATGATTTATAAATATATTAAATAAACAAATAAATTAAGCATCCAAATAAAATAAGTTTAAATTTATTTCCTTACATATGTGTATTTCACTCATGCAATTATCATCAATTTGAAAAAACAACAACATTGGAAGCATATTACATAAAACATGTTAACCCTTTCCCTCATAGAGGACACAATGAAAAGACCTATGTGAACAGCATAAAACCAGATCAGCATGCGAGTAACTTGCAGGCTGATCAGGTTTTATGCTGTTCGCTGCTCCTCAGTGGTCTGGAAATGAGGATTTTGTAATTAAATTTAGTAAGGTTTAACTGTGGTTTTCTGCAGATCAGGCTTTATGTGATAGCTATTGAGGGCGTCAAAATGAGTCTATATGAGGGAAAGGGTTAATGCACAAAACAAAGCAGTTCAAATGGTTTTATATATGGGTTCGCATCGTCTTATGAAATTTTAACATTGTCCTAAACAAAGGTTCACATCAGCCATGGTACAAAAGAAGATAGCGTTTCATATCATCCGAGGTTCACATCGGCGGTGGTTCACATTATAGTCCATAATTCCTTACAATCAATGGCCAGCGCGTATATCTATCTTCCTCAGAGACTGTTCATAGATAACTTTCCATCTGAACATTTCTTTAAAATCATGCATTTTCCCCAAAATTTGCTATTTCCCCAATATAAAAAAATTGGTGATATTTATAGATCCCTTTCCCATCATTTGAAAAAGTCCTGATTGGCGAGTGCAGCAACTACAAAGCAATTTAACAGTGAACTACATTTTGATATTTATGGGGAGGGTTATTCCAGATGGACAGTTTGTCCTTCTTAAAAGGACTCATGATATTTTTTTGCATTTTAAGTGCATTTTTTTACATTTCATGTTTATCATCCTGCTAATCCAGGGGTCCAGGGTTCAAATTCCAGTAGAACCTTGGAAAGTTTCTGGGACACTTTGCAGTGTTCCCACCTAACTAGCGCTGGCTCATCCAAACAGTGGTTAAGGGGCTTCATGTGTATAAATGCTATACACTGGGCACATTAAATAATCAGGGGGTATATTTGTAACAAGCTAGGGTAACACACCCAGATCGTTGTATCCACATCTGTCTCTGTGTGTAGGTGCACCTGTCTAGAGGTGCTAAGGGAGGACAACCCTGACAGAAAAAGTCCAAGAGAACTGAAGTCAGAGGCGCTCACTGCCGGGCCTTTAGGGTGCCCTCTGTCAAAAACTGCTGCAACGTGCTTGATACACTTGAGTGCAAACACAAACAATAAACTCTTTACTTTTATGATGAATTGAGTATCCGTAAAATTCAGTGAATAATTTAGCATATGTTACGTGTCATTTTTTTTTTTTTTTAATTAAAAAAAAAATATGAGAAAGCAGCATTTATAAACTAAAATGTTTACAATGAATTATAACATGGTGAGCAGCTATAATTGAAAAAAGAGTGTCACTTAATTAATTTTTAATTGAGTAATTATACAGTTACACAGCCAATCTGTTACTCAGAAGAAAACAGTATGTAATTAGGACTCCCAATTCACCAATGCCTGTTTCCCTAACCTTCCAATCCCTTTTATTATAAAAGAATATTACAGATTTTAATTGAGTTTTGTCACCAATCACCTGGAAATAATTAAGTATTTGACAATAATTAATTGACTTATTACTCAAATATGCAGCATATCTCTAGTTCTGTGTCATTGAATCAAGCATGAATTTTGATGGATGTTTTCAGTGAATGGGAATACTTCTACATGTATCAACATTTGTATGGATATGGGATGGGAAGGTGAAGGAGAAATAACAATGCAGCTAGTCTATTGATTATCTTTCTGGGTGTGTCATTGCAATTTGAAAATATTGTCTTAAATAATTTCATTTATACTATTGAATATAAAAATGAAAATTTAAAAAAAGATATTATAAAGCAATTTATATTTGGCATGGACATTTTTTCTATTCACATTTGTTTATTAAAATCAATTTTACCAATTATAGATAAATGGAACTGTGTCGTAAATGAGAAACAAATCAGTGTGCTACGAAACTAGCTGCATTTTATTTCTCTTTCAGATCAGATGCTGTAAAAAGTCCTACCAAGTCATTGAAACATTCTAAAATCAGAAGAAAAAAAAACAATTTACTGAAGAAAAATTGGAAGCCATGGACTCTTTGTCGAAAGTTTTGGAGCTTGTAGAGCAGCGGGACAGTTATGGACTGAATCAGATGATTGTGCTAGACAGACAAGTACCAGAACAACAGTACTGGGAGCTTGTATCAACACTGGGGGAACACCTAACTGAGAAGACCTTAAACCAAGAGCCGCACTTCTTCGAAGCCTGTGAAGAGAGTCTGTACTTTATGATAGAGAGTGGAAATGAGGAGGATCTGCTTCTTGCATTGTTGGAACAAGCAGATACTCTGACGGACACAGTGAGGTTTCAAAGCTTCCTGAACTTGATACAGAAATCAATCCTGAAGACAACAGAAAAGCAATCCTTTTCTCTAGAACTCGCTCTGGAGACATTAGCAGACAATATTAAGAATTTAGAGCTACCTAAGGACCTTGATCTTGAAGGGGATGAAAGGAGAAGTTACGACTTAGATCCAGAACTTGATAGAATAAATGAATATGTTCAAGCATACCTGAGGTTTCTGAGGCCGTTTGTTGAGCAGGTAATTAAGGGTGGCACAAGTACCACAACTGGAGGAAATGCTGAAGTGATGGCCAGAATGATTACTAAACATCTTCTATTGTGTCTAGAGCACCCCCTGATGTATCTTGATCTCACACTGGTAGAAAAGAATGGGAAGAAACTTAAAACAAACACAAGAACATCTGCTGAGGTTTTGTTTGATGCAATACATAAACTGAACCCAAACATACAGGTTCTGGTTGATACATCAGTTAAATGGAATGAAGAATTAAAAACTCTATTAGCAAGAGGTGATGTGGAAGCGGGTGGTTATGATGACAAACAGCCAGTGTCGGAAATGGCTCTTAGCTGCCTTGTGTATCTAGTTCATGTTGAGAAGCTGGCACCTCCACAGTACCCCACCCTGTGTCCAAGGAAGACCCAGATGGAACTGTGTCTGGGATTTGTGCTGACCCTCATGTCTCAAGCTCAGAGTGAAGTGCAAAACAAGGGAGTGCTCTTGTTTCAAGCTGTGATAAACAATCTGCAAGCATCATCAGACCTCCTGTACGATGATCTAGATAGACCTGAATATTTCGGAATACTTGATGCAATGTTTGACATCATGATTAGATGTCCTGTAAAAGATGTTCGCCACACATGTGTTCAGCTTCTTCCGGTATTTATTCAGCTGTTTGACCATAAAGGACGGTATCATATATTCCTGAAAATATTTGCTACATTGAAGCATTCTGGTGCATATGGTTATTGTGTTCAGCTGTTCAAAAATCAGATGAATGAAGTAATTGCAGGATCTCAGAACATTCCGCAATGCAATGATTTAGATATGTTCTACAATCTTCATCTAAAGAGGCTACTGCTCCTGATGACCAATCTTGCTGAAGGTCCTGCCACGGATATGGTGGAGCATTCAGACAGAATTATATCCACTCTCAATCTTATCCGGTTTCTTGTCATCAGAGACCCACCACATGTAAACCAGACTGGAATCTGGAATACACTGCCACAGTTAGAGAAGGATTTTCTAAAGGCACTGCATGTGGGACTGGAGATGTCCAAGGGTCACTATAAGCTGGAGTTATCAGGGGTGGAGGGTAGGAAAGGTTTGGAGGGAACTGGAGCAGAGGATGTAGAGATGAGTCTGAGTGTGGCTGGACTGAATATGCCAAAGATGCCAAGGGAAGAGAAGATAGCAGTGATGAAGCAAGCTCTCAATACTCTAGATCTGGTGACCAGTCTTGTGATCAGGGTGGAGGAAGTGATTGAGGAAAAGAGAAAGGCATCTCCTAGTGACACAGACTTATGATGTAAACAGGCTGGAGGAAGTGATTGTGGAAAAGATGAGGGCAAGCTTCCTGTGACATAGACTTACAATGTGATCAGAGTGAAAATGATTAAAAATCAGAGAAAAGCAAGGCTGATGTAATTTGGACTATGACCGTTGACAAGTTTTTTAAATAAGTTTTGGTATAGTTGACGAGAGAAAGACTCTTTGTAACATGGACTTCCATTGGGATCAGGGTGAAGCATAGGATTAAGAGGAAATTTACAGTAAAATGCCAATTGAGGTTTCATTCAGTTATTTTAAATTGTGCTTAGTGCCATCGTCCATGTGGTTCAAGTATGAGAATACAAAAGTGTAAGAATGAGTTTGACTCTTGACAGCCTTTTATGGGATGCCTATTTTTACTGTACATTATAAGACAGAAACAAGAGAAACATGTTGGATTAAAATAACAGATTTGTAACTTGCCACTAGTCCTCTTTATTTTTCATTGATTAAGGTAGTCGCTATTTACCACTGTATGATCGTGTGGTTTACTTTTTGAAATTTAATTAGTCCCTTATTACCGCTGTTTACAGTGGAGGGGACTATAGGTTTGCCCTCAGTCTGTCCGGAGATCTGGATCCCGCAATAACGTAAAGACTGTTTAAGAATATATTATTAATTGTTGGCAATATGGAGGTTCTGCAAGTCATTTCGATTTTTTTTCTTGGTCCAATATTCTGGTTGCTATGGTAACAGAAAAGTTATACACCTTACCTGTAGGGGACTGGTGTTGGTGCAACACCAGTTACTTGTTTACAATAAAAGTTAACCACATAGTTGTGTTATTTATTAACTTTGAAACATAATAATATATAATATTCCTATAAATGACAAAAATATATAATATTCCTATAAATGACAAAATATATAATATTCCTATAAATGACAAAAATATATAATATTCCTATAAATGACAAAATATATAATATTCCTATAAATGACAAAATATATAATATTCCTATAAATGACAAAATATATAATATTCCTATAAATGACAAAACTATATATTCCTATAAATGACAAAATATATAATATTCCTATAAATGACAAACAGATTGTATATTAGTTTGTCATTGTTCTTGTGTCATTCTAGATCTTAAATTTCTCCTCTAGTTCCTTTGTCTGCAATTTCCTGGTTAGCTCCCTGTGATTTACAACTGGACCCAATGGCCAAGTACATGTAGTTAAGAGTCTGCCTCATAACCAGGAGGTTGGGGGTTGATCCCCAGCTGCGACGTCTGGAAATCATTAAAAATTATCTAGTAGTTCTCACTTGTGCTTATTTCTCAACATGTAAGGGTAGGTGAAAGACTGGTTTGCCTTGTTCCAGGATATTTTCATTGGGTTTTCAGCTTTTGACACTTAATTTTTTAGCCAGATATCCCAAAGGAACACCTGCTTTGAAATTCAGGAGTCCCTTCTGAAAATTAGGAGCCCATGTCATGTCATTCAGACATATGATGGCTTTATTTAATTAACAGTTGTTGAAGAAGTTATGATTCATCATAGAGGGTTACTAGTAAGAAGTCTTATGAAGATGATTACACAAGTTTTCAACAAATGTGGCTGTTCAGTTTACTATTACATGTAATTGGAAAAGTAACTTTTAATTTCAACCACTGGGTTTTGTAGCTTGCCATTTGATATTACACTTTAAGGCAGCCCTATATCAAAATGACTGAAATACTGTCCAGGGCATTAAATCCAAGCATAAAAATAAAAGCACACCAGGCTGTATAAGAATATTACATGTAAGTCCACAGCTGAACCACTGGTCTTTATTAGTCTTAGGCTTTGTATGGTTGAATTTACAAAAACTCTATTATTTCCTAAAATGTGTGACAGGAATCCAAGATTCCAGTGATTTCTTTTTATTAGGGTTTTGTGGTCACCCTTTGTCAGTTATCCATTGTCCATCATCAGCAAAACCTCAGACATCTTCAGAAATCATTGGTCAAATTCAAGTTTTATTTGGTAAAAATGATCACCAGAATTGCTTAATCAAAATTAATCTGTTGGCTAGTTTGATGCATATTCAAAGGGAGTAACTAATATCTTTTCAAATAATTTTGGCATGAGTTGTCTCCCTTGGTATTAAGATAATTAATTTAAAAAAATCTTCTCTGTTTCTCTACAACAAATATTTAGAATTCTAGTCTTTATTTAATTGCACAAATGATCACCTTATTGAAATTCACAATAACTGCTTAACTTGGTATCCATTGGTTAAACCTATTTATCATATTCTGTCATGGCAGAATTTCAATTTTCATTCAGCAGTAAATAACACAGAAGATATTTCAGTCAAATCACTCAAAACTAAAGTGGGATTCATGCGTTATTTGCAAAGGTTGAGTATGCTGTCAAACCTGTCTTAAGCGGTCTGTCAAGGGAACAAGAGAAAGTGATGGCTTAACAGAGTTGACCACAAAATGAAGTTTATATATAACAATATGCTACAGTTTGGTAATATTAAAATTGACCACTAAATGCAGGTTGGCTGCTTAGTACAGGTGTCCACTTATACAGGTTCAACTGTTAATTAAAACTGTGAATATCTTGCTTGCAACCCAGTACTACATGCACCTTACTAGTCAATGGATTCCTTATATAAATGGCAAGGGCCACTGGGAGAATGTTCATGTCAAACAATGGTAGGTCAATTCAAATGTATTCTACATGTATTTGCTTTTATTCCTTCTTTATCTGGGGCCATTCACTGGCATTGTCCCTTTCGAAGATATCTTAATATTTATGCAGTTTTGCTTTTTAGTCCAGGATTTTTCTGTTCCCAATGTAAAGAAAATGGTGATATATTTTCCCCAAAATATAACTTTTACTTTATGAATATTCATATACAAATATATGACTTGATGAATATTAATTAACTGAAGTTAAAATGGTATAAAATAATATACTATATGAAATCATGAATTTTTCTTTACCACACAGACTGTGTAGAAACTGAGCTACAAAATTGTATGAACAAACAGAGGAGACCCTTATCAGCAGCTCCTATAGGAGCTGTCAGATCTGGGTCTGCTCTGTTTGTCAATGCCTGTAAATGAGATTGTGTGAAGAGAGTTAAGGCCCCTTCCTAAACAAACGTGTATTAATGACCAGCGACTTTCTGCATGAAAACCTTATCATCGCTTTGAACATTTCAAGGATTTCAAAAAATGCAAATAATTCTAGCTGTCCAGTGTTCTCTGTAATCAGGCCTTTTTTTTCAGATGTTTGGGAAGGGGCCTTAGTATCATATTTTAGGGAAAATATGACCTTTTTTAGCTCACCTGAGCAAAGCTCAGGGTGAGCTGTTGTGATCCCGTGAGTGTCCTTCGTGCCTCATGCGTCAACATCTAGCACCTTCATTTCCTAAGCTATCATCTTCAAACTTTAATGACAATGTTTATTACCATAATGTCTCGATTGAATTCGATTGTGGCTGAATTCGGGCAATTAAGTCAGGAGTTAAGCCCCTTTTAATATTAAAAAATGCCAGATTTCACTTTGTTTACACTCTAGCATCTTCATTTTCTTAGCAATCATCTTCATAAATTTATGACATTATTTATGACCATAATGTCTTGATTGAGTTCAATTGTGGCTGTGATCGGTCAATTAGGTCAGGAGTTATGCCCCTTTAATATAAAAAAATGCAAGATTTCACATTGTTTACACTCTAGCACCTTCATTTCTTAAGCAATCATCTTAAAACTTTACGACATTGTTTATGGCCATAATGTCTCGATTAAGTTTGATTATGGCTGATATTGGCTAGTTGTGTCGCCTGCATAGCATGGCAGACACATAGGGATCACTTTGTCCGTCGTCGTCGGCGTCGTCGTCGTCGGCGTCACACTTTCTTGTCCGGAGCATAACTCGAAAAGTATTTGAGGTATCACCTTGAAACTTAAAACATGGATAGATCACATTGAGGTGGAGTGCAGTGCACAAGAATGATAACTCTGACTTTCGTATTTTCTGAGTTATTACCCTTTGTTGATTCTGAGATTTTATTTTTGTCCGGACCATAACTCAAAAAGTATTTGAGGTATCACCTTGAAACTTCACAGGTGGAAAGATCTCATGGAGTGCATTGTGCAAGAATGATAACTGTTGTATTTTTGGAGTTATTTCCCTTTGTTTATTTTTTTGGATTTAATTCTTGTGTGGTGCATAACTTGTAAAGTATTTGAAGTGTTGCCTTAAACATTTATAGTAGATAGATCTCATTGGTCTGAGTGCAGTACACAAGAATGATAACTCAATAATGACAATGATGACTACAAACTTGCAACATATATATAATTAACGTCATAAGTGCTTAATGACGTCATAATTTTTCTTACAGTTAATGTTTTGAATTCATAGTCATTCTGACACTCCTCTGATGAAGACTGTATAGTCGAAAGTGCTCGGGAAAATTATTACATATTGCACTGTTTGAATATTTTATTCCCCCCCCCCCCCCCCCCCCCCCCCCCCCCCAAAAAAAAATAAAAAAAAATATATATATATATATATATGTGTGTGTGTGTGATTTGGTGTTATTTTGTACCTCACAAAATAGATTATGCTTTATCAATAATTTGTCAAAAGATCGATTTTCTAGTCAATTCTTTCATCAAACATGCTTAAATGCAGGCGACACAAGTGTTCCGAGGAACACCCACATCTAGTTAATTTAGGAGTTATGTCCCTTTCACTATAAGAAAGCCTTTCTTTCTTTCTTAAACAATCATCTTTCCCAGGTGAGCGATTCAGGGCCATCTTGGGAAGAAAAATCCTGGAGTAAGATCATTTTTGGGGAAAACTAGAAGTTAAAGAATTTTTCTGAGTGGAAGGCACCATGAAACCCCTGATAAAGGAGGAAAAAAGCCCTGCCAGTCTTCTTGTAAATCATTGATTCAGATGGGAATTTTGTCCTAATTTGTTCAAATTTGTTAAGAATTGTTCATTTTGCAACCAACCTAAAATGATGGACAATCAGACCCAACAAGATGGATCTTGGTCTTTCTAGTAAATTTATCAAGACCACTGAATGTCTCAAAATATACAAAAAAAAGTCCAAGTCCACTATGTTCAAAATACTGTCTTATACCCAGGGAACCAGTCATTATGTCTGTATGGACTGCTCCATGACTGTTTTTCAGGGCGGAGTCGTCTCCACTGTGTGGCAGGCAGGACCCTCTCCCAGGGAACAGGTGGATACAGAGGAGGCAGCTCCAAACAGGTAAAACACATGATCATGTAGGAATGTCAAATGACTCAAACACCACCAGCATTACTTACAATGAGTAAGCAATCATGAAGCTATTAAGATATGCATTCCAGCATTCTTGTTTACCATAATATTGTATGTATAGGATAGTTTATTGATTCTTATGAAGCCAAGAAGCCATGCAATAATGTAAAGTGTCATTGTTCAATTAAATAATGATTCTGAAATTTATATTATCAAGAGATAAGTAGGTCCAATAATTCTATATACACACAGATTTTGTGTGTTTCAAAATTTTTAGTCTGCATGGGTAAAAGTTTTCAGGAATTTTCCTGAACTTCAGGTTTTTCTGATTGCCAAATGACTTCTTATTCTATATATACATGTAACTATATAAAAAATTGCTAAAATCAGGGTTTTCAGGCTTTTTAAAAAAAATTTACCGACGAGTCCATTCGGTTCTTATACAGGTTTAATCTGATAACTACATGGAGATTGATAAGATTTTATTCTATTTCCTGCTTTCTTTTGAGTGCCTTTGCACTTAATAAGGATCTCTGCTCTCTCTGTCTGGTCAAGCTTCACAATGACCATACATGCATAGCATATCAATCATTCAAATACATGTAAAGATTTTGAATTAAGAATCTACGATACATTATATATCATTATTTTGTATGAAAATTTACAGCATGTACACACTTTATATAAAATAAAAAAGCATTTTACCAGTGTTTGGCAGATGTCACATGTGCTAATTTTTGCAACTGAGTTGTTTTAGAGGTTAAATGTTTATGAATGGATTGTATATGTGGTTTTCTTCCCCATGCAGTGCCACAGACGAGCCATGTGATCAATGGGGAGGATACAGAGCACGAGACCAAGCAGAGGATCTTACGTTCATCACTGCCCTTCGTAAACACACAGGGGTGGACACTCAATGCCCTGGCAGCAGGTATGTAGATGTGCATTTGTTTGTAAAATGTTTATTGGGGTTTAACATCCCACAGCATGTCAGTCATTTGGAGACTTTGTCTATGTGAGACAGATATAATGCTGCCACACTGCTGTTTCATTCTGTAGACACATGGCATGTAACCACACCCAGTCTCATTATCCTGGCAACAGGCCAACCAGTCCTGGAACTACCCGTATCTACCTTTATATACTGAGTGCCAAGCAAGGGAGCTGTACCAGGACCTTTTTTAACGACTTTGTTGGTATGTTGTGCCATGGATCGAACTCACAAATTCCTGATTCCGGGGTGGACGCTGTAAATACTCAGCCCTGACAGATGTTATATAGATGAATTGGTGGTCCCAGGAATGTGTCAGTCATCAAAAAAAAGATATTTGGTGTACAAGCTTGAATTCCTGTAGATCTAATTATGTAATAAAATGTTCAATTATCTTGAATATAAAAAATGTATGTTACAAAATAATATTAACAAGCCCAAGAAACATGGGTTTGTGGTCAAATTGAGCATATATATTGCATTTCACAACTACACACAATAGTCTCTTACTTGCCCCATTGTAAATCTGATATACCATCCCTCAATAGCGATACCCCATTACAAAGAAAAAAAAAAAGAAAAGAACTAATGGTTATGTTTTTTATCTTTGAAGTAAAATACATTTACAGTAGAAAGAAAATGTCATTTTGAAGTTAAGTACACTGTAAAACATTTTTTTTTAAAGTTATGAAGCACCATGAATTGCTCTACCAGCAGTGTGTTTCTTAGACAAAACTCATTGACTGTACCTGACACTTTATATGAAGAAAATTTAACAGAATAAAATGTTTGATAGCATATTCAAAAATGTAAAATTTAGATCAATTTAAGCACTTCTAAGAATATCACCCAGATGGTATTGTTCTGTTCACCTTCCAGGAGCTGAGGCTGAAGGTTTGCCAGGTATTGCCCACGGGCTCTTCCCCCGGGGTGGGGTGGAGCTGGTGTTGTTCTTCTATAGTGACTGTAACAAATGTCTGGCAGAACAGCTGGCTGCCCAGGTCAAACAGCAGGAGGAGGAGCAGGGCACCAGCCAGATGGGGTAGGTCAGGGAATTAGGATCTGTGTTGTTTTAGCACACTAGAGCACAATATGCTCAGGGTGAGCCATCATTACACTGTGTCTAAAATCATTTCCTTCTTTATACACCCACAAATGAAGTTTGAAAGGGGTATACTGGAATCAGCCTGACTGTTGGTCGGTTGGTCTGCAAAATCTGGTGAACTCCTCCTTCACTTTCAGATCAATTCACCTGATACTTGGCATAAATATTCATCAGGAGCTGTAGATGTGCAAGACACAAATTTCAAGTTCATTCACGCAAGGATTACGGAGTTATTGCCCCTGAATCAACTTGAAAAGTCTTGTCCGGTGAACTCCTCCTGCAGTTTCTGTCCGATTCACCTGATAATTGGTATGAATATTCATTAGGAGGAGTAGATGTGCAAAAAGGTTTTCCCCAAAATTCTAAATGTCGTGTCCGAACCCCTTAATTTTTAAGCTGTAGATGTGCAAGATCAAATTTCATGTTCGTTTGCACAAGAATTATGAAGTTATTGCCCCTTATATGACTCTAAATATCTTGTGATGCAAACTTTCTACATTTCTTAACTGATTCAGGTCAAATTTTGTGTGTGCATTCATAATCAGCTGGAGAGATGCGTCACATAAATTTCACTTGAGTTTTCTCAAGGATGGCAGACTTATTGCCCTAGTCCCATTTTTAGCTCACCTGAGCACAAAGTGCTCAAGGTGAGCTTTTGTGATCGCCCTTCGTCCGGCGTCCGTCGTCGTGCGTAGTCCGTCGTCAACAATTTGCTTTAAACGACATCTCCTCTTAAACCGCTGGACAGAATTTAATGAAACTTGGCAGGAATGTTCCTTGGGTGAGGCTCTACAAAAGTTGCTAAAATAAAGTTGATCCATGAAGAACTCTGGTTGCCATGGCAACAAAAAGAAAAATAATTTGAAAACTTTAAAAATCATCTCCTTCAAAACTACTGGCCAGATTTCAAAATAATTTGATACAGATGTTCCTTGGGTCAACCTCTACCAAAGTTGCTAAAATTATTCCGATCCGTAAAAAAACATGGCCGCCAGGGGCGGGGCTTATTTGCCTTATATGTATATAGAGAAACCTTTAAACAACATCTCCTCTGAAACCACTAAACAGAATTTGATTAAACTTGGCAGGGATGATCCTTGGGCCAACCTTCACAAAAGTTGCTAAAATAAACTTGATCCATGTAGAACTCTGGTTGCCATGGCAACAAAAAGAAAAAAAAAATGAAAACTTTAAAAATCATCTTCTTCAAAACTACTGGCCAGATTTTAAAATAAATTGGTACAGATGTTCCTTGGGTCAACCTATTTATCTCAGATGAGCAATTTAGGGCCATCATGGGCCTCTTTTCTGCAGTTCAGGCTACCTCTCCAAAAGTTGATCCTTTACAGATCAGATTTACAGAAGTTGAATATTTTTAAGTGTGATATTTTGTTACATTTATGCATAAAAAGAATGCATCAGCTCATAAACAAAACAAGAAATATGTCTTGGTAGCTTAATAAAATGCAAAAAGTTACATTAAATTACAAGGCCACTTATTAAAGAGAGAGAAGTCTAATAGAGAGAGAGAGAGAGAGAGAGAGAGAGAGAGAAAACCAGCTAGAAACAAAAAAATAAATTGTACCCTTAGATGAGATTGTCCACTAGTCTGATAGGTCATTTGGGTGATTCCACTACATATGCAGAGGTGGAGAAGATAACATTACCACAAATACCATTCCTATAGCTTAGTCTGACCTACTGGCAGAGGTCACATTTTCTGGACTGTGTTGCCCCACTGAGTTAGTGCAAAAACTACATAACCTGCTACTATGTATATGAGATACTAGGCTAGTTTTACACAAAGCCACCTGATAGAGATATAAGGGTTATTGATACTATCCTAAATCAGCAGCAGCATCAACATCATCATTAAAGTGAATGTGGGAGGGGGGGGGGGTGAATATGCAGATTGTCTGCCTTTACTTTGGTTCATGTCAGTGTTCCAGTACACAGGGATTACCAAACACCTCTTAAAAACCACAAACGAATGATTAAAAACACTTTGTAATAAATTGCAACTTATTTCTTAATAATTAACCCTTTTCCTCATAGAGATCTATAAAATATATGTACCTATGTGAGTAGCATAAAACCTAATCAGCCTGCAAGTCCAACTGTTACTCGCAGGCTGATCAGGTTTTATGCTGTTTGCTGCTCCTTAGTGGTCTGGGGATGGGGATTTTACAATTAAATTTGGAAAGGTTTAAGTGGGGCTTTCTGCAGATCAGGATTTATGTCAAAATGAGTTTTTATGAGGGACAAATATTTTGTTGAAATTATTTATCCCATATTGTCTTTCTGCATTCACAAAATCATACAAGCATTACTATTAATACAAGAAATAATAATAAAACCAATGCTTATAAAGTTTATCCATCATACCAATAATTAAATGAAATTATAACTTATATTATGTAAATGTTGACAAGTTGTTGTACTTCTTTTTTACATACCCCATACTAAACTCTGATATGTCAGAGAAAGGTAAGTCTAGTCCTGCAGTGGCTGCTTGGGCTGGGGTTGAATGCTTTGGCATTGGAGAAAACAGAGGTGGTCCACTGACAGTTTTCTCTGGTATGGCAATGACGCATTCACTTTGTGAATCATTCCCAGGAGATTGAGCACTTCAAAGAGATACAAGATATAAGGAACATGTCCAAATGGGGTATTAATAATTATGGAACTTTTCCATGCGCAGATCCAGGAATTTGTTGGAGGGAGAGGGGTGAGGAGAGGGCAAAGAGGGTCCAACAGCTTTTGCTTCCTTTCTTTTTTTCACTAATTCCTGGTTTAATGCTGAAGCAATAGATTAATAAAATTTAAACATAATAAAAGGGTGGGTCATGCCCCTTCTCCCTCTCTTATACATATTTTTGGCATAATAGCCAAATCTCGGGGTTGGGGGTCTGGACCCCCTGTACCCACCTCTGGATCTGCGCATGTTCAACATATTATGTGCTGACGTTCTTATCAAGATATATCTATTCAAATATCCTCAAGTCCACAAACTGTTACCCTATTAACTAATTGTGAAATGCAACATCAAATAAAATACATAAAATAGAAACTGTTCACATACCAATTCTTTCTATCCGATAAATGTTGATACCTTCCAAAACAAACATTAAATGATTCTTCAATCGAAACTAACATTCAACACAAAAGAAGTAAAATTGTACTGTACCGAACGCCGCCACCTAGGTGACGTCATAGTAGTTACGAATTATACACATATGACTTCATTTATAAAAATGTAAACACAGCAGATGAAAGTTCACTGAGAGATAGGCTTTTATACTTTCAGCGTAAATGGCAATATTTGACTGTTTGTATCACATTGTCGTACGAGTCGTCTGCTGTGTTCTTGTTATAAAATATTACTAACGGTGCATCTGTTTCTTTCTTTCTTTCTCATTCTTAATCTTATATTGTTTATGTGATAGGTGTGGGGTTAAACAATTAAACACAAAATAAATTTTAACACTTGAAAAAGGTCGGGTTAGTTACCGTTACCGATATTTGTACAACAAATTCCGGTTTTCCCTTTCAGGAGTGCACTTGATCGGAGACAAGTATCAAATGTGGCTTACTTTCAAATTTGAGGCAGTATGATTTTAGTTGTTTACAATTATAGCAAAATTGTTATGGCACGAAGCCTAAATTTGAGATGACTTAAATCTCTGGTTATGGTCATGAATGTAAAAATAGAAAGAAGGGCCGGCTTCTTATCAGCAAACTTACCTTTCTAGGAGTCGTTTGGCTAACTCGTCGTGTGTGGCGATGTTTAAATCCTTTTTTACCTGAATCCACCTATACCATGTTTCTGAAGATAATCTTATCGTGTGTCTCGTCTTTGACCACAGTCTTTGTTTTTCTTTTCTATTTTCTACTGCAGTAATCTTAGAACGCGGACTAAGTCGCGTCATTCGCGGTTTTTTCTTTTTGTCCGCCATTGCGATTTAAAAAAGGGGCGTTAAAAGGCGCATGCTCCGCCCACTCTGCCTCAAAATTAGCATATAACGACTGCATCATTCTGTTAGTGGTGCCGTCAGATATTCGGGAATAGTAGGGGGAATTTCCCACAATTTCTGCTTAATAAAGCAATGCATGGACTTCGGGGTTTTATTTTGCACTATCTTAGACACATTTTTAGTTATCTACGCACTTTAATTATTTTCTTTGAATTTATTTACGCTAAAACATACGGAGACTTTAAGGACCATCTCTCTTTTTGTCCATTTTCAATCAGCAGTACCACACTGAAATCTCATGATCACTGTTTTTTTCCATACTATTGCTAAAATGGGTAAGAAAAACTGTCAAGTTCCTGAGAAACATGTATATCAGTATGATACATGTATACTAGGTTGCATATAGAGCAGTGGTACTCAGGTGAGCGATTTTAGGCCCTATGGGCCTCTTGTTTAATTATCTTTCTTTCTTCTGGTGAATATAACTAGAATATTATACATGGTATTTACTTGAAACTTCAAATGTAAACAGATGGCAACTAGGAGAAGTGCAGTGTCCAAGAACTGTAACTACTGTGCCAAACAACCATAACTGACTCTCTATCCACTTTAAATAAAAACTTTACTTACTTATTATTTACTATCATAACCAGTATACTATGTATACATGTTCTTATCTATGCTCTGCTTGGAGTCTAGAGTCTGACTTCTCCTGTATCAAAGCATTTTCAGTGATAGCTCTAGTTTTTTATGCCTTAAACATTTGAAGAATTGTGAATCAGAATTAAGAGTTACCCCTGTCTGCCCATGTGTGTGTCCATGGATTTTTAGCTCACCTGAGCACAACGTGCTCATGGTGAGCTATTGTGATGGTCCGCCGTCCGGCGTGCGTCATGCATTGTCAACTTTTTAATTCAAACGACTTCTCCTCCTAAACTACTGGGCAGATTTCAATAAAACTTTACACAAATGACCCTTGGGTGACCCTCTTTCAAGTTTGTTCAAATGGTTCCAGTCTGTTGAATAACTAGGTCACAGGAACTAAAAATAGACAAAAAAAATGCAATCTTTAAAAATCTTCTTCTCTGAAACAAAAAGGCACAGATCTTTGATATTTGGTATGTAGCATCATCTTATGATCCTCTACCAAGTTTGTTCAAATTATGGCCCTGGGGTCAAAATTGGCCCGCCCTGGGGGTCACTTTATTTACATAGGCTTATATAGGGAAAACTTAGAAAAATCTTCTTCTGCGAAACCGTATGGCCTAGAGCTAAGATATTTGGCCTGAAGCATTGTCTAGTGGTTCTCTACCAAGTTTGTTCAAATCATGGCCCTGGGGTCAAAATTGGCCCCGCCCCGGGGGTAACTTTATTTACTTAGGCTTATATAGGGAAAACTTAGAAAAATCTTCTTCTCCGAAACCGTATGGCCTAGAGCTAAGATATTTGGCATGTAGCATTGTCTAGTGGATCTCTACCAAGATTGTTCAAATCATGGCCCTGGGGTCAAAATTGGCCCCGCCCTGGGGGTCACTTTCTTTAACATAGGCTAATATTGGAAAAAATCAAGAAAAATCTTCTTCTCTGGAACATGGCCTAGAGCTAAGATATTTGGCATGTAGCATTGTCTAGTGGATCTCTACCAAGATTGTTCAAATCATGGCCCTGGGGTCAAAATTGGCCCCGCCCTGGGGGTCACTTTCTTTAACATAGGCTAATATTGGAACAAATCAAGAAAAATCTTCTTCTCTGAACCTATGGCCTAGAGCTAAGATATTTGGCATGTAGCATTGTCTAGTGGATCTCTACCAAGATTGTTCAAATTATGGCCCTGGGGTCAAAATTGACCCCGCCCTGGGGGTCACTTTCTTTAACATAGGCTAATATTGGAACAAATCAAGAAAAATCTTCTTCTCTGAAACCGTATGGCCTATAACTAAGATATTTGGCATGAAGCATTGTCTAGTGGATCTCTACCAAGATTGTTCAAATCATGGCCCTGGGGTCAAAATTGGCCCGCCCTGGGGGTCACTTTATTTACATAGGCTTATATAGGGAAAACTTAGAAAAATCTTCTTCTGCGAAACCGTATGGCCTAGAGCTAAGATATTTGGCATGTAGCATTGTCTAGTGGATCTCTACCAAGATTGTTCAAATCATGGTCTTGGGGTCAAAATTGGCCCCGCTCCGGGGGTCACTTTATTCAACATAGGCTTATATAGGGAAAACTTAGAAAAATCTTCTTCTCCGAAATCGTATGGCCTAGAGCTAAGATATTTGGCATGTAGCATTGTCTAGTGGATCTCTACCAAGATTGTTCAAATTATGGCCCTTGGGTCAAAATTGGCCCCGCCCTGGGGGTCACTTTCTTTAACATAGGCTAATATTGGAAAAATCAAGAAAAATCTTCTTCTCTGGAACCATATGGCCTAGAGCTTAGATATTTGGCATGTAGCATTGTCTAGTGGATCTCTACCAAGTTTGTTCAAATTATGGCCCTTGGGTCAAAATTGGCCCCGCCCGGGGGTCTTTCTTTAACATAGGCTAATAAGGAAAATCTAGAAAATTTTCTTCTCTGAACTATGGCCGGGAGCTTTGATATTTGGAATTGTCTAATGATCTCTACCAAGTTTGTTCAAATAATGGCCCTGGGGTCAAAATTGGCCCCGCCCAGGGGGTTTCTTTCTTTAACATAGGCTAATAAAGGAAAAAATCTAGAAAATTTTCTTCTCTGAAATCATATGGCCGGAAGCTTTGATATTTGGCATGCAGCATTGTTACCTTGATCTTTAACTTATCTTTTGTAACTTTATGGTGGGACATTTTATCTTTACTCAGGTGAGCGGATTAGAGCCCTCGGGCTCTTGTCTTATTTCTGATCAATAGCTTTGGAAGTGCCAAAGAAATTAAATTCTTTTTTGGTTTATAAATATATGATATCAAAATACAGTTTAGGTATAATTTTGGTTACTATCCACTCAATATTGGAGGAGTTATGGCCCTTTGTTGACATAGTATTATGTCACTTTTTGGTTTCCGATCAGTAACTTTTAAAAGACTCTATTGATAGAATTATTATTTGACATGTAAGTAACAGACCAAGTCCAGTGTTATACCCATTATTAAGGTCAAATTTCAGTTTCTGTTCTATAACTTTTAAAGAACTTGATGTTTTTAATTCATGTTTGCCTTTTAAGTAGATCATAATAAAATAAGAAGAAAAAAAACAGGACAAGTTTGATTCAGGTTACAATCCAACAAATCTTGATCAGCTGCTCATAAGCATCATCACAAAAAAAAAAAAAACATGTGTTCTTTTGTGTAAACAAGGTCAACCATTGACTATTTATTATCCCTTCAATCTTGTATTGGAAAAAGAGCTGTATAATATGTGAACAAAAGTTGTATACATGTATATGTATGTGTGTGCCAGCTATCGAACATGTACAGCTGTTACCATATATATTTTATTATAATGCTAAGGCCAATTTTGTGTTTGTTGCAGAAGTCCCAAAATTCGCCCCTTTATCCGGGGGGCGCTGGAGACTAGATTGAGGATGCTTATACCATATATAGACAAATGGCCCCAGGTAAGTCAGCACTACTGGAGCTCTGCAGTGAACATCCTTTAACTATCCAGCATTCCATAACCCTTACCCTCATTAATATTCATGTACAAATTTATGACAGTAAAGTTTAATTTACTAAACTTTAAGTGGTATTTGAATCAATGGGTTTTATTTACTGTGCAGACAGCGTAGAATCTGAGTTATATGGTTATATAAGCCAATGTGCTTAGATTGGAGTTGGGCCATTTCTTATTTTCTTTTGTTGTTTAAAGGGCCATGGCCCCTTCTTTTATTCAGGGCTACAGATAAGGTCTAAGGTCAACTGGGTATTTACTCATCAATTCTTGAGGGAATTGGGTTTTCACAATTTTAATTGAGTAATGAAAATATGGTTACTCCATCAAAAAATTTTTGCTTTTTTTCCTGAACTTAATTTTTGAATTGAAATAACAGTACATATACATACTGGTATATGCGTCTGCTGTTCTTGTATGCAACAATGTCCATTTAACAATTATCATATGCAAGATTTATCATTAGTTCCTCAACAATTAAATTCAAAACATTCAATCATTTTTGATCTTCCTGATCGAAAGATTTAGCAATTTTAACTATTGAATTTAAACACAAACTATAAACTGGTTAACATGGTTTGTTAAATTGGAATTGGATGCTATCGACTCTACCGCTGCCATTCTGTTTTGGTTTGTAAACACGGTCCAAAACATCGTCTAGTATACCTCTGACAACCTCGGTGCCGCTACAGACGATTTCACCTTCCAGATCATCAATTATTGCACAACAAATGCCTGATGTTTGGTTAGCATGCAGTGTTAGGTATCCGCTCAAAATGTTTTTTTTCGTTTGTTTTGTTTTAAACGTTTACACGTTTTTTCCTGCCTTTTGTAACCACATTTTAAGCAAACGAATCGAAAAGCGTCCGATGAATGAATAAGACTGGATTTATGTTTTATTTGAATGGAACCCAAAGTAGGAAATTACCGGAAATCGTTTGCAGTCTGTTTTGCGGATTCGCAAGTACCCAGTCAAACATATACAAGTATTTGTAAACATCACTCGGTTTCATAATGTTGCGTACCAATATGCTTTAATGTTTTGGATATTTGAGTAACCTAATTTTTAACTGCTTTTTGATACGCTAGAATATTAAAAGAATTTTACCTATTTTATTTGTGTAATTACGCAAATACGCATCTTATCTGTAACCCTGTTTATTAAAACAGAATGAAGTCTATTGTTCTCTTTTGTTCTGTTTACCGTTATATGGCCCCGAACTCCAATCTAGCTGCAGAAACAGAGGACCCTGATTAAAATTTATTTATTTAGTAAGATGTGTTTTACTCTAAACCTCATAAAGACATGTTTTAATGCCTTGGCAATTAGAGCAAACCCAGATCAGACTACCTCTGTCAAGAGCTGTCTGATCAGGGTCACCCCTGTTTGCTAATACAATAATTGCAGAGTCCGCTAGGCAAAGATAAATTCATTGTTTCATATGCCATTTAAAGTTCAATGAACTTATTGTCATAAAAATTTTAACATGAATTTTAATGAGATAATGGGTTAAAGAAAAGGACAATTTTTGGATAGAGCAAATTGAGATGACTTGAGAATGGAGGGTATTCTTGACATTCAAAAAGAAGAGGGAAAAAAACTTTAAGAGAGGAGATTTTTTTTTTTATTACAATTTTCATTGATATATACTGATTTACTAAAAAACAGGGCATTTGCAGAAAAATTGTATGCCACAAATGTCATACCCAACACCTGCTGATTTCAGGTCATTTTTACCTTGGAATTCGACTCTTACCATCACATCACCTAACCTATGTTTTGAAGAAAAGTTCATTCATGTTTTAATGTTCAGCTGACCATTTACCTTGTATAGAGGCATTGGTTGTCCAGGAGCTGTCTGATCAGGGTCTCCCAGGAGCAGTTTGATCAGGGTCTCCCAGGAGCTGTCTGATCAGAGTCTCCCAGGAGCTGTCTGATCAGGGTCTCCCAGGAGCAATTTGATCAGGGTCTCCTCTATTTAATCAGGAAATATTGTGGCGTAAATCTACACAGTCTGCGCAGCAAAGAAATTCCATCATATACTATTTTTAAAATCATTAAGTTAATATTCATCAAGTTATAAATTTATACATTGATATTCATGAGGTTAAGGATTAATGTTTACAGTAGTCTGTTAAGAAAAATATCTATCTATACAAACATGTATTGTCTTAAATAGGATTTTTGAGAACAGTGTTTTCTCTCTAGCCACTTACCATACATGTCACTATTTCAGGCAATGGGGATACTGGCCCTGCCCCAGAATGCTCCTGATGCCTGGAAGAACCTCTCTAACCTCACCGACGACATCTGGTATTATGCTGGGGACCGGTCCACAGATGTAAGGGCCCAGTTACTTTGAATAAGCCATATTGTTTAAAATTGACCAGGTATTGGACAGCAGGTGTTATGTCATAGCATTTGTTGGAGAGAGATGAATAAAAAAAAATGCATCTGTTGAAACTAATGGGTTTTTATTAGCTTGTCTGTTTTTATTGAAGAAAAAAATATGAACTGTTGATGTAACCCTGGCATCCAGGTTGTCATCATCGTCATCAATAATCTTAACGTTGGTCATGACTTCTCAGCTATTCAGTATACAACTTCATTTTTGGTATGCATATTCATCTTGACAAGGCCTCTCCAGACATATGCAAATATTTCACCTATTGACCTTGACCTTTGACCTGTTTTTGATGTAACTTATGAAAACTTTAAAATGCCTGTCATTTCAGAACCGTTACCAACAGGGCACTGATATTTCACATGTGAATTCTTTGTGGCAAGACCTTTCCATCAATGTTACACTTTTGGACTTTTGACCTTTAACTTTGACCTTTTTTTTAAATGTTTAACAAAAAAACGTTAACGTCAGCCATAACTTCTTTACCATTAGGCATACAACTTATATTTTTGGTTTGCATATTCATCTTGACAAGGCTATTCAGATATACCTCAATAAATCATCTATCAACCTGGACCTTGACCTTTGACCTTATTTTGCCATAATTTTGGACAAATTTTAAAATATATCTTGCTCTGTCAGTTTTCAATGAATTTTTTGTAAACTTTGTATACTGATTTGTCATCATATAAACCTGTGCAGGTGTGACATTGGACATGATTACTAGACAGATAAAAAGGTTAAAGCATTTTTTAAAAATATTGTCTTTTAATTTTACAGTTTTGTGTAGATTATCAAAAAACTCAATGGATTAGTGTGTGTCTGTGTGTGTAAGAAATTGTGTCCAGGCTGTTACTTTGTTATGTATGGTCGCTTTTTAAAATAACTTTGCAAAAATGATCCCCAGGATATGATGTTACACAAACAAGAACCAAGTTGTTAGCTTAAAGGTCAAGGTCACTGTATTTAATTGAGTTTAAAATTTGTGTAAGGTCTGAGCTGTATCTTTGTTGTGTATAGTCATGTTTTGAAATAACTTGACAGAACAGATCCTTAGTACAAAACAATGTGTCGCAAAAGAACAAGGTCACTAGCTTAAAGGTCAAGGTCACATCACTTGGTCAGGGTCACAGCACTCATTTCATATTTAATCATCTTTAATATTTCCAGTTTTTCATCATATTCACTGACAAAAATATCATCTAATAAACAAAATGGCAGGGCATCTGTGTCTCATGGACACATTTCTAGTTTTATTAATGTTATGGATATATATAGTGTGGTCTTTTTGTGATATGTCAAATATCTTGATGAAAAGATAGTTGTACATCCTGCTAATATTAGCACATTTCATGATGATCTGTTAACCAACCTTTGTTATTACCAAGTATAACAATTTCATTACTCATAAATGGTGCTTGATTATTAAAGCCCACACGTTTTTACTATGTGAGACTGTCTCATATGGCTGACACATTATCCTGTCAGTTCATCTTTATCTGTCTGTCTTTCTTACATGGGACAAAAGGACAGATCTTTAATCATTATGATTTGTTTAACATTCAGTGAGTGAAGGGACTGTGGATGTAGACATGACAGCTTGTATGATTTTGTTTCAGTTTAACTGGTACACAAAGCGGATGAGTTTAGCGGCTGTATACAAGACAACAGAATTATTCATGCTGCAGGACAAGTCGGAAGATTACTTTGAAAGTTGGCAGTTTCTGGACAGGAGGATGAAGGACATTGGTACAGTAGGCAATATAGCTAGGAAGGTAGGTACCTCAGTAAGTTAGGGTGGCATATTGATACCCCCACAAACAAAAGACAGTCCTGCCTTATGTTGGTGAACTTCTTCAGTCTTCAGTTTTTGAGATATTTCAGTGAAATGCACTTACCATGATGGATAATAGTTGTAATGTGTAAATGACATTTTGTGGACTTACTTATGAATGCATTTCAGATTATTTGCCCTTAGATACTTCTCTACACATATTGTATATGATATATAGAGACATTTTATGGCACAAACTAGTGTTCAATTTTGGAGATATTACAATGAAATATTTCATGTGATAATATTGTCAGCACTGATAACCATGTAACAGTTTTTATTCTGCAGTTAATTTATTTTGCAATTATTGTGGATGAAAACAATTGCAGGAAGCAAAATTAGGTTTAGAAGTCATTGAAATTTGTTATGAAGGATAAATTCCAGTTTATGTTGTAGTTGAATGTGCCATATTGTATTGCTATATGTGTATAGAGTTCATGATAAACTCATAACTACAACATAACATGAGCATATGAATGAATTTTAAACACTAATTAAATTTCATTGCTTTTATGTATGAAATCTCAATAAATTTGATACAATAACACAACTGTACATATAAACTGTGTTTGTATCAGATACTGGTAGGCTATATAGAAGTGAAACACAGATACCAGTCAATACAGGTGTCAAATGGGTTATAATTACAGGAAATGGTTGAAAAGTATGGATATCACAAATATGCTATTATGCTTGTATACTTTTTGGCAGTTTAACCAGTTCATTTTTATTGTTTCATTCCTAATTACTGGTGAACAGTCTGTAACTTTCCAGGTCTAATTAGTAGTTAGCAGGATGTTTTTTTGGCTTAAAATTGCACCTCAGTGTATTTCACATGGCTAAGAATGGGCATATATTTGACACCTTGATGAAAGGAAATATTGTGTTATATATCTCAGTTTTTATTAGCTCGTCTGTTTTTTTTTTAAGAAAAAAATACGAGCTATTGTCGTAACTCCGGCGTCCGCGTTGTCGTCGTCCGGAATCTTAACGTGGCCATTACTTCTCTACTATTCCATATACAACTTTCATTTTTGGTGTGCATATTCATCTTGACAAGGCCTATCCAGACATATGCAAATTTTTCACCTATTGACCTTGACCTTTGACCTATTTTTGCTGTATTTTTAGCTCACCTGAGCACGTGTGCTCAGGATGAGCTTTTAGGATCAATGAATGTCCGTCGTCCGTCAGTCGTCCACAATATGTTCGTTTGCACTCTAGCATCTTCATTTTATGAGCAATTATCTTCAAACTTTAAAACAATGTTTATAACCATAAAATCTCGGCTAAGTTCAATTATGGCTGATATCGGAACATTAGGTCAGGAGTTATGCCCCTTTTAAAATTCAAAAAATGCCATATTTCACTTTGTTTACACTCTAGCATCTTCATCTTTTGAGCAATCATCTTCAAACTTTATGGCAATGCTTATGACTATAATGTCTCGATTGAGTTTGATTATGACTAAGATCAGTTGATTAGGTCAGGAGTTAAGCCCCTTTTAATATAAAAAAAGGCCAGATTTCACGTTGTTTACACTCTAGCATCTTCATCTTTTAGCAATCATCTTCAAACTTTATTACAATGTTTATGACCATAAGGTCTCGATTGAGTTCGATTAATGCTGAGATCCGTCAATTAGTTCAGAAGTTATGCCCCTTTTAATATTCAAAAAATGCCAGAAATCACTTTGTTTACACTCTAGCATATTCATCTTTTGAGCAATCATCTTCAAACTTTATGACAATGCTTATTGACCATAAGGTCTCGATTGAGTTCGATTATGGCTGAGATCCATCAATTAGGTCAGGAGTTATGCCCCTTTTAATATAAAAAAAGCCATATTTCACGTTGTTTACACTCTAGCATCTTCCTTTTTTTAGCAATCATCTTCAAACTTTATGACATTATTAATGACCATAATGTCTCGATTGAGTTCAATTGTGGCTGAGATGGGTCATTTAGGTCAGGAGTTATGCCCCTTTTAATACAAAAAATGCAAGATTTCACTTTGTTTATTCTCTACCAACTTCATTTTTTTAACAATCATTTTTAAACTTTAAGACAATGTTTATGCCCATATTCTCACAATCGGGTTCAATTATAACTGATATTGACTTGTAAATTTAGGAGTTATGCCCATTTCACCTTAAAAAAAAGCCAGATTTCACTTTTACACTCAAGCATCTTTATTTCTTCAGCAATCATCTTTCTCAGGTGAGCGACCAAGGGCCATCTTGGCCCTCTTGTTTTAAAACTTTAAAATGCCTGTTATTTCAGAACCGTTACCAACAGGGCACTGATATTTCACATGTGAATTCCTTGTGGCAAGACCTTCCCATCAATGTTACACTTTTGGACTTTTGTCCTTGACCTTTGAACTTTGACCTATTTTTTAAATGTTTAACAAAAAACTTTAAAGTTGGCCATAACTTTTTACTATTTGACATACGTCTTTTATACTTGGTATGCATATTCATCATGACAATGGTTTTTCAGATTTACCTCAATATTTTATCTATCGACCTTGACCTTTGACCTTATTTTGCCATAACTTTGGACAAGATTTATAATAAATATTTCTTTGTCATTTTTCAACATTTTTTTTTTTTTTTTTAAAAAATTTGTATAATGATTTGTCATCATTTGAACCTGTGCGGGTGTGATTTTGGTCATGATCTTTAGGCAGATATTTTTATGAATGTCTTCAAATTTTACAGTTTTGTGTTGATTATCAAAAACTCAATGGATTAGCAATTGTGATTTTTTTTTTACATATTTTACATCTTTGTGTTGTATACATTCTATTCCATGCATAGGTCAAGGTCATCCTTCAAGGTCAAAGGTCAAATTTAAAGGGTATGGTACTTCAGCTTTGCATTTAAAGGCTTACAGTTTTAGTTGTGATTTTCAGGTCAACTTTTTTAAGTGTTTAACAAAAATGTGTAATGTTGGCAAAAACAGACGAGCATTGGCACCCGCATGTGGTGCTCTTGTTCCTACAGAGGAACACAAAAATAGTTTCTTGGACACAGAAATTAGAATTTAAATATTAAATTTTTTTTGGGGTAGGGGGAGGCAAAACTATAGAATATTTTGTCTTAAGAACTAAACAACTAAATGGTATTTGTTCAGTCACCTGTGATAGATGTTAGATGTTCTTATGTTGTCTTATTAATAAACTTTAAAAAAGAAAATTCCTGAACATGTACTGTATGATTATTTAATATTAAGCTCCTAATATGTTTTTGCAGTCATTGCAAATGGATGTGTGGTGACAGTGTCCACTCCTTTTGAAGGTTTAATCCCAAACTACAGCATACTAAAATCATTAAGCCTTACCGAGCTAAATTTCTTAATTATACTTGTCCTTTCTTCATTTTCGACTGTACCATTTGTTTAGTATTGAGGGTGCTTCCTAAAAAATTATTGACTGAATAGCGAACAGTGCAGACATATTCGTCACAAATGCCCTCAGCATGATAAGGGTTTAAAATGTCTCCTTTGCTTTGCACTCAACATTATCAAGGCAGTTCCATACATATGACAGAGAAGTGAAATTTTATAGACACCGGTACATAATCCAATACCGCTAAATGTATATTCAGACAAGTAATGACTGATTTGTATCCCTCTAAATTAGATAAGTCTTTAAAAATTTGAATTGTCCATTGCTTCTTAGTGTCTGCTTGTGCCCAGCAACCATGATTTATAAAATCAGCCTCAGGTAAAAATCCTGTATTAAATAGAAATGTCAACAAAATTGTCGACCTAGAACAGTTAATGCAAATACAAATTTTAATTACCTAGATCTGGCATGTTGATAGTCATGCTTTTGACACAAATACCTGTTAATGAATAACCATACTGAAACAAATGTGTTTATATTAGGAAAATGTTGGGACCCTACCATCTGTTCTAAATATTTGGGTTGGTTGAATGAGATCAGTTTGTTGGACAGTGGTTTTACTGTATGCCTGTCTAATGCAGACAGAGACCCTAAACAACTGAATACTGTCTGTGGGATGTTGATACCCATGCAAACAATCAAACCTTTATTCAAGATATTACAATGGAAATTATCAAAAAATCTGTCAAGGCTAACCATGTATTAACCGACTGAGGCATGTGTATTTATTTGCAGGGTCAGGAGTCCAGTGCTGTGGTCACTGAAGCATGTAAAGGTCTCTTCATCATGGTCAGTATTCATTAGAGTACACCGGTGATTTTAAGTGTTTGAAACAAACATGGACCTTGCTCAGCCCTTTACCATTGAAGAGTTATCAAGGAAATGACCATTGTGCTTAGCATAAAACCATATCAGCTTGCAAATAATAGGCATGCTGATCAGGTTTGATACGACTTGTTTCTCCTCAGTTCTATGCTGTGGTCACACATTGTGATAAATGGGGAATCTGGTTGGTAAAGGGCTAGTCGGTAGACCTAATACTCAAATGGTAAACAGGGGTGTTAAATTCCTAAAATTATCACTAGCCCTGCCTAGCTCTTCCAAAACTTGAGTTAATTCAAGAAATTTATGAAGAAATATACAGATTTTTCACTCACCCTGCACTTATTTTCACTGGCCAGGGGGAGCAGGCGAGTTGAATTTTACACCCCTGGACTTTATTTCAAATATTAGCTTATTAAATGTTATCAGAAGATAATGAATGCTTCCTTAATGTGTCTGAAATGTTTTAGTGTATTTTTTCTACAACTGAATTTTCTTAATATCTAGACTGATGCAGTTTGCTTTTTATTTTATACTTAAGTCATTGTTGCAACTATTTTTAAATTGAGCTAACATAACAAGTTAGAGTAAATTTTCAGAACTTCAATTGTATGAATATTGATTTTCTACATATACAACCTTTTTTTTCTTCACCTTTTTTCTTCTTTCAGACAAGAAATATACTAGGAGCGAACCACAGAGCAAAATAGTGAGACTTGTCTTCAGGGATACTAGGGACCTTATGTTGTTGTGCAAAGAATAACTAACCTAGAGTGATCACATTAAAGGATGCAGGGGGCTTTATGTTGCTGTATATGACACATTGAACATGTTAAGAATTCATGCATTCATGTACCTGAACATATAACCTGGAGTGAAACCATTTAGGGATTCTGGAACTTGGATGCACACAGAGGAAGGAAACCTAAGATGCATTTCACAGAGCTTTAAAAACTGTCTTACTGAAGATACAGATACACACCATGGAAGTATGGTTTTTACAAGATCAGTATGTTTGATCAAATATGTATATGCTATATGGAAATTTGGGTCAGAAAGTTTAGAAATTAGCCAATATTTAATATCAAGAAACACATTAGTATGTAAATTTGTCAAGATTATTTTTCAACTTTTTTCTTATGTTAAAAAACATACACACATCACATCATGGAGAAATTTACAGTGTTACTATTTCATAATTCTTAATGTTGTGTCAGTCACTTTTTATAAAACAGGAAACTGGTTTTCTATTGTCTGTATTTCCAAAGTGCTTTTTGAAATTATGTCAGCACATGCTTGTCTGTTAAGGTGATGAGATTTACAATTATTCAGTTCACTACGATAAGATAAATATCATGTCATTTAGTGTGAGAGCATGAAATGTCAACCCTCTGACACTTGACCTTAAGTTATTCTCTGGTTAACATACACCGCGGTCATGCATATTGGCCTCTGATCATTACATACTGTGAAATCATTAATTTTTGTGGGACACTAATTTCTTGGAGGGTTTTATCCACGAATATTAATCCCCATGAAAACCTCTATTCAGCTCTTACATAGACCTCGTGTTGTCTAGAATATAGATCCACGAATAAATGTATTCAAGAAAATCCTGTAGGTACATAATCAACAAAATTTAATGACTTCGAAATTGAATGATTTTACCGTACAAAGATGTAAACATGTGGCCTGTGCTAGTCATGGTGCAGTTGTTTGTCACAAGTTGTATCAGTGATGTCTCTGTTTAACCCTTTACTTCATGAATATTTATGTACAAATTTATGAAGCTTCATGAAAAATCATTGACTGAACATTAAATGGTATATGAAACAATGGATCTTTGTTGTGCGGACTGTGTAATCTGATATTCTATTTTGTCAAAATCCACACAGTGATCTCCCTTTCACGCTCACTCAGCAAAAAGAATCACTGCTGTCACAAATGTCAAGTGATGATGGTAGGCTTACAAAATGGCGAAGGTTTATTATTTATAGATCTTCATGCACAGAAAAAGTTTTCTAAACAGATTATTTTTTTACTCAAAGGCGATAATTGATGTTAATTTAAGAAAATATTCTAAGGAAAATGCCACTCGCCATAAAATAAAAAGATTATGAAAAAATGAAAATTAACTTAACGGTTATTTTCATTTTTTTTGTTGTTTTTTTTTGTTTATTTATTCACATTTTTCATTTAATTCATCATAATATTTATTATATGATTGAGAGAAAACTAAGCTGATACATAAAAACAGTTTCATTTTTAAAAATTTCAAAAAAAAAATACATATACATGTATATCCGAAAACTTCATAATTCATTCTCATGGTGGCAGAGATCTTTGCCGAAGAATGAAGGGGAAATAACTTCATGGAGATTGTGATTTTGTATGAGCAAACAGAGGAGACTCCTAAAGGAGCTGTTTGATCTGGGCTGCTCTGTTTGCTAGTGAGTCAAAAATGAGTCTATGAAGTAAAGGGTTACAAATAATGGCAGAAACTTTGATAAAGAAATGGGGCAGGGTTTGTAAATCTGAATAATGGATCAACACTGAATGTTTTGCAGTTAGGTTTGAAGATAGACATTTTTTTGTACAATTTATTTTAGTTGGGGACAATATACACACACCTGTGTCTGTCTGTTATAGATAACTTTGTTTTGTTTTCTGTTGCATTTTTAATAATAAAAACTATTTCCTCATTTTAATTGTTGATTGCTGTTTTTTTAAATACCAAAAACTTCTCAGATGTTAAGTGTTCACAATGTTCTCAAGCTATTAAAATATTTCATGTGTTTATTTGTGAATAGAATATGCTAGATTACTTGATGACTTCAGGAACCACATGGTAAATGCCAAATGGCAACATTTAAATCACTTATTTCTGTAATGTGACTAAGCTATCAATTTTCTATACACATGATAAATGTATTTGAAAACACTTTTGATTTTCTCTTTATATACATGAAAGCTCCAAAGAATTGAGAGCTATTTGTTTTGGAGTATACTCATACTCAGGCTTATAGTGAGGTCAACCTTCTACAGGTGAAGGAAAACCCAGAATGTGAAGAGGCACACAGAACATTCATTATACTGCAAAATGAGTGAGAAGTTTCTTTGGTCTTATGGAGCGTGTAAATGGGGAAGCATTGTAAGATCATCAAAGGAAATGGCAAATGTATACAGTATTTGAGGGACATTATTAATTTGTTAAGATTCAGTGCAACTGTTGCTGTGATAATTAACAATAAAATGCTTAATGTGTAAACTGTTTAGTGTTTCTATCTTCTTATTGAAGTAGAAAAGATGCTAGTTGAACACCATTTGACAGTGGTTAAGTTATGCTTCAGACAATGTATGTGTATAGGTGTCATAAGAATGTGTTAATGTATAGGGTAGGATTGTCGTCTTTTTGCGTGTGTGTTTTTAATATATATGTAGTGATCATAACACTTTTTGAGGGGAAGGGGGAGGCTTTCAAGCTCCAGTTTTTTCAAGTATTTTCTATGATGTTCAAAGTGTAGTGATTTTATTGATGCCAAGAATTGTAACCACACTTTTGGTAGTTTTTCTTATTGCTTTGATTTTCTATATAAAACTTGTAGCCTTTACCTCCAAATAATGGTCATACTGTGTATACATGTGGCATGATTCCACAACCAGTCAGTTACATTCCACTCTGGTAAAACAGTTGCCATGGTACCACAACCAGTCAGTTACATTCCACTCTGGTAAAACAGTTGCCATGGTACCACAACCAGTCAGTTACATTCCACTCTGGTAAAACAGTTGCCATGGTACCACAACCAGTCAGTTACATTCCACTCTGGTAAAACAGTTGCCATGGTACCACAACCAGCCAGTTACATTCCATTCTGGTAAAACAGTTGCCATGGTACCACAACCAGCCAGCTGCACTTCGGCATGATATTCAACTTGACATCATTAAACACAAGGTCAAGGCTGTTTCCTATTCTTTTTGAAATGTTCATATAAACTCTGTTTTTTTATCATACAGAATATCAGCATTAACTTGGATCAAATTCCACCAACTTTATCTTGTGCTATAAATATATATAATCAAATTTTATCATTACTGTTGTCCTAACAAAAATATGTGAACATAACAAATACTGGGAGTTTATAAGGTAACTGCTGGTAAGTATACTAGCAACTTACTTTATTTTTATGAAATAAAAATGATGGCATTTGCTTCTACTTTAAAATTTAAAATATTACTTGGTGTCATGTAAGTTTCAGTGGTGAATTTTAAACCCAGCTGTAAACACACCCAGGTGGTTAACGGAGACACAACAAACACACCTTCATAACATATTGTTATTTATTTATTTACTGCATATATGTATATAAATGATTCTATACAACACATACAACTCCTGAATGTGAATTTAAATAACCACGGTAGGTACAGAGGTGACAAAGCATTCAATGTTTCCCCTAAACTGACCATCTACGCAGTAAATACCTGACAATGTACACACAAATATTTGAATCCGCATCAGAATATCCATCTGACATACAAAATTTCATTGTACATGAATAGTCAAGTTTTAAAGCTTAAAAAATTGGGGATGCCAAGAAATCAAAAAGAAATCAAGAATATGGATGAAACAGAGAATTCTAGATGCCTTCTAGTGTATATGATGGTGAGGTTTTCATCATGAATTTTTAACCCTCAAACAAGTTCAAGTATAAATTAGGCAGCCCTTAAAAAATAAAGCAAACTTTGGGAAAATGCTTAGATAAAAGTAAAAAATGACTGAGCAGATATCATGAAAATAAATAAATGGAAGTACAAAACATATACAGGTAAAATTAGGCAATACAGTATTTAATAAATCAGATCTATTTGAAGCACAGCTTTAAGAAAAAAAACTAAAACTTTCTCACCCCTCACCACATTATCCCTTCCACCTATTCAAGAAGTTTAAAACCAGATCAGCCTGAAAGTTACAGTGACTTGCATACTGATCAGGATTTAAACATTTTGCTTCTCCTTGGTTCCTATGAGGGGGGAGGGGGAGCCTGTAAAACAGCTTTCATTTTTATCAAGCTTGTCTATTGTGTACCTAGGCGTCCACTTTCCTACCTGTGACAAAGGGTCAACATGAACAATCACATGTACACGTTTTTTCATGACCTTCCCAGACACAAAGTACTGGTCCAACCCTGGAACCATCAAGAGGGATTAGTACAAGTTGTAAGAACTTGTTCCCCAAGTGGCGTGAAATAGATAAGTTAAAACGACATGTACACTACAGTCAGAACTTTTAACTGCAGTAGTTCTTTTGGATACTGATACCCAGTACAGACCAAAAAATATAATTCCGCGCATCCAGTATTACAAAATATCAACAATCAATGGTCAAGTGAACCATGAAGACCGCCACCTAATTCTGACAAAGACACTATACACTATAAAGGCATATCAAATCTGTATATAAAAAATGTTCTGCTTAAAATCTTCAAAAACCTATTAAATATTCTCATAAAACCTGAAACTGTGTAGATTCCTTAGTATTCTTGTTTATAATATAAATCCTGTTTATATCAAAATACATGTATCCAAAAAGTAGAATTTTTAGAATTTCTTTTCTTTGTTTTACTTAATGTATCAGGAATGGAATGACAATCAGATATGAGACTGTAAAATTATCTCTTGTTTAAATACAATGCATCCTTGTAACACATGGGTGGCAAAATAATGATTCTAAGATAAAAAAAAATGCCGACAGTTATAATGTTACAATTTGACATGAAGCCAGCATACATCAGCTAAAGACTTAATTTTCATCTCTTCCATCTTCTTATCTTTATGAGGCTGAAAAAATGATCAGATCGGAGATGTGAAAATATTCCATCATAATTTATTGCTGGGCTTACAAAACTGATATATTTAATGTAAATGTGTTTTATTTCCATCAGCAGTACATGGTAGGTGCAGTGATTAAGGAAGTAAGTGGACATTTCTGTTTTACAGCATCCCCTATAAATGAGTGAGACTAAGTGATACAAGTCGCATGATTCAAGCATGTACAAAGAAACAGAAATTCAGAGGACCTGGACACCATGAAACATTGTCCACAAAGCCCCTTCAGAGGACCTGGACACCATGAAACATTGTCCACAAAGCCCCTTCAGAGTACTTTAACACTTACATGAAAAATATATTTCCTAAAAGGTCTACCATATTTTTTCCCCATTTATCTAGTGAAACAGATTTTTAACTAAAAACAAAATATAAAACTCAAAAATCTTGAATGTTTTGCGGATATTGGTCTGTTTCCCAAGTGACACATCACACTGCAAACCCTAACACGCTGACAGACTTGCTCCAGCATACGACACTCTATAAGATGGGGGCTGACACTGGCTGGTTCAAACAAAATGCATCCTAAGGATTTGTATCTTGAATAGTCTTCTGGGGTCAAGACTCAAACACTGGGGCAGATGAGAAGACTCGGATTCAGAATCTTCCAAATGACTAGCTAGTTGACAAGGAAAAAGGCATGTGTGTATACACAAGACACTCTAAACAGGTGACAACAGTCGCTACTCCACAAATTTAAACACCATGGGAACAATGAACCTCAGATAAAATGTCTCCGTTTAACTATGACCTTGACTTATCAAGTGAATCACTGATGACCTTGAACTTAATAATCATAATCAACTGCCAGAGTCAATCTCATTGTCAACAAATTCCCTTTTTATCAAAAGTCAAAATATATGGTTTCTGACAACAGTGACTTTCATCTTTTTCCTCCTAAAACTAAGAAGATTTCAGAAAAAGTCTTTTCATTTTTGTTTTCATAATTCATTTATTTTCTAAATTCTCCATCACATTATATTTGGAATGTTTCAAGTTTCAACAGAAAAATGTAACAACAGAAATGCCATTTCACAACAGCCTAAATATATATAAATAAACTCTTCTCAATCATAATCAACTATTAATACAAGAAGATGAGGTAAAGTACATGTAACACTTCATAGTTCCGCCAGACGTCAGTAAGATATGTACTTGATTTTCAGGCATGGAGTTAATCATTTCCAGCAGGGGTGTAAAATTCCTTAAATTATTACTTGCTCTACTCAAATTCAAGATGGTCAAACCAAGAAAAATAGAAAGAAATGTTCAGATTTTTCTTTCATCCTGCACTAATATTCACTCTCCATGGCAATGTATGTGGAATTTTACACCCCATTAAGACAATTTGCACTCCATTATAACACAGTTTCAAGAAAAGACACCAAATTTTAGATTTTTGAACTGTTTTATAATAAAAAGAAACATTATAATACAATATCTAGGGCTGAACCCAAGAGACAGAATCAGCATGGATCTGACCTATATAGTCAAATGCTTTAAAATTACTCATAGGTAGAAATACATTTAGTATTTATATAAGTCTAAGGATTTCATTAAAATTAAAATTCCTTGCACAAAATTTCAAATATTTCTTACAGGATGGATTTCTTCTATAGTTCTAGTACAAGATAACATTCAATTTACAACAAGTTCTTTATTTGTGAACACCAATGTCTTGTAATGGAATATTAAAACTGTTTCTGTTAATTACAATAGGTATCATTTCATTTTAAAAGGAATGGAAGATTACAGGCTTAATTAACATTTATAAAACAATTAACATCAACCAAACTAAAATAACATAAAGTTAATAAAAAAAAATGTTTATACCATAATGAACATATAGAAAGTTCACAAACAATGAACATAATCATGTCAGTAGACCATTTCACCAGAGGATCGACAATAAACCCAATATAATTCGCTGATTTAATTTGACCAATCAGTGACAGGGAAAAAATCTAAAATATATGTGTATTCCTATTGAACAATACATATGTATGTGAAACTTTACACCAGCATGAGGTTTGGTGTTCAGGATGTGCTCATTGATTCGTATAGGTTTACATCTCATTTCAGAGTGAAATGGTCTATTTATCAATGTAAGCAATAGCTATAAGCTAAGTGAAAAAAGAAAAGCATCATCCCTTTGATCATAGATCATAATTTTAAAAAAAAAAACCTTATCGGAATTTTTTGCATGATTTCAATCCAAAACAGTAGCATGTAATGTTATCAATAGTTGGTCCAACTTAAAATAATGAACTTACAAAACTCTGTCATCCCACTAAACCCCATATTTGTACTAAAATTAACCTACTGAAAATGTGTGGAAAGTAACTAATAAGTCTACATATCTAACTAGCAAACATTTCAATACAAACTTCTAACACTGACTACGCAAGGTAACTAACCCTTTACCTCATGAATATTCATGTACAAATCAATGATGTTTATTAATTTCCCAAACTTAAAAAAAAGGTATATGAAACAATGAATTTTTATTCGTCTTACAGACAGTGCAGTATAAAAGCACCACCATTTCAACAGCAAATGATCGGACAATTCATGGAGAGGTGCTGTCTGATCTTGGTCTATGTGGTTTGCCAAAGCGTAAAAGAAATTCTCGGCTATGTAAGATAAAGGGTTAATGGTCATTACCATGAGGCCTAGAGAACATTGCATTATAGACAGCAGCTTCAAAACATGATCTGGGTCAGGTAAGTGTTTGGTTTTTCTATGAAAACATAATGTTCTTTGAATGATTAAATGTGGACACCTCATCTGATATTTTTGAAACCTGGAATTCTCATACCATTAAATCCAGCTTGCATAACCACATCAACACAACATTTAATTACAAACTTAAAACGGAATTTTTTTCACAAATATAAGTTTTTTCTCCTGAGCAAAACATTCACTCAACTCGGCCTATTCCCTACCATTGAAAACCCTGAGCAATAACACTGAAACAAAAGGTGTGTTATAATGCCCCCAACCTGATTGGCCACTGCATCATTTGTTGCAGATAAGGCAATCAATTTCATTAGCTGATGGGAAATAATAATGGAGATATTTCAGTGTATTTATTTGCCCAGGGCCTTTTCCTTTACCGAATATAACCAACTGTTACCAAGGATACAAAACACTAGATTTTGAAAGAAAGTTATTTATGGTGATATGCCCATTTACATTCCTATTACTTGAGATAGAATTTGAGAAAAAATATATTTTGTTTCCTTTAATTACACAGTCAATATACAATAATTTATTTCAAACATAAGCCTGCCCTCCTAAAAATAACATAAAAAACCGAGATCTGAATCAGCTCATTGTTCATCTGTAAAAGATGATTTCAATATTCAACTGTTACTAATCATTTAAATATTTAACTGTGAAAGACCATATCAATAATAACTGTTACTGACCATTAATCAAAATTATCCAGTAGCCCTTAAACAGAATATTTCCAAGTCCTTTGTAACTTATACAAAAATATTACCTTAACACACTTGACAAAAATGAAACCATACTGATATCAAGAAAAGTATATACAAAATATACAATTTACATGTAAAATTAATCTGCTATTTATTCTAAGTAGTAGCTTGTTTATCATTCAAAATTTTTACTTAATCAGTTCTTAAAATTCTCTTATTTAATAAAATGTATCATAGAAGATTAAATAAAATAACAATAAGTCTTGTACCTTCCTGATTTTAGAACTTTAACAACAAAAGGAAGGAAGAGCATCAAACCATGAGATCAAGTTCTCTATAACCATAACAATAATAAACTCATAATCACTAACATAGTAGGGCTACAAGAACCCTTACCACCTTGAATTACCCGTACAAAACCAGAGCAGCCTGTAGTAAATCCTCAGCTCAGCATGTAGGAGATTATACACTTATCAATATGTTGCCCTTTAAGGGGGGTGGCGGGCTGACCCAGGGAAATTTAAGTCTTTCTTTTTTAGAGTCTAAATCCCAGAGTGGGAGATACTTTGCATGGGACTTGTGTCCATTCCCACCTGTCGGGGAACGGTCTTTTGTCAAAAGTCCCATGTATGCCTGCCGCTCCTTCCCCCTTGAGGAAAAATAATGCATTAGGCCGAGAGTTATTGAAAACAAAAATGGTACTTAAGTATGTTTTTAAAGCTCAAACTAATATAAACTATACACACTTATTATTATTATTTTTTTAAAGAAGTTTTCAAACTGAAAATTACTTCCAGTGAGATCTGGTTTTAGTATGGAATACCATGGTACTGCATATCAGGATGGTAAAGGGCTAAATTTCCTTGTAACTATATACAATACTGGGATCAGTGTTATAAACTCATTGATACAAAACTAAAATTATACTAAAACATTTATAAAACAAATTAAGGCAATTAAAAACTTAAATTTTTCTTAAATTTTGATTCAGTTATGAACAAAATCTATTAATAGTTAGAGCTGTATTTATTTTTTATTTTTTATTTTTTTACCTGAGAATAAATGATAACTAGTGTTACACTGTAAATAAATAAGTTTGTTATCTCTTATACAACCGTTACAACATCCAGTAGTGAAAGTGCACAAACCAAAGCTTGAATCCCAATTAAATTGATGTCAAACACACTTAAAACCTACAACACAAGGAAACACAAACAGCCAGCCCAGCTACATATAACAAATAGACTCTGTCTATCAGTTTCAGCAACAATTCATCTCTTTCTCTGTTACCAGCAAAAGAAACAAGTTAACCCTTTTATAGTTAGAGCACAATGCAATTTCAATTCAAACCGAGACATTTCATCAGTCTAAACAGGATTTACAGAGTTAGCTTCTCTTGTTAAAGGAAGTACATTGAGCAGTACACAGCTTAAACCCTGATAAGTTACTTGAAAGTTATTTAGTTTGATCAAGTCGCAATGTTTGAGGTTGCTTCCATGTAGTGGAGGGTTAAAGGAACACAGCAGGAAGGTATTTTTATGAACACCTGGCCACTCTCTCTCACATTTCTACAGACAAATCATGTGACCACAGCACGTCACCCTGCAGTCTAGGCTTCCCGTAACTCCACAATATCTGAGCCAATATCCGAAACCTCTCTCATGGCTTAACTGTACAGAGGTGGCCGTGAATCGGGTACGTGACCAGACTTGTGGATCATAGTATAGCACTAATAGAAATAACTTAAAAGTGGCATTCTTCCACTAGGTCCCAATCAATGTAAAGAAATAAGTGTAACAATTACGACATAAAGATATAGTCTCTCTTTCTCCTACATTCTTTCATATCAGTAACTATAGCAGAAATAATTCTAAAGATTCTGAGATAATTTCAGAACAATTGTGTAATATCTATCCAATGCATTTGCTTCTACATTCTCTTAAAACCTAGACGTTTATTTTTTAAATGGACCACAGGAAAAGGAAACAAAATTAAAAACTGATAAAAAAAAAATGCGAATACAGAGAAAGCATTAATGAGAGATTGCACATCCTTCTGACAAAGGGAGCCTGGTAGCCTCACTTTCACCCTCACACACAAGTATCAATACAGGCCATCTATTACCAATAAAAATATATAATTTGTGCATTTTATATATAAGTAACTAGTATAAATAAAGCAATTTATATAGGTAGTCCATACAAATAAGTAAAATATAGGTAGTCCCTACAAATAAGTACAAATATAGGTAGTCCCTACAAATAAGTACAAATATAGGTAGTCCCTACAATTAAGTACAAATTCTATCTAAACCCCTTCATATCCAACAAATAAGTTTTCATAGATTTCATAAAAAAAGATAACATACTGCAAACAAAAGCATCATTGTAACAAGATATTTGCTTCCTATTTTATTATACTGGAGGAAAGACCTTCTCAAAGTTTTTCTTAAGACACAAATGACATTCAATATTGTTCTCTGTAAAGGCTACAAAAACATCTCATCTCTTGACTGGTAGATGACCTGCCGGCAACCATTGCTTTGGTAACTACAAGAGTCCAGAGGCTGTTATGGTCACTGCCGGTGGTGCCAGGTTCACATCTAATTTCACATTCTCTTGTAATCCCAAGGTCATTCAGAGATGAAAAATGAGTGTTGTGGAAGCAGCATACCTAAATATTCACAACACAGAAAACAACTGATACAACCGGTATAGAACCAGATCAGCTTGCAGTAACATGCATACTGATCTTGCTTTATACTGTTCACTACTCAGTAGTACATATGTCAAACAATAGGACAAGATAAGACCTGCTGTCAGTCTGACCTGGCCTTGCACTGATTTAAAATAGCCAAGAGCCTTCTGCAGTGAGACCTATGTTTACATATACACAGAGTTCATGTGTTGCTATGGTAACAACGGTATAGAGTTCCAGTAACTATAGAGGAGGTGAAGCTGTCACCATGGCAACAGACTGGAGGCCAGACAGGAAGGGATGGAGATGAGGCACAATGACTGGACAGAATTTGTTTGCTGTATTTCTCTCCCTTTATCATGACTTGATCAGTGTTCCAAAAGGATAGTCCCATAACTTGGATGATATTCCAAAACCTGCAAAGAAAGTGATTTTTCATCTGTACTAAATACCTTTAAAGCTACACTACATTTTTAATACCTTAAAAGTGTGTGGGTATAGGAAACAAGCAAAACATACCCAGTATTATGTTAAAACAAAAATAAGAAAATAGTAAAAATTATAAAAAGTCATTTTCGGAGACTAAAAAAAAATTAATATGAAACATGATTATTACATTGTATATACATGGGCATATTTGGATAGGACATTCAAAGGTTAAGACAGTGGGGCCACCATGGCCGAGAGGCTAAAGTCGCTGACTTTAACACTCACTCAGCCCCTTAACGTGTGGGTTCGAATCCCGGCAGGGTCATTCGGATTTTCATGTGAGGAAGCCTTCCAGCTGACTTGCGGTAGATCAGTGGTTCTACCCGGATGTCTCCGTGCATTCGGGGTCTTCCTCCACCTGTAATTAGCTGGACGTTGCTATATGACAGAAATACTGTCGAAGCGACGGTAAACTCAAATAGTCAAGTCAAGTCAAAGGTTCAAGACAAAGTTATGGTTCTAGCTAAAGCAGTGTCCAGTATCACGCACACGCAGGAGAACCAGTTTTCCAAATTTGAAGAAAAGGTATTTAATAAACTGGTTCAATTTCCCGCATTTATACCCAAACCTGTGAAATTGTAATTTTAATATATACATGTAATACTTCTAAAAAGAAACCAAATTGGTTTTTGTTGTTGTGTTGAACAGTATTTCAGTCATATAGCAACATCCAGCTTATTGCATGTGGAGAAGACACACTGATAGAACCACTGACCACATACAGGCAGGAAATATCTGAGTGACACTGCCATAATTGGAATCCAAATCAAGTTAGTAACCAAGAGAAAGAGAGAGAGAGAGAGAGAGAGAGAGAAAAGAGAGAAGAGAGAGAGAGTAAAAGAATGAGAGAGCCATGAAGACAAAGTTTTGAAGACAGATGGTCAATGGTACTGTGATACAAACCTCTGTCCTGTTCTTTAAAATGATGTTTCACGTGATATGTCTTAAGATTCTTGAAATAGTTGAGGGACGGGTTACCATGGTGCAAGTAGTAGTGGACCAGATCATAGCACAGGTAGCCCACGATGGTGCCGGCGAAGAAGAGTTGGGCCACTTGGGGCGGACCCAGTATTCGATACATGTTGTAGGATGAAGTGGAAACCCAGCCCATGTGTGGCTGGGCACTGGCGGGAAACACTATCGAACAGACATTTGTCCATAAATGGGAGGATCTGTTAAGAACAAGGAACAATGGGCACTGAGACAGGTACAAGGGCACCTGAGACAGGTTACAAATGGGCACTGGAAAACTAAAAAAGACAAGAGAACAAGGGCTCTGGATCGAGCAAGAACATTGGGGACAACTGAGAACATAAGATAACAGTGGGTATACTAAAGAACAAGGTTGAACAGGGACTGGCACTGAGACAAGTACAAGGGCACTTAGAAAAAAAAGGCAATGTAATTACTTAACAAACTATTTTTAAAAAAATGATTTCATTCAATAAAAGAGGATGTTTAGAAATGTGTGTGCAAGCTCTGACATAAATGCTCATATAGATAATATGTCCAGTTCTTTTTCTGATGGTGGCTTCCTCAAGTCTATCAAAATCCATTCAATCTGAAACCACCAGTTGTGATATGCCGCCTGTATGCCCACTGTCTTTTTGTGGGGGCATCACTGATAAGCACTTTCAGGGACATTTTTAATGTGCAAATTCACAGATTAAAAAACAGCAAAAAATTAAGTCACAAGAAATATTGTTTTGTTCCATATGGGATTAACCATCAAAATTAATACTACTGTACCATCAGCATGAACTTAGGTTGCCTGGATAGGAGTAGTGGTTCTTTGTTTCTAACCAATGCAGGTTTGATTCCTGGTCATGTACATGAGAGGATACTGTAGTCACCCGTCCAGACAAATGGGTTTTCTTTGGATTCTCTGGTTTCCTCCCACAATAATGAGCACATAAGTCACCACAAGAGCCATCAAAGTAAGTTGTAAATCAATGATTGTAAATCCATTAATTGTTTTTAGATTCACAATCTTCTGATTACATAAAAGTACATACCTTATGGTGCTGCCCGTGGAACAGGAAGTGAAGTGTGATGAGAAATCTGGAGTTACTCGGGGGTCGACAGTGGAAGAGCCAACGGTGCACAACGTACTCGTCAAACGTCCACATCAAGAACCCCAGGAAAAACAGCGCAGGTACAAATGTAGTGGTCACTTCAACATCTGTAACCAAACATCAGTAGTTAAATCATTCAGTCAAGATGACATCAATTTCTTTGAGTTCATAATCACTATCTAGGTAACAGGAACTCCAAAATAAGGAAATAAACACCAAAGGGATGATATTCATGAATGTCACCTTCCCTGAAATAAATGAAAACTACAGCTATCACTGAAGGTGATTAATACCCCCACAAAATGCTTTGATACAGGAGAAGCCAGACTCCAGGAGCATAGATAAGAACCTGTATATATAGTATATTGGTTATGATAGTAAGTAATTTTTATTTAAAGTGGATGGAGAGTCAGTTATGGTTGTTTGGCACAGCAGTTTAAAAGTGTAGAGCTGCAGTTCTTGAACACTTAACTTTTCCTAGTCACCATCTGTTTACATTTCAGTTTCAAGTAAATACCATGTATATTATTTGAGTTATGTTGGGGACAAGAAAAAGAGCAATTTAACAAATGGAGATAATTCAAAAATGGGGCCAGGGCAATAACTCTGCCATCCTAGAGACAACTCAAGTGAAATTTATGTCGCGCACCTCTCCAGCTGATTATCAATGCAAACACAAAATCTGAACTGAATTGGTTAAGATATGTAAGAGAAGTTTGTGTCACAAGATATTTAGAGTCTAATCAGGGGCAATAACTCTGTAACCCTTGAGTTAACTCAAGTGAAATTAGTCTTGCACCTCTTCAGCTGAATATGAAAGCACACACAAAATTTGAACCAAATTAGTTAGGAAATGTAGAAGTAGTTTGCGTCAGAAGTTTTTGGGATGGACGGACAGACTGACAGACTTACAGACAGACAGACCAACTCTTATATACCCCTCTCAAACTATAATGACATTGTTTGCTTGCTTGGCTTTAATACCTCACCACCAGTTTTTCAGTCATTTTGGGAGTACTGTAAGATATAGCACTGCCTTACTGCAATATTACATGATAGACTAATGCCACGGTAACATATCCAGTCTCATTCTCCTTATATTGAGCTTTCCAGTCTTGTAACTACCATTAAATGCTGAGCAAATATACTAGTACCTTTATTATGTAGTGCAGGGGATCAAATCATGACCATCCAGTTACAAGGCAGACACTCTTAATATCTGGCTACCCTGACCAATCAACAAGTTATGACTTCTAACCAGTTTCTGCCAATACTTTTACAGATAGACTGAATCAAAAGTTAACTGGCTCTTTGAAAGATCATCAATATACAATGAGACAAAAATCACCAGTACCAACTGTCCCAACTGAGTTCTTTCTGGTTGATTTGGGTTTTCTTCTACTTTGAAAAGTCTTTTAAATTCTTGTCATACATAACTATTTACCTTATGAATATTCATACACATATTTATGACTTGATGAATACTAATTTGCTGACATGGTATATGAAACAATGAAATTTTCTTTGCCATCAAGACTGAATAGAATCTGAGCTTGAATATTGTGTTGTATAAATAGAATCTGAGCTTGAATATTGTTTTGTATGAATAGAATCTGAGCTTCAATATTGTTTTGTATGAATAGAATCTGAGCTTCAATATTGTGTTGTATGAATAGAATCTGAGCTTGAATATTGTTTTGTATGAATAGAACCTGAGCTTCAATATTGTGTTGTATGAATAGAATCTGAGTTTCAATATTGTGTTGTATGAATAGAATCTGAGCTTGAATATTGTGTTGTATGAATAGAATCTGAGCTTGAATATTGTGTTGTATGAATAGAATCTGAGCTTGAATATTGTGTTGTATGAATAGAATCTGAGTTTCAATATTGTTTTGTATGAATAGAATCTGAGCTTCAATATTGTGTTGTATGAATAGAATCTGAGCTTGAATTTGTTTTATAATGAATCTATCTGAATATTGTGTTGTATGAATGAATCTGAGCTTGAATAATGTGTATGAATAGAATTGATTTCAAATATTTGTGTATGAATAAATCTGAGCTTGAATAATGTGTATGTTGAATAAATCAAGCTTGAATATTGTGCTGTTCGAAAGAATCTGAGCTTGATTATGTGTTGTAATGATAATCTGAGTTTCAATATTGTTTTGTATAATAGAATCTGAGCTTCAAAAATTGTGTAGAAAGAATTAGATTCAATAGTTTTGTATGATAAATCGAGCTTGAATATCTGTTGTTGAATAATCTGATTCAATGTTTTGTATGATAAATCTGACTTCCATATGTGATGTATAATGAATCTGAGTTCAATATTGTGTTGTAGAATGAATCTGAGCTTGAAATTGTGTTGAAGATAGATTGAGCTAAATATTTGTATGAATAAAATCTGATCTTGAATATCTGTTGAATAAATCTGAGCTTGAAATTTATGTATGAATAAATCTGAGTTTCAATTTGTTTGTATGAATGAATCTGACTTCAATATTGTTGTATGAATAAATCTGAGCTTGAATTGGTTGTATGAATAGAAGACTGAATATTTGTGTATGAAAGAATCTTGAGCTTGAATATGGTTGAGAATAATCTGAGTGAATATTGGCGTTACTAATGAAATTGAGCTTGACTATTGTGATATGAAAGAAAAATACTTGAATATTGTGTTGTAAATGTAATAGAATCTGAGTTCAATATGTTTTGTATGAATAGAATCTGAGACTTAATGTGTTTATGACAGAAATCTGAGTTTAAATATGTGTAAATAGAATTGACTGAATTTTTGTTGTTGTATGAATAAATCGAGCTGAATATTGTGTTTATGAAAGAATCATCTTGGAATATTGGCTGTAAGAATAGAATGTTGAGCTTGAATATTACGTTGTATGAATAATCGAGCTTGAATATTAGTTTGTATGAATAGAATCTGATTTCACTTGTTTGTATAATAAATGTGCGTTCAATATGTGTTGTATGAATAGAATCTATCTTGAATTTGTGTTGTATATAGAACTGAGCTTCAAATTGTGTTGATAATAAACTGATTTATATGTGTGTAGAATAAATCTGAGTTCATATTTGTATAAAGAACACTTTAATAGTGTGTATAATGAATCGAGTTTCAATATTGTGTTGTATAACATCTAGCTTCAATAGTGTTTGTTGAATAGAATCTGAGTTTCAATATGTGTTGTATGAATAGAATCTGAGTTTCAATATTGTGTTGTATGAATAGAATCTGAGTTTCAATATTGTGTTGTATGAATAGAATCTGAGCTTGAATTTGTGTTGTATGAATAGAATCTGAGTTTCAATATTGTGTTGTATGAAGAGAATCTGAGTTTCAATATTGTTTTGTATGAATAGAATCTGAGCTTCAATAGTGTGTTGTATGAATGGAATCTGAGCTTAAATATTGTGTCGTATGAATAGAATCTGAGCTTGAATATTGTGTTGTATGAATAGAATCTGAGCTTGAATATTGTTTTGTATGAGAGATCTGATCTGGCGCTGCTCTTTTGGCCAAAGTATCAAAATAAGCCTCTATCAGGTAATTGTGGTCTTCCTATTTGAGTACTTCTATTGAAGCTACATTCTCTTACATGGTAAAAATACAATCAAATAAACAAACTTTCACTGCAGCAAAAATACAAAGCAGAATAACAATAAAACCAAGCCAATACTTTGAAAAGTGCTGTCAAGATGGGAAAAAACATTCTTTGTCATAACTTTTTGGATAAAAAA
>CM037783.1:60220775-60257514 GCA_021229015.1 Solen grandis
TTCAAACATGGGGTCACCCGACTACTTTTTGACCTATTTAAGCTTAAATAACATACATATGAATTTAGTGCACCGGTCGGCCATTTCACACCAATTTTCTCAAAAATTCCCCTCTCAGTAATGCTCAAATTTTAAGGTTGTGGTGCAATAAGGCCTCTAAATTGGGCATTTTATGACTATTTTCACTGTGTTCTATAGAATTTGATCCTTTATTGCATGTCTTTCAGTCAAAAACTTACCTTAATTCAGCATTAAATAGGGTCACTATTTTCTGTGTAGGCACATCCGGATCCAAGGGCAGGTAATTGTGGTCTTAGTCCTATTTAGTACAAAAAAATTCAAAAAGTGTCTAAAAGTGATGCACAATGTAAACTGAGCCATTGTATGAATTTGTAGCAAAATATTCCTTCATTTTATCAAAATACAGCATTTTATGTAAGATAGGTGTATACCCAAAATAACTGCAGTTACAAATGCAGTCTAGCTTACATGGTCAACACTAAAATTTTAATAACTTCTTTATTTATGGGTAATTTTTCAATGAAATAAAAAAATTGTGTTCCATAAACTAATCTGCATTAGAAAATGTAAAACAACTGAAAATAAAAACTTTTCTTTACTCAATAAACTTGTTACTATTTTTAGTAACATTTTTGGATTTTTTAAATTGTTGAAAAAACAACAACAACAACAATATAAAAAAAAATTAAAAGTCTCACCCTGTCAAATTTTAGTTCATCTGAAAGAGTGCACTTTTGTCTTTAAAATGAGACATAGTTGACCATTCTACTATAAAAGACTGTGGAGATATCTTGTTATGAAACAGGCCATTGCAGGCACTTCTGGGGGTCTGAATGGCCAAATGCCAGATGGCCCCATCTCACCGGGGTAATACAAAACTTCAAAGGGTGACATGCAGTTGTCATTGTATCTTTCATGTGCCATTGTCAGCATCCCTGGAAGATGTCTGATTCTCTGGAGACCATTCTCAGTATATATAGGGCTGATTTTCACCAAAATCCTAATAAAAATATCAACATTTAAGCAAAAACACTTTCATCAACACAATGAGAGGTGACATGGCTGCACATTTAAAAACTGGCCATATTCCACAGAGCAAAGGCTTGAAACTGACTGACTCTTCATCTATGGACACCTACATGATACATACTGACTGCAGCAGAGAGGCCTTTGAGACTGAGGGTCAATCCGTAAGGCCAAGAAAGTCCACTCCTAAAACAGCACAGGCGCCTTTGGCTAACATGAGCCCACATCTAGGCCTCTCATCAGAAACAGCAGAATGCAGCATTAACTTTGTGCATAAGACTTGTGGAGGGTGAGATGACTTCCATGGGCTATGATGATGTATGTTAAGGTCATAATCAAGAGTCAACCAGCTGTGATCAGCCTAATTTATGGGTGGGAAGGAGAAAAAAGCATCTCCTGCCTTGAAATGCACTAACTGCAACTACATTTCACATTAAATCACACCCAAAACAAGCTGTATCATAAGGTTCAAACTCCTTACCATGTGTCAAACACCCTAGCATGATCATGGACTGGCAGAAGGGTCAAATGATGCATAAATGGGTGACTGGCGATGCTGGTACATATTAGCTAAAATGGAAAAATTTGACCTCTAGCTAAGAGCAGCAAGCAGAAAGCAGCTGATAGAATAGACATGGCTATCCAGGACCTGAATGAGAAACGGCTGCCAATCCAATGCACAGAGTATCATAAAATATAAATCATTAAAGGAGACAACAGATAAAAAGCAAACTAGATCAAAAATCATCAATAAGGGGAGATAACCATTCATATGTACTAGAAATAATTTCATGAGTTATCTCCCTTTTGCTAAATGATATATAAAAGAGCAAATTTAAGTTCTTAACAACACAGTAAAGTGATGAATTCTGTTGAACTGCATTCCTAGAGCAAAAATTAATGCTTTTTAATAAATGGAAGCTCTTGCTTGTCCTTTATTTGAATATTGTTTTCATAAGTCCTGTAAATAAGATGCTGGAATGTGTCACTGAGTTTTACATTATGGCAGTGAATGAGCCTTTTGATTGCATCTCCAGTTCAAATGATGAAGAAAAATTATGTACACATTTGTCTACACCATGAAAACTAACCACTTTTATTAAAGCGACACTGTTCTGTCTTAAAAATATAGTGTATTTGAGTTTTTTGTTTTGATTCTTTTTCAGAGAGAGAAAGAGAGAGAGGGGTGTTGGGGGGGGGGGGGGGGGGGGGGGAGAGAGGGAGGAGAGAGAGATAAAGAGAGAGAGGAGAAAGAGAGAGAGGATATATAATAGAGAGAGAGAGAGGGAGGAGTATATACATATAAGCATGAAAACACTACAAACACATGGTCCCCCAAAGACAGCACAATCCCTTAAACAAAGAATCACATAACCAAAAAATAAATAAAATAAATAAATGAATAAGAAGAAAGAAAATTTGCCAAATACTTACAATAGCTGTCACGGCATTCATGATAGCCATCATGAGCTAAGCATCTCCCCTTATTAATACAAATCTGCTGTCTCATGTTCATATCATGGGGCTCAAGTCTAAAGTGTTCCACATTTATGCAGAGTAACTCATGGCACAGATGCGGAACATCACAATCATGCTTTTCAAGCAGAATTCTATGATTCATACTGTGTCGCAATATGTCAACTTGGATAGTATGCTAAACTGCATCTGAAAAATGGTCCTTGAGGCGTCTCTGGTTTGTGGAACCTGACTTACCATGGCAGTTTTCTCATTTTGGACATTTTTTTCTACTAGTAAAATGGAATATTTAACTCCCATTTGTCCCATTCTGCTGTTTCATACCAAACTGAGGCATGATTTTTTTTATTATTTTGAACCCTGCTGTTGTCATGGCTATTATAAACATGTATCTTTCAAACCGAAAGTAGATTCTGAAATTTTTTTAGTAAGATGGGAAAAAATTATATATTTTTATATATATTATATTATATAATATAAAGAATATTATATATTTTCTTAAACAAACATAATAACACATTTATATCTTTATAAGCAATAACTGTGCCAAATTTCAAGTAAAAATCATGCATAATAAAAAAGTTACTAATAATGAAAGTAGGTCACCCCCCTCTCAAAAACCAGCCTATATCAGGACTAAGACCACAATTAATTTTACTATATGTTCTATATAAGCATATATGCAAATGACAATTTCTGTAAGGGAAATTGACATCCAAACTTACCCTCATTAGATAGATCTATTCAAGAGAAATAATTCTGTACATTTTAAACATGGGGTCACCCGACTACTTTTTGACCTATTTAAGCTTAAATAACATACGTATGAATTTAGTGCACCGGTCGGCCATTTCACACCAATTTTCTCAAAAATTCCCTCTCAGTAATGCTCAAATTTTAAGGTTGTGGTGCAATAAGGCCTCTAAATTGGGCATTTTATGACTATTTTCACTGTGTTCTATAGAATTTGATCCTTTATTGCATGTCTTTCAGTCAAAAACTTACCTTAATTCAGCATTAAATAGGGTCACTATTTTCTGTGTAGGCACATCTGGATCCAAGGGCAGGTAATTGTGGTCTTAGTCCTATTTAGTACAAAAAAATTCAAAAAGTGTCTAAAAGTGATGCACAATGTATACTGAGCCATTGGGCAGGTAATTGTGATCTTAGTCCAGTTGTTTGTTTGTTGGGTTTAAGTCCCAACGCCCTTCCCGGTAGATAAGGAGTAAATAAGGCCCTTAATGGCACGTGTCAATACCACACACACACACACGCACACACACGCACAATTAACAGTTCTAAATTGTATTGATTATAAATATATCAATCTTCTTTTTTCTTTTCTTTTTTTCATAATATAAAATTATTACATGCTGATGATGGTGATTTGGAAAGAAGCCTAAACTTAATATTAAATTTCCTTCTTCATACTTCTATTGCGTCAGCATGCGCGTCTTTGATTAATTTACTGGAAGTGTGGCATACACGCGCCAGTCAATGCTGTATGGGTATACCGGTATCACCGAAAAAATGGATCCGCTGTGTATAGTATGGTACATTACAAATTTATAATGAATTGAACAGTCTTAATTTGGAGTATCTAATACATATAAATAACATGTTTCATAACTTGTCGTTGGTACGAGTTTGCATATGAACATATAACTTCATCTGCGTGGTATTTTTAAGGTGCAATGGAATTTCCATTTCGCGGTTATTTCCATTGCGCGGTATATGAAAAATCTTGATGATATAGATACACAAATTAATAATATTCATTAAATTTAAAACATTATATTGATTATTATCATTTTGTGATATGATGCCCGTTTATCTGGATACGGACTAAGACCACAATTACCTGCCCTTGGATCCGGATGTGCCTATACAGAAAATAGTGACCCTATTTAATGCTGAATTAAGGTGAGTATTTGATGAAAGACATGCAATAAAGGATTAAATTCTATAGAACACAGTTAAAATAGTCATAAAATGTCCAATTTGGAGGCCTTATTGCACAACAACCTTAAAATTTGAGCATTACTGAGAGGGGAATTTTTGAGAAAATTTGTGTGAAATGGCCGACGGGTGCACTAAATTCATACGTATGTTATTTAACCTTAAATAGGTCAAAAAGTAGTCGGGTGACCCCATGTTTAAAATGTACAAAATTATTTCTCTTGAATAGATCTATCTAATGAGGGTAAGTATGGATGTCAATTTCCCTTACAGAAATTGTCATTTGCATATATGCTTATATAGAACATATAGTAAAATTAATTGTGGTCTTAGTCCAGTCCATTAATTTATACCTGGCCTGGAGAGCGGAGCTAGCAGTGTAAACATCGTACGTGTGTCTGCTTTATTTAGATTGAACATATTAAAAAGCGTATGCCAGATCATTAGTATTGTATTCTTATATTAATCCATGCAAAAAAAATATAACAAATTTCAACTCATTGAATCAATGCAATAATAATATAACAAATTTCAACTCATTGAGTCTAGCAAACTTCCTTTGCGTGTTTTATTGAGGCACAATGGACTTTCCATTGCGCCGAAGCCTATTAATATATATATATATATATATATATATATAGCTCCAATTTATAAGAAGACAGTTATAGATGGTTCAAAAGTAGTTTTATGGCATTTAATACTGCTATTTTGAAAATAAAATTTCCATTGCTAGGTAATAGTTTCATTGCGTCCATTGCTCCATAACGTAATATAACAGAAATGCAGCGAAATATATCATTATCGAGCGAAACGCTGCTGAACTACTTTGGGTTAATTACGTACTTATGCGAAGCACTATTTTTCTTGATTGCATGTGTGGATCTACATGTACTCCAGTTGGGTTAAATCTCTGTTTTGTAAACGACGTAGGTATTTTGTTCACGCTGAAAATGGTTGTTTTCAGATTGAGGAATTTGTAAAAGAAGAATGGACACACACACTTTACACATTAAAAGAGTTTCTAAATGTCATTTAAACGTCGTTGCAACACATCTGTGTAACACACTCCACTCGCTTTCCTTAGCCCAGCTTGCATTGTATGGATCCGTACAAAGCGCGGAGTGCTACAGTTTAAAATGTTGTGGAAAATATGCAAATCAGAAAGGCCTGATTTCGAATTTCAGCATCAAAGCGCACAATGCGCTGAGAGACGGCGACGGGATAATTAACATTATAAACTCAGAGTTTCTGAAGTTATTGAAGCAGTCACATGACGACAAAAACTCCACCCGCTGTTGCTACAGAAGTTCTGTTTGTAACATAATAATCCGGAGTAAAGGTCATGAACCTTTCATTCATAAAGAGCTGCATACCTAAGTAGGTCATTCTCTTTCTCTAGTGCTAGCGAATTCTATCTGTTGTTTTGTATATGTAGAAATTGACCAGGTATTTGATTATTTAAGATACTAGAATGTTTGCCTATCTATTTCCAAGTTAAGAAATGCCCTGGGAGGAACCTAACTCGCCATCATGCAAAATATTGTGTGGACTATTTTAGGTCAATTACATACATACGGAGCACTATTTTTTTTTTTTACAGGAGTAGATCTTCATATACGTAAGATGGGTTGCTGTTCTGGTTAAGAAATGTCACAGATATTTTTTTTCACGCTTAAAATTGATGCTTCCAATGTAAAATAATGGCAAAAGAAAACATGTTAACAAACAATAACACACTAAAAGCGGTTACGGTTATGATTTAAACGTCTGTGTAACATATTCCACTCGTATTCGTTAGTGCAGAATCGCATTGCATGGATCCGCACTAAGCGCGGAGAGGTACAGTTAAAATTGTTGTGGAAAATATGCAAATTAGCAAGGCCTGATTTCGTTCTTCAGCATAAGACGGCTAATCGCCGTCTAATAAGACTGGTCAGCCGCCAGTCTAAAAATGCAATTTTCTCTCAAAATAACAAAAGTAGCGGAATTGAGGATTTGGCTGCTGAAATATATAAACATTCTTTTGAGAAAACATCAAATTTTATTCTTTGTTTATTTAACAGATTAAATCAAAGCGCCGAAGGCACTGATAGACTGTCGGCGGGTTGGTCGTGTTGAGCAGCATGAGCGCTAGATTGTAATCAAAATAGGTTGAATTCTTATCTGTTTATAAAGAGGGGTATGTGGCCTGTACCAGTTTTTCAGTTGTCAAATAAGGAACAAGAAAAGATAGTTTTCATTTTTTTTATTAAACGTTAGAACATGATAATCAAAATTAAATACATATACATCTAAAATAAATAATGAACAAGAGCTGTCAGAGAACAGAACTCTCGACTATGGAATTGACTTCAAATGCCCTATATATAAAATAGTAAAAAATGATAAACCTTGATACTCTGACCCTTTATATTTATGAAGTCTAAAATCAGTCCCATGCCTATGATGATGATGATGATGATGATGAACAGAAGCAACGACTAACTAACGCAATCTAGAATATTGACTCGAGCACACTCCTCCCAGTTGTTTGTTTGTTGGGTTTAACGTCCCACCGCCCTTCCCAGTTGATAAGATGTGAAGAAGGCCCTTCATGGCACGTGTCAATACCACACACACACACACACACACAGTTTTATTGATTATATTATAAATATATCAATCTTTTTTTTTTCATAATATAAAATCATTACATGCTGATGATGGTGATTTGAACAGAAGCCTTAACTTAATCTTTAATTTCCTTCTTCAAATTTCTAATGCGTCAGCATGCGCGTCTTTGATTAATTTATTGGAAGTGTGGCATACACGCGCCAGTCAATGCGGTATGGGTATACCGGTATCACCGAAAAAATATATTAACTGTGTATAGTATGGTACATGACAAATTTATAATGAATTGAGCAGTTTTGATTTGGCGTATCTAATATATATAAATAACATGTCTTTATAACGTGTCGTTGGTAAGAGTTTGCACATGAACATATAACTTTCATCTGCGTGGTATTTTTAAGGTGCAATGGAATTTCCATTTCGCGGTTATTTACATTGCGCGGTATATGAAAAATCTTGATGATATAGATACTCAAATTAATAACGACTTCTACTTGTTATATATTCATTAAATTTAAAACATTATTTTGATCATTACCATTTTGTGATATAATGTCTGTTTATCTGGATACACTGTCCATTGTTTTATATCTGGCCTGGAGAGTGGAGCTTGCAGTGTAAACATCGTACGTATGTCTGCTTTATTTAGAGAGAACATATTAAAAAGAGTATACCACAGCATAAGCATTGTATTCTTATTTTAACCCATGCAAGAATAACATAACAAATTTCAATCATTGTGTCTAGCAAACTTCCTTTGCGTGTTTTATCGAGGCACAATGGACTTTTCATTGCATATATACGTATAATCTCCAATTTAATGAAATCCATCAAGTTAAGTCGTATGCTATTGTCTTAAATTAATGTTTATATATAATAAAACAGTAACAGGTGTTTCAAAATAGATTTATGGCACTTACAAATGCTTTTCTGAAAATAGAATTTCCATTGCTCCGTAATCATTTCCATTGCTCCATATATGTATAATCTCAGATTAATAACTCTAAGTTTATTCGCATGTCATTGTCTTAAAATGAATGTATATATATATATATATATATAATAAAACAGATATAGATTGTTTTAAAGAAGTTTTATGACATTTAATACTGTTATTCTGAAAATAAATTTTTCATTGCTCAGTAATATTTTCATTGCGTACATTGCTTCATAAAATTTTCATTGCGTGTTTTAGGCCTACCACTTCAAAACTTTGGGTCACGTGATCTTCCATTCCGCTTTTTTCACTTTTCTAGCTTTTGCGTGGCTATTGGGTTTATGAGAAGACAGAAATGCAACGTAATATAACAGAAATGCAACGAAATGTATCATTGTCGTGCGAAACGCTGCTGAACTACTTTCGGTTAATCACGTACTAATGCGAAGCACTATTTTTCTTAATTGCATGTGTGGATCTACATGTACTCCAGTTGGGTTAAATCTCTGTTTTGTAAACGACGCGGGTATTTTGGTCACGCTGAAAATGGTTGTATTCAATTTGGTGAATTTGAAGAGTGGGCACACAAACTTTACACATTAAACGTGTTTCTAAATGTCATTTAAGCGTCGTCGCAACACATCTACGTAACACACTCCACTCGCTTTCGTGAGCTCTGCTAATATTGTCTGGATCCGTACAAAGCGCGGAGTGCTACAGTTAAAAATGTTGTGGAAAATATGCAAATCAGAAAGGCTTGATTTCGATTTTCAGCATAAGAATGAATATCCTAAGTCATGGGGAGAAGGAATTATTTCACCTATCTTTAAGGGAGTTAATTGTAATGAAGCAAAAAATTACAGAGGTGTAACTCTTATAAATGTCTTTGCAAAAATATATTCACAAGTTTTAATGAATAGGCTTACAAAATGGTCAGTTCAGAACAAATTAATGTTAGATAATCAGTTTGGCTTCCAGAAAGGAAAGTCAACTACTGACTGCATATCTTTATTACATTCTATCATTGCTAAAACCTTACATTCAAAACAAAAGTTGTAATGCGCATTCATAGATTATGAAAAATGTTTTGATCGTCTTGTGGTATATCACCATTACTAATCTTTGCAGGTAGTATGGCATTCAAATGTGTTTTAGTTAGATATGAACCGACCAAGAAATACGGAAGCCAGGATGTAAATCGTAATTTCGTAATTCAAGGGGAATCAGTAATCACATATATAAGACATCAGCTGGTGAATCTGGCTTCTAAAGGCGTCGTTCGCCGGATGAATTTCCTCACTATCATGTGCGGCTGTTATTGACCAAATATCAGCGAAGATGATCCTATCTCGGATGTCGTGAAACTCCTGGAACACAATGTCATCGTAATGTAGAGCCAGGTGGGGGTCAAACCACAGATCAAGAGCTAAATGCGACCCCTTGTAGATAACGGTAACCTTAGGTTTGACAGTCAGTAAGTGTTTTAATGCTTTAGACAAGCTGCGAATTCTTTTGCGAAATTCAGCTACGGGAAATGCCTGGATGTGGGCATAATAAGTAAACATTAAAATAAGAGAATCACCCGAGGAGGGGTCTTCTGCAAGAGAGTAGACTTTATCTGCCACTGAAGTGATTCCATTTGCCGGTAGTTCTCTATTATACAAAGGCATTTCATGTTTCATGTAATATATACTTATGTTGTATTTAGAATATATCTTACTACTGTGATAAGTACCTTTACCAGTCGAAGCTTGTGGAATAGATGCATTCAATTGCAGGACAGACTCAATGAAATACTGAGCATACTGCCTTGTCGTCGAATCTCCGAAGAACATAAATGTTTTGTTATTAAGACATTCTTTGTATTTTTGAATCGTTTGCTCAATGAGGCCTTGGCAGTTCACAAAATTCCATACAGAATTAGACCAATATCCGGATGGCATGGCTTCTGTCCAGCTGTTTAATTTTGGTCGTCTAGAACATTTTTTCCTGTTGCCTAACGTTGTCTTACGGATGTTGTCTACAGTTATCGTTTGTTTCAAAACTCCACGAACTTCCTCTTTTATTCTATGAGAAGCTTTTATATCATTAGGTAAAACAAATTGACTTGACATAAACGAATAAATATTAATACAGTGCAAAGATGCACTTCGTGGTTTGCCACAATACCATGAAATGTTGCCATTAAGTTTGGTAAAATTGCAAAGTTTAGAAAACCCATGTATATCAGGGTTGGCGCCACAGCGTGTAGCTTCTACTTTGGCTCTTTTTTTGAATACACCAAGTATTATATCTTGTGTTTTAGTCACAAAAACAGCATTCCCGTACACTTGCCGAGAATTTTCTTTTAAGCACGCAGTTTCAAATGTTGCTGCTATTTTCGCTCTGATGACCGATTTGTCTGTCCAGAAGACATTTAAGTAGCCTGTATAAGTACCATTTCCATGATCAACCACTCTCCCGGCCACCCTGTCTCCTTTTACCGACGTTGCCCATAGTAGAATCACATCCCCTCCACGTGTCTGCGGTTTATTATTTGTGTCATATGTAGTTATTCTAACAACTATCGATTCTCCATTTTCTACTAATTTCATACGTGAATAAATTGGACTGGACATAACAGTGTTACTTATGTTCCTCGGACAGGACGTTAGGTAATTAAGCTGGCTAGACTTAGTTTGATCCGACTTTGTGACAGTTTGCAAAAACGACATGGTATGTCTATACGCCAGCTCATTGGTAATGGTTCGTGGAGCATATTCCACGGATGTCGGTGAAAGTGGCGTTTCTTGAATAACAAGAATACACACGAGTGCAAACAGGCTAAGGAAAACCACAAACGTCTTTGGTGACATCTTCATGTCCATTGATGCTGTCATATCGTTTAGCTGTCAACAGAAAATTTGCGACGTTTGTTTGCAGTTTGACAAGGATTTAAAGATAAAGAATAATAAAAGGATCTCATTAAACCGCTGACTTTAAGATAAAAGACTTTTTGTCGTATTTCTATGTGTGTATGTGTGTGTAGTATTTAGCCAGTTAATAGACAATATTGTGCGTGTATATAGAATATTGAAAATCATATGATAATATACGTGAAAGTTGATATGTTTACTTAGAGATACTTAATAACGAGTTATATCGAAAACAGTTCACTCGCCTTGGATTGTGCTAACATGACTTAGAAACTGAGTGGGGAAGACATAAAAGAATTAACACAAATAGGTTATGTAAATTATGTAATTTAAATGCAACAACATCTGAACTTTTTAAGTTTCTTTTGTACAAGATATTCTAGTATTCATAAAATATTTATTTATAAATATATAAAATGGCCTACAGTAAATAAAATTTATGCCATGATGCCATTTAGTAATTAAAAACAGTTACGAAAATATCAAAATATAAAAGATTTTATTATTTGAAAAAGTACCCTTTATAATGTTGCTGTTTCTTGATTTTAAAAGTTTCGTACTGATTTATCTTTTTGTGTGTTTGTATCTTTGGCATATTTCATAATTTTGATAGTATATGGCGAAAGGGAAATTAAGTTTTCTGATTTATGCCAGTAAACTTGAAACTAGATAAAGTGAGCTAAGGCTATATGTTTAAATTCAAAGAACAAAGTTTATTTTTTTTTTTTTTTTTTTTTTTTTTTTTTTTTTTTTTTTTAAACCTTTATTATCCCCGTCAATTGGTGGAAGTAGGTCGGGGAACCATCCCACTTACCACCTCACAAATGCAGACATATATATCAATACATACCTCAAGATATTAGAACAATGATTTTCACATATATGAGCAACAAAGCAACATTTTTTATGATAATTCACAACTACACAGGACTAACATTTTCGGGATAAAAGATTTTGATTTTTAAGTTTGATTATTAGAGTACAATATATCTATATAAAAGCAACAGTCTCTAAAAAGGATTTTTTTTAACTTATTGCTATTACAAAAGTAATAAAGGTTTAAAGTTTACAGGTAAAAAACGAGAAAAAAACAAAAAACAAAAAAAACTGACAGTCTTTACATTGCAAATAATATATATTATATATACCAATGTATTTAAAAAAAAAAAAAAGGAAACTGAATGTAGGATTTTTATTTCTTATTTTTTTTTCAGCTTCAACATTTCTTCTATCCTCTGGCTATGTCTTCTTTTATTGGCTAAATATTTTTTGATTAAATTCCAGTTTGCTTCAAATTTCTGTACACCTTGTTCAGATGAATTGAATTCATGTATATGTTTATATATTTGATATTTATCACACAAAAGAAGTTTAAAATTTACAATACTTAGAGGCCTATTTAATAATTTAGATTTAAAAATGAAAAGTTTCAAAAGAAGGTTTAAAATGTCAATTTCAATGTTATTGAATCCAAACAAAACAGACTTTAAACAAAATTCTGTTTCTATGTGACAATTCAACATAATCTGTTTAATTTGCTCAATAAAAAAAGCTGTCTTGTTACAAAACCAAAACAGATGTTCAATTGTTTCAGGTTCTTTTTACAGAAGGAACACTGATTAGTATCCTTAATTTTTAACTTATACAGATAATCATTTACTGGTATTATTCTGTGCAATATTCTCACCTGCATCCATTGTATACTGGTATCTTTAAACAAACCAAAAGGTAGATAATAAATCTTTCTCCACTCATCCTCTTCAAAAAAATATTGTGAATTCCATTTTGCTTGGCTTGTGGGTACTTCATTATTGACATTTAGGAAATTGTACATTCTTTGACAACCTGATTTCCTTTCAAACAAAATCTTAAGGTTAGGCAGTATAATAGGATTAGGCAATTTATATAAAATATCATTTGTTTTTAATATATGTTTCTTAAAAGTATTTACAGCTTTTATCAGGCTTAAGAAGTGGAGAACGTTTATTTTAATACCAGTACAATTTTCAAATTGTTGATGATCAAAGAGTTTTCCATCTTTATCAACAAGATCATTTATGTATCTAATCCCTTTATCATAGAGAATTTTAAAGAAAACACTTTTCTTACCAATTTGAATATTCTCATTATAGAAAAGTGGACTAGATAAGAAGTCTTCAATATTTCTTGTCTTACATAAATCTAGGTACTTTGAGTACGAGGAGATCACAGACTTCCAAAAAATGTTTTGAAGATCTTCAATATTCTTTACTGCATAATGTTTACCACAATTAATTAGTTTGTTTACATCTAGGGTTAATTTTACAATTTGTTGCCATTTCTTATCTGTAAAAAGTAGCCTCTGTATCCACATTACTTTAAGGCTTTGAATAAAGCACTTTAGATTGACCATCTTGAGACCACCTTCAAAGTAATTTTTCACTAGTATACAACTTTTAATCTTTGCTGGCCCATGCCAGATGAAATTAAATAGCTTTTTATTAAATCTTAAAATATTTTTGAAAAAATAAATGGTTAAAAGCTGGTATTGTTTTAACAACTGTGATTTTACCTATAGGGGTTAAGAATCTCCTATTCCATGATTTAATAGATCTGTCTAGTTTTTCTAATCTACAATCATAATTAATTTTACACATCTTATGCAGGTCAACATGGAATTTTATTCCTAATAGTTGAAATTCTGTCTGGCCCCACTCTAGTTTGAATTTTGTTTTTATTGCTTCTGAACTAAATTTTTTAGAACCAATCCATATAACTTTTGTTTTTGAATAATTAATTTTTAAACCAGATATGTAAGCAAACTTATTTAGTACTCTTAACGTTTCTTGAAGTGACTCATTAGAACCATCCAAAATTAAAGCAGTATCATCAGCAAACAGTGATATTAAATGTTCAGTATTATTTATATTAATACCTTTTATAATCTTATTACTCTTTATAATTTGAGTTAGAATCTCAGCACAGAGGATAAAGATATATGGTGATAGGGGATCCCCTTGTCTGCAGCCGCGGCCTATGTGGAAAAATTCAGATAAAAAACCATTTTGAATAACAGTAGATTCAATGTCATTATAAAACAGTTTTATCCATGATTGTATGGATTTCCCAAAATTAAATTTTATTAGTGTTTTATTAATAAACAACCATGATATTGAGTCAAAAGCTTTTCGAAGTCTATTAATAACAGAAGTCCAGGAATATTTTTTTCATCAGCGTATTGCATGATGTCATAAATCAATCTAGTATTCTCTCCAATATATCGACCCTTCAAAAATCCTGTCTGTTCTGAACTTATTAAATAATCTAAAACTGTTTTTAACCTATTTGCAATTGATCCTGAAGCTATTTTATATATCACATTCAGTAATGTTATTGGACGCCAGTTTTTTAAAAATAATCTTGTTTATTTTCTTTAGGTATACATGTTATTACACCCTGTCGTTGAGTTATAGACATTTTCCCAGTTCTATAACCATCATTTATAGACCTGACAACAAAATAACCAATTCTTTTCCAAAAGCATTTAAAGAAATTTGTAGAGAAACCATCAGAACCAGGCTTTTATCATTTTATTTCCAAAGTTTTTTTTTTTATATTTTCCTCAGTAGAAGTATTTTGACTTGAATATAAATTTTTATAAAACCTTTTCATTTCATTTAAAATATCACTCTGATCTGAAATAGTACTATTGTCTTCTAATTCTAATTTAGGAATCATTTTATCTAGATAATTATTTTTCTCAAGGTTACAAAAATATTTTGAAGGTTTTTCTCCATCTTCAACCCATCTAGCCTTAGATCTTAATATGTGACCTTTAAGTGAATCCTCTCTTACCTTTTGTAGATTTTGTTTTAATTCTGATAATTTGTTTTTATTTTGATCTGTTAAATTCTTTTCAATTTCATTGATTTCTTTTAAGAGCTCTGATTCTTTATGTGCACTTACTTTCTTTTTATATGAACCATAAGATATGGATTTTCCACGTATTTCCATCAATAAAACTTCTAAAAAAAGCTGATCACTTATAACAAATTGTAATTCTTCATCTGGTATTTGATTAATATTCTCAAAGTCATAAACAGGAAGACAATATTGAATTTTTTCCCTTATCAAATTTATATAATCAATATCATTCAAATGTGCATTATTATGCTTCCAAAGACCTTTACCATGTAATATATTTGATGGGTTTAAGATGAGGGAAATTATTGAGTGATCAGATAAGTAACTTGATTCAATATCAATTTTCTTAACAAAGGGAAGTAAGTCGTTAGTTAAGAGAAAAAAATCAAGTCTTGCTTGTTTTAAAGGATGTATTCGTCTCCATGTGTATCTCTTTCTATCTGGATAGTTTTCTCTGAACGGGTCTAACATTTGCCTTTCATGGATTTTGTCTATTAATAATGATCTAGCCTTGATGTTATTTATATGTTTGTAGTTTGAATAATCTAGAGAAGGATCAAGAACTAAATTAAAGTCACCACACATAATACAAGATTCATTACCTATATCTTCAACTGTCTGAAACACCTTTTCATAAAATGCTGGATTATCTAAATTTGGTCCATACAGGGAGACTAAAGTATAACGCTGTGAATTAATTGTAACATCCAATGCAAGAAAGTTACCATCATTATCACTTATACTATTATGAATACAATGTTCTATATTCTTATTAAATAAAATAGCTACGCCTCTTGCATTTGAACATGAAAAACTAAAATAACAATTTCCATTCCACTGAGCATATATCATCTTTTCTTGTTCTCTTGTAAAATGTGTGTCTTGCAAACAATATATATCATAATTCTTTTCTTTTAAAAAATTGAACACATCAATTCTCTTTTTTGTGCCGTTCAGACCCGGCAATTTAATGACAATATTTTTACCTCACCCATTATCCCAAAATTGTTTTTCAGAGAACCATACATTCAGTTTATATTTTTTAACATGACACAATGAAGATCTGTCAGAAAAAATGAACAAGTGCAAAAAAGTGTTTGATTTAATAAACATAATGTTTAAAAAATGGCAAAGAAAAAACAACTTGAGTTTTGTGCAGACAGATTAAATATATTACAGGTTTAATAAAAGATTTTATTATTTGAAAAAGTACCCTTTATAATGTTGCTGTTTCTTGATTTTAAAAGTTTCGTACTGATTTATCTTTTTGTGTGTTTGTATCTTTGGCATATTTCATAATTTTGATAGTATATGGCGAAAGGGAAATTAAGTTTTCTGATTTATGCCAGTAAACTTGAAACTAGATAAAGTGAGCTAAGGCTATATGTTTAAATTCAAAGAACAAAGTTTATAGTAAACGATTAAAATAACCCTTTTTCAGTTTGCCTTTAAAAAAAAAATAGCAACTACATGACGAACGTTTGTACAATCGTCGTATTGTTATACTGAAAAACAATATGGCGACTGTACAAACGTCCGTCTTGTAGTTGTTCAATAATTCCTGCTTTTCCTTGAGAAAGGCAAACTTTTGCCGAAATATTGAAAAGGAATGAATTTATGAATTATTTCCCTTTACATGTTTACATGTATGTGACGCAAGTATACCTAGAGAGAGAGAGAGAGAGTGGTCTAAACGCCGTTTGCTATTACCTTTCCGTCACGCACGAGCGGTTTTAAATTATATGTTAATATAAAAAAACCATCTGGCCTCCCAGCCTGGCTACTTTCCTATCTAGCTAGTTATTCGGCATGAGCTTGGAATTCGCAAATAAATTCCCAGCTGGCTGATTATTTGGCTGTAGCTGGGAATTAATATTTTGAACTAGCTGGTTATGCGACTGTAGTTGGGAATTCACGAATAACCAATTCCCAGCTAGCTTGGAATTTAATTGTAACTGGATATTGGATCCCAATACGCAATTCCCAGCTAACTTCACAGACCCTTAGCACACTACATATAGTAGTTCTAGAACCCTTTTAAGTGATTTACTGTCTGGTATCAGCACATAGGGCAACTTGGGGTGTGTGGTCAACAATGTCGCCGCTACGTACGCGAAAAGGAATGTGAATGTAAATGATCGAGCCGCATAGCGGCGAAAATTGTTTACCACATATGGCATCCCCTAAGTTTCCCCCTTGAGCTGATACCGCACAGTAACCCACAAGAAAAGGTACTAACTGTTTTATTGCATGGATAATTAAAATGTAATTAATTTCATCATTAATTTGTTTATTTAATTTTATACCTTTATATTTTTATAATGATTCCCCCCTTGATAGCCGCTATACGCATGGTCGATCGCGTGTGGCACCGGGGGGGCGGTGAGAGGGGAGAGAGAGAGAAAAAAAGCTGCAATGCTTCCTTACATTTTATAATCCGAGTGACTCTTCTGGGAATCGAACCGAGAGCGATGCGGGGCTAAGCAGTATTAGATCTACTTCTGTGGTTATATGTACATTCATGTAACTACCTGCCAACTTTATAGTCTTCGACGTGAACGACCGTTTTATTGCTTAATTAAGAGGAAAGTAAAAACTATGTAAAAAGCCATTTATTTCATTTATTTATTTATTTTATTTTTTAACTTTTTTTTTCATACCAGGAACACACTTTATTTATATATATAGTAATAGGAGACCCTGTTGATACCAACGACAATATTGATCTTGTGATAACAGAAGCTTAATCGTAACGCTTTATCTAGAGCGGCTGTCGATTCAGACTATCATTCGGAACCTTATTCTAGAGTTTAACACAAGACCTATGTAACGTACAATACAGAAAACAAGAAATATCTTTAAAAAAGATATTCGGCGTAGGATGAAAGAAAAACGAGATTTTCATTCATACATAAATATACTTTAATTAAGAAACTTATAAATGGAAATATATGCAAAACACATTTCAAAGACTCTAATGTCATGATAGGTTATAAAAGCATTGTTGTAAATAATTGTAAAAAAACGTGTCTAATTTTGGTAGTGAACAATGATGAATGGCAATGTTTTTAACAAGGTTTATTTTGCAAATAAGAAAATAGTCCACGAGATGTGTACAACAACAGGAATGTAGCAAAAAAAAGTACAATTTTAAAATAATGTCTATATATATTCAGAACAAAATGTACAGTAAAGAATGACTAGACTATTATACAAAAGACACGACTGACCATTATCGTAAACAGGCTTACCTGCACCATAAAAAATTGTAAAATGATTAAAATCAGAATATGAAATGATTTGATATAACAAATATTTCAGAGTACCTCCAAATGTTCATTTAAAAGCAGTGTAATGTTTAAATTATCCTATGAACTATAAAAAATCTATGATAATCCGCTGCATAAAACCTAATTTAGTTCCAGGCTGATCATGTAATGAGCAGTTATCTGCTCGTTGTAGTTAGGACATACAATTTTTTCTTCACATTTATTTTATTTCTTACTGACAAAAGCTTGTTCAGGTCTGATTTTATCAGTTGTAAACTGTATCAAAATAGTTTATACAGGCATATACATTAATGATCAGCACCTTAAAGCATAGATTCATTGATAAAGGACTTCTAGAACATTCAGAGGAAAAGCGCGCGAAAGACCGACGCACAACAAATTTAGTACGCTTTAGAAATAGTTCAGTATTTTTTCTATGAAATATACTTATTTATAGACGGTAAACAAAAAATTATATCTGTAAATAGGCTTGTTTGATATTTGTTCATATCATTATTGCATATGACAATTATGATATAAAAGCGTTATTAGTTGTTTTGGTTTTGGCGAATTAATTTTCAATGAGAGCATCTCGGCAGGCTGGAAGAATTCAATATACATAGTAATTAAGGGGTTTCATGTCATAACACGGTGGATTCTTTTTTGTTGTTTTAAATCATTTTCACAAAGTAGCATTCCTCAATTGATGGAAAAGGATTGTATTTAACTTACTGAAATCAATTTCATGTTTACATCAAAAAGAAAAGTAATAACACCAAGCTGAATGATATATACAAGCTGCACCCCTTATTTACAGTAATTTTATAGTCCATAACGATGCGTTAACCAATAACAGGAGTCCTTTTATTCAGCTTAGAATTATTTACCGCTGTTAGCGTACATTTGATTGGTTTAAGATGCGAGTTGAAATCGAAATTACACAGCTACGCCGAAAAAAATACAGGATACGTCCGGAAACAGAAATATATTGTACGGTCATGTTTTTTTTTTCTTAAAAGCGTAAAAGTGATTGGACGTAAAAGAATAAATCAATATATTGGTGCTATAAAAGAAAAATAACAACTAAAGCACGATTAAGTAAAATATAAATAAGAAGCGAAAATAACCTTTACCTTAAGTGTTCCAAGGTTAATCCTAACAGTGGACGATTGCCATTCACTTTTTTTTTTTTTTTTTGGCTACGATCTGTTAATTTTAAATGCAACTTAATTTATTATACAAGCTTTTAATGACTAGTTTAAGGAAGTGAGATGGTGATTCTAATGAGGTCAATATAAATGACCATCGCTGATTGGGAAGAAAATGAAACTCGCCACAGGACTTTTAATATAAGGTTGAGATACTTGAACTCGTGTCAAAAACAGAACGATCACTGCAGGTCACCGCTGATTGATAAAATATATGCCGATATGCAAATGAACTTTGAACTTTGGTAAGCATGAAATATTGCCACAAGCTTTACATTCCGATTTTGGATAAAACTGGATTGCAGTATGGTTGACAGTATTTCTGAATTCATTGCTAGAAAGACAATCACGTAACATGAAAAAGTTGTATACATGCCTGGTTGATTTTAGCAAAGCCTACGACTATATTAACAGAAATTCATTGTGGTTTTAGCTGATGCAAAACGGAATTGACAGAAAACTGTTGTCAGTTGTTAGAACTATATATAGTGAGGTTAGTTTAGCAGTTAAAACACCAAAATACAGAATCAGAGTTTTTCAGTAGTAATATCGGATTATTTCAAGGTGAAATAACCTCTTCTATAGGTATTACAATATATCATATATCTATATTTATCATTATGCTTAAACAGCTGTTTCATGTTTCGTATATATAACCATCACAGTCATATTTTCTTACATTTAACACATTACACCTATAATTTATAGGCTGAATTTCATCACTCCGCTTTACGCGCGTGTATTATATATTATGCATATTGTTTTGAACTCAAACATCTGGATTAAATGTACATGTATTTGACGGAACTAACTCTTATTGATTAAATGTAGTATTCATATGATAATGAACATGTCAGAGAAATACATATATTAAATCGTTATTTTTCAAATATTGTTTGAAACTTTTCTTCGTGTAATATTTCGTTTACAGTCCGTTCCTTCCAGCTTTTTTTTTTTTTTTTTTTTTTTTTTTGTTGTTGTTGTTGTTGTTGTTGTTGTTTGGTGAGTCTAGGTGATATAATCAAAAGAATCTGACATGAATTGCCATTTCAATTTTGCTAAACTCGGTCATGGAAATGCTATTAAGATCAACAGGGGCTCACTTTATTTTGATCATGTCGATCCGTATAGTATATGTATGACGTTTTATGATGAAGAACGGTGAAGTGTTATATTCAGAATCAGCAGGTCTTCTAGATTTAATATATTGTTCAAAATTAAATATTCGTTTTGCTACAGACTAAATTTACTAAGGGAGGTAATTCACCACAAAATTTTAAATTTACATTTTCTATTATAGACCTAGAAATTGTTTTAATTCTCTCCTTCCCGAACATTTATGAACTGACGCTTGCTTGTAGTGCTTATTACAAAAAGAAGCACTCTTAACTGATCAATTGGTAACCGGCAATAAACCATAAATTTTATCCGTTGAAACATAGGAAATTATGAAATAAAGGTAAATATATGGAAATTAGTAGTACATTGTACTTTCCTTTCCTTCACGCATCTTGTCTTCCTATATCATTTTTTTTTTTTTTAATTCAGCTTTTTACTATTCATTCGTCAATAAATTAAGTTTTATGTAAAATATTTTCTTATGTCAGTGACAGATTTTCAGAGTTTTGTGATCACATTTTATGAAAGGTATCAGATATATAGTCTCATCATATAACACTGTGCTCAAACAGCTGTTTCCGGTGTCGTATATCCATTACATATAAAAAAAATTTAATTTAACACGTTACATATAACTTTTAGGTTGAATTACATCACTCCGCGTCACGCGCGTGTATTCTATATGTATGCATATGTGTGTTGAACTCGAACAGCAGTTTGATTCATTATTCATATAATGTTGAAAATACAAGAGAAATACACACGTTATTTAATTCGTAATTTTTAGTTATTATTTGAAACTATTTTCTTTGTGTTAGATTACAAAAGTAATTCGTGCACAGTCTGTTCCTTCATTTGTTTGTTAGCTGTTATAATCGCGTTTTACTGTCACTATAAGTCATATGATAAAAAGAATCTGACATAAATTGTCATATCATATCAAATTAGCCAGAGGCTCGCTTAATAACATACATTGTACATGTATTACTGAAATTCATTTAAGGGAAAAATAAATCGCAAGAAACATTTACAGAAACCCTTTTATCTCCATAATTACAATGTATATTGAAACCTTGGTTATCTCCGTGAAAGACCATGAGGTCAGAAATGTAGCGGAACCATTACAGGGACTTAACCTTATGTTACATTTACACTATGTTCCCGGTGGCCATGGCACCCCTGTTTTCACGAAACATAGTGTGCCGTGGGACTTTGATTTTTTTTTTACGATGTATACAAGATGAGTTAAGTCCTGTTCAGTTTTCTCATGGTCTATTACGTTATATCCGTGACGAGCCGTGGAGTGGAAAAGGTGGCAACAAGGCGCACCACGTTGAGGCCTGCGGTCTACCACGGACGCCAGTACGTTCCCTCCCGGTCCGGCACGCTCTCATGGGTTCTCTCACGTTTCTCACGTTCTGACCAAGGTCTGACACGTTTTTAGGTTCTGTCAATACTTTCTACAGATGAAACGCGGACGCCGGGCAGCTTTGGGGCACGTTTGTATCCCCGGTATAAATCAAAGCGCCAATACCGCTGAGAGAACATGTTTTTAATGCAATAAAGTGGCATTTATTCAAATTTTCAAACGATGCCGTAATCTCTATGTCATAAAGACGCTTATATGGACGTAAGAAAGAAAAAAGGATGAACACAAAATTATTATTATTATTATTATTATTATTCTACCAGATTTATATAGCACCTTTTTCAAATTGAACAATTCGCTCAAAAGTGCTTTACAAAAGAACAATAAATACAACAAGTACAGCAGAAAAAAAATAAGACCGTAAAAACATAATCGAACTGATAAAAATAAGACATTATAATACAATAAGAGAGACTAAAAGATTCACAATAATAAAATACTAGGGTAATATATTAAATGGTAAGAAAAAAAAAACATAAAATAAATGAATAAACATATCGACATAACATGACAGAGTACATGTAGCTACTTCTACAGAATGAAATGGTGAATATGACAATTAATTGTAGTGTTGAATAAAAAGTTGCGTCTTCAGTTGTCCCTTAAAACTAGACAGTGTTGGCGCCTCACGGATGTGAACTGGGAGAGAGTTCCATAGCTTCGGGGCAGCATGCATGAAGGAACGATCACTAAACAGTTTGGTCTTCGATTTTGGTATCACAAGAGACAGTTCATTTGCTGATCTAAGATTTCTGGGAGGTTTATATATATGGATCATGTCCCGTATATAGAGAGGAGACAAGTCATGGAGAGCTTTATATGTCAATGTCAAGGTCTTGTGTTCTAAAATTTGTTTCAATAAGCACATTGTCCTCTTCCTCTCTTTCTTACAGATAATAAGATTTATTAGATATATGTAAAATAAAAAGCAAACAAACACACAATAATAGATGGCAATGTATAAAAATATCTAGTACAAATTAAGTCCAAGATTTTCTTTTCGTTGAAGCCCCAAAAGGTGAATGCAATACTTCATTACTGCAATGTACCAAGGAATACAAAAATATCAATTATGCAACTATTAATGAAGAAAGAATTTTGATAGCATAAATATGGGGATTTTGCCAAATTGACAATGCACTACGTTTGGGTTTTAGACTAAAAAAAGAAATAATGTTAAAAATTCCACTAGTTCAGCCCGTCTTTGCACCGCGCTGCATATAACTGGCGCGACAATTGATTCTCTGACAGATATGTGCATATTTATAAGCAATTACAAGTAATGGAATTGCAGTTGTCAATGTTTCAAATATCTCCTAATTATTTGAGATTTAGCACATTTACTTTTTTCCGTTTATTGAACATGTTATTTCCAGCATAAATTTTGCACAATTCAATTCGGTTTCGACATCCATAATGAGACCTTACTTAAATTTACACAAGAACTAACATCACTAGGTGAAAAAAACAGGCCCATATCTCTGCGTAGTAAAAATGAGGTAAAAATACATTTATCTAAATAAAGTCCCGAAGTGTTGTTCGATGAAGAATGCGTGCTACCATAGAACATAGTTCTTAAAAATGGCATCCAAAGAAAAGGCAATCGTTGTACGAAATAAAATCAGAATGCTACCCGTCCCACTACGGACCACCTCTTAGTTTGATACGGCCTATTACGTTCTGTCACGTCTTGTTGCGTTTTACTACGGCATACTAGGTTTCTAATCTTATCTCCGTGAAAGACCATGAGGTCAGAAATGTAGCGGAACCATTACAGGGAACCATTATATGCACCGTGACTGCCGTTTTTTTTTTTTTTTTTGTTTTTTTTTTTGACAGTTTAAAGTTCTGGCCTGGCATCCACGGCGATCACAGCCTCTCACGTTTGCCCATCCCGTTCCCACCCACGTTCTCTCAATGCCACCCCGTTTCGTCCACGGTGGCCTGAAACGTGGTCACCATGGCCGCTGGGAACATAGTGTAAACGCAAAACGCAGCATTAAGTATTATCTAGCACCAACATCTTTATGGTGAAATACGAGCCAAAAATGATTCCTGTTGTTAAATTATAAAGCTCACATATTACGCCAAACATTATAATGGCGTTGGATTAGATGTCGAAAACATTTTCACTGCCTTACGGGTGTATGTGACAGTTTACTACATTTTCTATAAAGACAAAGAAGAAAAGTTGAAACTGTTTAATAGATTTTTTAATACTTTGCATGACTATAGAGAATCGTAAACGAAACATTTTTATGGAAAAATTGGGGGTCACCGTCCTACTTTTTGAGTTATCTGCCCATGATTGTGATATTTTAGCACTTATAGGTCATATTCAAGGGCGTTTTGCTAGTATAATTTTTGACGTAGTATTATGTACCAATGAGCAAACAAAATAGTTTTTTTGCATTTGAAAGACATCATTTGAAATTTTCATTATCTATGTATGAATGACGAACGATTTATGTCATATAAAATACTTTTTTGTTTGTTTGTTTATTGGGTTTAACGTCCCACCGACAGTATTTCAGTCATTTGGAGACGATGTCTACTTGAGACAGATATAGTGCTTATACACTGCATTATCGCGTTGTTGACATGTTGCATGATACCACACCGAGTCAACGAGCCTGACACCAGGCCAACCAGAACTGGAACTACCCTTATATGCTGAACTAAAATACTTAACGGTTATATTATACAAACAATATGTCATATAATACAAGAGCACCGCATGCGGGTGCCAACGCTTGTCTGTTTTTGCCAACGTTACATATTTTTTTGAATTTTTAAAAACCCTGAAAATCAAACTAAAACTGTAACCTTTAAACAAAGTTGAAGTATCATACCCTTTAAATTTAATTTTTGACCTTGACCTATGCATGGAATAGAATGTATACAACACAAAGATGAAAATACATGTACGTAAACAAAAATCATAATTGCTAATCCACTGAGTTTTTGATAATCAACACAAAACTATAAAATTTGAAGACATTTTAAAAAAAAGTTCTTTTTTTATTTGCCTAAAGATCATGACCAAAATCACACCTGCACAGGTTAATATGATGACAAGCCAGTATACAAATATTTCACTTTAGATCAATTTTGCACCGAATGACCTTTGCGATCTTTTTCTATGCGTTTTTCTTGCAAATAGAGCCCTCTACACCCGTCTTTTTGACTCCAATTTTGCGGGCCCGACCAGCGCAAATTTTTCCGGCCTTTTTTGTAGTCCAAGTAGGTACACTAACCAGGTCCAACCAGACCAGGTAGGTACAACCAGCCAGGTAGGTACAACCAGCCAGTACAACACCGGGGATAACACGGTGTCTTTTGGTTGTCGAAACCACGGTATATATATTGGGGGGGGGGGGGGGGGGGTTGGATCACTTTTGCACCGAATGACCTTTACGATCTTTTTTCCTACCTAGTGCAAATTTTGCCGGCGACAACCTTTTTTGTAGTACAGCCATGCCAAATAGGTACACTAGCCAGGTAGGTACAACCAACCAGATAGGGACCAGGTAGCACATTCGTCTTTCATTTTACCTAGCACTTTTTTATTCGCCGTAATGTATAGGGGGCTGTTTTTCGGGAAGTCGGACGTGTCGTAAAGATATACTGATATACATGTCCTTATATATAGAGTAGCAAGCTGTCAGTGTCGGTGTATAGGAGTTTACAACGGTCGCCATTCCTCGCGGCGAGATGGTTGTAGTAGAAGTCGTACATTAGATGTTTCGAGAGGTCAAGAACGCTCATTCCCATATATACTGGGCTGTTGAGCAGTAGTCGGCTTTTGCGGACCTGGATTGCTGCCAGGTCATCGTTGAATATATTTGGTCTGGCAAAGGATGGGCTGGCAATGAGTCGTCGGAGCTTGTCCTCCTCGTGTGCTCGGACAAGTTTCACATCCACCCTCTTGCGCCGGTTTTCCATCGTTTTCCCGAATACGCTGTTGTTCATGAGTTTGTACAGGTCCTTCTCAAATTCGCTGTTGGCCTTTTTTCGGAGCTCCGTATTTTTTTAGAATGTAGAGTTCTATCCAAGGACTTTGGTTGAAACGTAGCGCGCGGTGAATCTTAGAAAGGCGAAGGCCTAGAGAGAGATATAGCTACAGATTCCGGTAGTGGAGCACGTATCGGTCCTTGTTTCGGAGGTTGGGTACCAATTTTTCAATCTCGGTATCCCTAGAAAGGCTATGCTGGTATTCGGACATCCATTCTTTTTGTACTACCATGCGTTCTGGTGCCTTTACATTTTGTCTTTACGACACAGGCGTAAAAAAGAATGTCGTGAAAAAGTAAATCCGACACGGGCAGTACAAAGAGGCCTTATTCGGAAAGAAGACATTTCGCCACGGTATGGATGTCCTGCGATCGGAGAAGCACCAAATATATGGACAACATTTGGAAAAGACTTCACTATCCCCATTCGACTCCAAGCGTTGGATTGACAAAAATGGTGTGGATACGCTGGCCTATGGCCACAGAGGGGCGACGTCTGTAATGGATTCCTATATAGATGAGATCTTAGGTGGAATCTAGGCTCTTCCCGGGTTTCCGAGGCTTCCCGAGTTCTCCCCGGGTTACCGAGTTCTTCCCGGGTTTCCGAGGCTCTTCCCGAGTTCACCCCGGGTTCTTCCCGGGTTCTCCCCGGGTTCTTCCCGGATTCTCTTTTAGAAAAAGGAGAATATATAGAAAAAATGAAACGAGATTTATCGCAAAACCAAATCCAAGAAATCCGCGCCCTTTGAGGCAAGCCATACGCGTTAGAAGAGGCGAAAAAGCGGTTTGGTATCGGAAGTTCGAGAGTATACAAAATATGGAGAGACCCCGAAAACTCTGCGCCTGCAAACTCTGCTATTGTGCCCGCTGCGCCTGCTATTGTGCCCACAGACTCTGCTATTGTGCCTAGGCACTCCGTGCCGCCTACAGACCCCGCTATAGTAGGCTCCGTTTCCGATATTGTTCCGGGCCCCTATGTAGAAGAATTCTACGGACGGCTAGGGCGGATAGAATCTATGGCGGAGCAAAATACAGATATGTTAGCAGAAGTGCTGGCCCAGATAAAAGCCGACGACGACGAAGACGCCTTTCTCGACGAGCTGCTGGTTGCTGTCGACAAGCAACAAATAGGACTGGCTGCCGAAAACAAGAAGCAAGAGGAGATAGAGAAGCAGATGGATACGAAGATAGTGGAAACAGCCTGGAAGTGGATCTGCGTTTCTCTCGCCGCGGTATTGGCCTGGATAGTGGCAACCTGGACACCAAAGCAAGATCCGCCAAAACAGGCTCCACCAAAGCAGGAACCACCCACAACCCGTCGTGACCCCCACTACATGGAATAGTCCGGGGTACGTATAGGAATTGGGGCCCGCAAAAATTGGGGTCAAAAAGACGGGTGTAGAGGGCTGCAAGAAAAACGCAAAAGTGGTCCAAAACCGCGGTAGCTTCCGCAAAAAAATACACTATAGTATTGGGGTGGGTCGGACCCGCAAAATTGGGGTTTAAATAGGGGGAAAATTCGTCTATATGTGCAGACAGCCTCATTTTTTATGAAAATTTGGGTTCAAATGTGGCCAGGGTTCAAATGTGGTCATTCGGTGCAAAATTGATCCAAACCCCCAAATATATATAACATGGTTTCGACAACCAAAAGACACTGTGCTATCCCCGGTGTTGTACCGGCTGGTTGTACCTATCTGGTCTGGTTGGACCTGGCTAATGTACCTACTTGGACTACAAAAAAAGGCCGGCAAAATTTGTGCTGGTCGGGCCCGCAAAATTGGGATCAAAAAGACGGGTGTAGAGGGCTCTATTTGCAAGAAAAACGCTTAGAAAAAGATCGTAAATGTCATTCGGTGCAAAAGTGATCCAGAATCCCCAGTCTGGTTACTACTAGATGAATGTTGAGATATATCTCAATAGCCCTTGCAAAGATGAATATGTATACCAAAAATAAAAAGTTGTATGTCAAACAGTAAAGAAGTTAGGGCCAACGTTAAAGTTTTTTGTTAAACATTTCAAATATAGGTCAAAGTTCAAAGGTCAAAAGTCCAAAAGTGTAACATTGATTGAAAGGTCTTGCCACAAGAAATTCACATGTGAAATATCAGTGCCCTGTTGGTAACGGTTCTGAAATAACAGGCATTTTAATGTTTTCAAAAGTTACAGCAAAAATAGGACAAAGGTCAAGGTCACTAGATGAAAAACTTGCAAATTTCTGGATAGGCCTTGTCAAGATGAATATGCATACAAAAAATGAAAGTTGTAAATGGAATAAGAGAGAAGTTATGGCCAACGTTAAGATTCCGGACGACGCCTGACGAAGACGACGACAACACGGACGCCGGAGTTAATAAAAGCACAGATGGTCTCTAACTCATCTTGATATGTGTATTTTGCATGCACTGGATAATAAACTGTTCAGATCTATAGTGATGCCGAATCTCCTGCGCATACGTATGTGAATAAGTAAATATTAATGGAATACTATGACATTCAGCAACACACGTAAACAAATTGCGTGTCTAATGTGATATTGGCGGACCTTACTGTCGACAAATCAGACACACGTTATGTTCAATAATTCATTGATTTACTATACAGTACGCAAAATAGATATTATTGTCAGACAACGTATACAGAAGAGGACTCTCATCTAACGTTTTGATCTAGAGAAAGTAAGTACTTAATTACATTTTGATTAGCTTGTCATTTTACTTGAAGGTGTTATCTGTTTGTTTTAAGTTTTATTTATGATAATATTTAGTAGAATTAGTTAAACCTGTATTTTTTACAAGTAATCAAAGTAGAATAGTGTCACAAGCGACAAAGAGAGGCGTTAACATAACATACTGAGAGACAGAAAATATATTGTATCGTGAGTTCCCTACTTCATGAATATTTTTTCCCCGTGTCTTCTTATCTCTCTCTCTCTCTCTCTCTCTCTCTGTCAGGACTTGTGATGCGGTTGTCGAGAAGGGTGGTTAAGTTAACATACAGCGGACTTATCCAATACGAAACATCATTAAATACGGATAACAGGATTTAATAGATACCTATTTATTTTCCATATACAATATGTTTTCCTTTTAATTTATAGATATGTATTCTCTTGTGTTATTAAAATTATATGTATTTAGTTCCAATTGTATATGCAAAATACTCTTGATCAGGGCTCAAAATTAACACTCGCTTTTCGGCAATATGCTAGATAAAATGACGTTTGCGGGTAGTATAAGCGTCGGTTTGCATTCCAACAAAGATAACGTAATAGGTTCTATTTTTAGTAACGGGCGGCCATCTTTGTAATTATTTATAGTAACTTATTTGCATTTAAGCATTTTGGGGGCATGACACGTAGCGGCCATGTTGTATCGCGCATGCGTTGTGGCCATTTTTAGTAAACAGAGATGACTTGTATACTTGATCTGAGATCTATTCGCGGAAATTGAGAGTCACTTCCATTTGATCTCAGACAGTGTCATAAAAATATTCTACTGCTTCTTCTACTATATAATGATAATAATAATCATATTAATAATACATTAAATAACATATCTACTATATAGGTACAACAACAACATCAATATTAACAATAATATTATTAAACAATAATAATGATATTATATCTACTATGAAATAATTAAAATTAATATATATCTACTCTATGATAATATGGTCAAGTATAAAAGTCACCTCTGTATACTAAAAATGGCCGTCACGCATGCGCAATACACACATAAGAAAAAAATTACAGCCTACAACATGGCCGCTACGTTTCATACCCCACAAAATGCTAATATGCAAATGAGTTACTATAAACAGTAACTAACATGGCCACCCGTTACTAAATATAGAATCTATTACGTCATCTTCGTTTGATCCCAAACCGACGCTTATACTACTTTTGCGAGTTATTTTTTAAACCACTAGCATTTTTTGTTGTTGTTTTTTTTTGCGAGTAAAACTTTTGTCTTAAACATTTTCTCTTAAGAGATAATTTCAATAAGATTATCAATAACATCATCAAAACTAAACAATCCTAGCTTGTTTCACAAGCGAAATTTACACAGGTAAATGTATGACTGGTATTAAACGGCGGTCCTGTCTGTCGACTACGGTACACAACATACGGACACATATATGTTTCAACATTAAATGTTTCGCTAAATGTCGGAAAACCTCATGTTAAATGTCGCATCTGTTACGCCAAATGTCGTAAAAAACGCACTGCCGCTATATGTCGCAACATCAACATTAAATGTCGCACTCCTTCAAAAGCATTCTTTTGTATTGTAACTGACCCAGTTGAAGCTCCCGACGTATCCCGGAATATGAGCCAGGGTATACCGGGATGAACCGGGTACCAGTTTTTACTTTGTCGGTTTGAGATATAAAGGATGTTTACTTGTTTTGAGTAGATATGGAATATATCTTACCGAAAACCGATTTAATTTAAGTATTTCACGAGTGAAAATATATTAACTTCACTCCCTTATAAGCAGAAATTAATAATCCATTTGTGCTTCGTTTTAAGCGTTTCACAATAGTAAAGTTAAAACATGATTCAAGTCAGGGGCATACATAGTTGATTTAGAGGTGTACGCGCGACACATTTTTTTTCTCGGGAGGTCCGGGGTCCTCCCCCTGAATTTTAGTTTAAACATATTTATTCAATTATACATAGCACATAGTTACATACATACAATCAAGGTAGGATTAGAACGAAAGATAAATCTTATCGTGTTCTTCTCCGATACATGAAATTGTAAACAAAATAACATGGCTGAGAAAATATATATAGCACATATAATTGGAAAATAAACGAGAAAACAAATTGGTAAGTACAGAGAAAAAGGAAAGGAAGCGCTGATTGGATTGGACTGATATTAATGATGGGTGACACGATTGGAAATTGGTAGACAAAATCAAAATACATACTTTCTCTCTCTCAATCTTTCTATCGTTGACTATTAAATCGTTTCGAGGATTCAATGTATCTGTGTACAGCGTTTACTATTTTAATATTAAAATCATAAGAAAGATTACTATTGCCATATAATAACAATCCTAGGTCGATATTTTGTATAAATGACAGTTCACTCAACAGTTCAAGTCTGGCATTGTTAAACCTAGGGCAATAGAAAAAGAAATGTTCAGCAGTTTCTATTGAACCACAGGTACATAAGGGGGAATCAATTATATTTTTCATAAATAATGTATGACTTAATTGACTGCAATTATTGCGTAATCTGGCGTGGTATATTTGGTATTTTCTGTTACCGTGATAGTAATGCCGTGGTACAATTTTATTATTTTTATTTAGTAGTCTTTTAAAAACAGCCACAGATCTTGCATTTTTTAAATCGTTTGGTAAATTATTCCATTCCCGAATAGCTGATGGAAGAAAAGAGTTATAGTACGAGGTTGAGTTAGCATGGATAGTTTGAATATTGTTCGAGTTTCTAAGGTTATAATTAGATATACTACCAACCTGTTCAGGAATTAAGTCATGTAAGTATGTTGGTGTTAAACCATGTAATATTTTATAAAATAAAATTAATTTATGTTTTCTTCTTCTTGATTGAAGTGATTCCCAACCAATTTCATTTTCTAATGCGTCAATAGATACAAGTTTAGTTGTTCCTGTAACAATTCTAGCGGCCTCGTTTTGAATTTTGTCTAATTCTGTTTTTTCATATGAGTTACAGTTATCAAATATTACATCACCATACTCTAATAAAGGCCTGATAAAAGATATATAGATTGTTTCTAACGCTGACCGATCTAGCAAAAATTTCATTCTTTTCATTATATTAATGCGTGACCATGCTTTAGACTTAACATATTCTATGTGATTATGCCAAGAAAGAGTGTTCGTAAAATACAAACCCAAATGTTTATGAGACTCAACTTCTGTTATTACTTCATTATTCATTAGCACTTGAGGATGATTAGCAATTGTTTTTTTTGCGTGTAAAAAGTAAAGACTCAGTTGTTTTTTTTTGGATTAAATTTAACTAACCATTTATCAGCCCAATCTTTAATTGTTCTTAAATCGTTATTGAGAGAGGTTGATGCAGTCACAGGATTATCGACGATTACATATAGTGCAGTATCATCTGCAAACAATCTAATATATGAGTTTATATGATTAACGATATCATTAATACAGATTAAAAACAAAAGAGGCCCTAACAAAGACCCTTGAGGGACGCCGGCTCTTATAAAGACTGGGTCGGACTTGACACCATGTACAAAAACGCGCTGGGTCCGGTTAGATAAGTAATCTTTAAACCATTCGAGCAAGTCTCCTGTGATACCGGCAGCCTTAAGTTTGATAATTAAACCCTTGTGCCAAACTCGACCAAAGGCCTTGCTAATATCACAGAAAATCGCTCGAACCTCTTTTCCTGAGTCTAAGGTAGATGATATAAAATTATATAGATAGGTTAGTTGGTTTACAGTAGAGTCACCTGGAGTAAAACCTGACTGAAACTGTGTCACTATATTACTCTCAATGAAAAAATTATGAACATATTTAAAAACACATTTCTCAAAAACTTTTTCAATGCAACTTAATAAAGACACTGGACGATAATTGGACACAATAGATCGATCCCCAGATTTAAAAATAGGACATACATAAGCTTCTTTCCATGAGGTTGGAACTGTACCCAGTGTTAATGATGTATTGAAAAGGTCACATAGAGGAATCGACAATTCATTTGACAGTTCACGAAGTACATAATTGTTAATTAAATCTGGACCTACAGCCTTTCCTAATTTCAATTTTTTCAAAACATCCATTATGTCTTGTTGAGTAAGTATTATTGAACCAATTGATTTTTCTGATTGTGATAATATTGGTATATTTGTATTTGATTCATCAATAAGTGTTTGTTCTTGAAAATATTTATTAAAAAGATTAGCTTTTTCTATATCATCAGTTATTACTGATCCGTTACATTCTAAGGATGGTAATTCATTAGACTGCTTATCATTGATGAATATCTTTAATGTGGACAACCATTGTTTTGAGTTTCTTTTACAAGATTTAAGTTTTAATGATAATTTCGATAAGTATTCTTCCTTACTTTTTTTAATATTTGATATTATTTCATTCCTAAGTTGTCTGAAAACATACCAGTGATGTTCACACATAGTTTTCTTTGATTTTCTGAAAGCTCTCTTACGTTTTCTAATTAGAGATTTAATTTTGCTTGTTATCCAATGGTGTTCATTTGGAAATATTCGAACTTGCTTATTTGGTATACATTCCCTGCATATTTTATGAATATATTCTGTAATATTTATAGCATACTTATTTATATCAGTATCTTTAAGTAAATTCCAATCAGTATTACTAGCTAGGCTTCTTAAATTTTCGTAGTCCCCTTTTCCAAAGTACCAAACGTGACGATTAAATGTTTTAGGTATATTTTTCTTAAAGTTTAAAACGCAAAAAATAGGACAATGATACCTTATATTTTGAGAAAGGAAAGGTTCACCCACATCACATAACATGACATGATCGTGATTCTTGACAAATATGAGGTCTATTAAACTTGATGAGTTTTCAGTGAAATGAGTTTCACTTTGTATACATTGATAAAGGGAATTATACATACATAGTGAGTCAATTTTATTTCTCGAACTGGACTTTTTTAAGTTTAGATTAAAATCACCTGTAATTATAATATTGTCAAAATTTAAATCGCAAGCAAGATTAATAGAGTCCTCAATCACCAAATGTTTAGCTACTTCTGTATTTGGAGGTCTGTAGTATAAACCAAACAAAATAGACTTGCACTTTAGTTTAACTTCAACCCAAATACACTCTATACCAACGGGTTCTAAGTCTAATCTTCGTTTATAACAAATATTACTTTTAACATAAATAATGACACCTCCATGACAGTCAAAACTTCTATCCTTCCTTTCAGGTGGTGAAAAGCTTGGTATAAGAATATCATTATTTGATATTTCTGGGCTAAGCCAGGTTTCAGAAAAGGCTAGAATGTCAAAATCTTTTAGTTCGGTAGACAATATATCCAATTTTTGAAAAATACTTTGAACATTATAATGTACAAATGTAAAATACTTGGAAAAGTCAATTGACTGACAAGGTGTAGAGGAGAGATATGAACTATCACTGTGTACTGATGTTTCTGGACCAGGATTTGGATGGATGTCACCAGACAGTAAAAGTAAAAGCATGATGCACATAGCAGCAAAAGCAAGTACAAAACATATAATTAGTATATGTATGTCTATACAAGAATGAACCACACATCTAGCTCTTAGATAATGACAACTGTTAACTTTCCGAAACGTTGAAGAATGTTCATGTATTCTACTAATTATCGAGATGCTGTGATGAACATCGCTTATGATAGCTAATAAAAATACCAGAGTGAGAGAGAGAGTAAAGCCATGGAATATATTAGCTGGCCTGAGTCTGAAGTCGGCTATATAAACTGTATAACGCATATCAACTATAAATCTGACGCTTTCGAAAGAAACAACCCCAGACCCTGACCACTATATACCATAGAAATGCACAGCCCATATCTGCACCCACGCATGCCATCAATCCAGCAGAGAACACAATAATAAGAAAAACAGAAACAAGTAATGAAAAGATTATCAAAGACATGATTGAAACAGAACAGAAAAAAAAAGTTTTATCAGCTGTGGCTAAATCAAGTTAATATTAGGCATGCGGCCATTTTAAATGTCGAGATAATTTCTTTATCTAAATCCATCGCTATATGATAACGGCTCTCATGGTAAATGTTAAAATAAAGAAAAAGACATTTTCACATACAAAGTAACATTATATGCATTGCACATACACATTTAATTGTTAAATTAGCATGGGTGCATGTGATCCTTGAGGCTTTGCAACATCAGTTTAATACAAGTACTGCAGATGATATATATATATATATATATATATATATATATAAAACAACACACCCAAATTAGCATTCTCTTACATAATACACATCTTTTAGATTTTAAGTAATAGAGTCATCATATACTGTATACAATACCGCACAAAGCACACAATACAAGTAAATACCGTGTATCATTCTCATCCTAACTGACAGCACAGTTATTATGTTGGTATATAGTTAATAATAACATTGAAGAATAAATAAACAAATGCAAGTTCCATTTTACACATGATTTGATAAGAAATTGATTTACGAAATGCAGATATGCCAGTGATCACATTGCATATTTCAGTTATATATCATACAACATATATATGATTTTGCTGACTAACTTATAAAAACAATAATCTTCCCAAGAACATAAACATAATGCATGCTAGAATACGGACGTTTTCAATAAAAATTTAATTTGTAATAAAATCCATAAGAAAAAAGAGATCTAAGTATTAATTATATTTACTTTACAAACTACGACACAGTTTACTTTAGCCAAACTTAGCACAATGCATAATCAAGAATGTAATCACCTAGTATACAGAGACAGATTAATTAATCAATAACTACACTTTTTATGTTTATAGCCTGAATTTTCGGTATTTTATTGATATTGTGCAAACTGGATGTTAGCTCAGTACATTAAAATATTCATCTATTGAAGGAAGTACATGTAGATCATGTTCGTGTTACGAAAATAACTACTCGTACACGCTATGGACAAAGTATACTGAACAAAGTATACTGGTCAACAAAGTTTACATAGCGTAACATCGCTATCCACTCACGGCGCGATCTAATATATATAAGTAAGTAAGTAAGTAAATATTTTATTATTGTGACATGTGCATTAAATACAATATCAAACAAGTAATATAATATACATATTTTAGATATAGCACCCGGCCCAGTGGACCTATATGTCACCAAAAAAAGGTAAATTCGTAAATTATAAAGTTCAACTTTAGATAGCCATAAAAATGGGAAATGGCATATTAAATGTTGTTATACATTAATGATCGTCTATATAAATAAGATCTTACAATAAGTTTGGCCGATTTCCTGGGATAATTTGTAAGAATGGTTTTCATTTGCTCATTAGCTCATTGGTAATACTGGTGTAAAATTAATGTCTGTTAATATTCCTCTCCTTATATCATCATATCTATCACATTCTATTAAGAAGTGCACTTCGTCCTCTATAACGTCGGTTGAACAAAATCTACAAAGCCTTACTGTAACGGGCTCCCCTACATAGCGTCCAGTCTCTATGCGGAGTGGCAGTATCCCTATTCTGAACTGGCACAAAAGCGATCGTTCGTATTTAGACAAGTTCATGGTTACATATATATATTTATATGTGCTAATATCTAATTGTGACATTTTATTACTCCATGATTCATAAAGAAATGTTATGTCATATTTACACAATGTATTTACAAAGCCGCTATCCTCAAGTTTGTCCTGGGTAAGACCATGAATGTTCCAAGAGAGTAATTGGAGTCCAACTCCCGGCTGATCCTATGCATTGTTGCCATCGGGGCGAACAGGTCAATTTGACAGTCAGTATCATTAAGGTCGAACCTATTCCCTTCCACATTTTTGACAAAATGATTATGTTTAACGTAAAAATTGATTTTTTTCTCAGTCTTTGACAAAACTGTCTTTTACACTGTTGAGTCAAAAACTAATGATCACAAGTCACTTTTTGTGGTTCAGGAAACCCTTATTAAATATTTTATGCCAGTTTGTGAATGAAAATACAAGATAAGCCCGTATTTCTTACCCGGAAGAAGTAATGCCCTTTCAGTAATATCAGTGTCCCCCCCCCCCCCCCCCAGCGCTTCCATCTCCCCCACCGTTATTTTTATTTTATTTTTATTTTATGATCGGG
>CM037783.1:60257614-60307614 GCA_021229015.1 Solen grandis
ATAAAATATTCGGATGTTAGATCGTTATAGCTAAGGCTTAACTTCACGTAAAGAATATTTTGGGTGTTTACCTCAGTTGACCGTGACAAGTTACCGTGCACCAGAGCCAATGGTTTCAGATTGTCTAGCTTGTACTGTCGGCGATACAGGAAGTTGAGCTCGTCCCGGGCGTAGGCGTTGACTTCCGGGTATTCTGGTGAAAATTGCCATGGTATTATGGAAAAACATTATTATTATTATTATTATTATTATTATTATTATCAATGTTGCTGTTGTTATCGGGAAAGATTACTGATCTGAACATAATTGTAGAGAAAGAATAGTTCAAATTAGTAAAATGAAATGCGAATTTACGCATACTCATATACTGTGATTATTCAACATTTATTTCTTACGTCTACTTCATCACTTCTATTGGTCCATGAATTATTTGTTAAAGTGATTGTTCTTTCATGAGTCGTACTTCATCCTTATTTCAAGTCAATTACAGACGTCTAACGCGCTTACTGCGATTAATCTCAATTATTAAAAAAAAATATCCATTAAAATGAACAGCGTCAAAACTGTTATCGATTTGTACAGGTGGTCCTGTTGATTTCAAGCGATGCAAATAATTACCAGAATTTGTTGTTGGGTCTAACATTTGCACTTGTGAATTAAAGTTTGTAAAATTGAATATGAAGCATTTAAATATCTTACCCATTGTGGCAAACATGTTGATGGCTTTCACCTGGTGCATGCCATACTCAGGGTCAAACCTGTGATGCAGTATGATAGTTGCATTAAATACATAATAACTGTTAAGAAACGTTATATGAAAAGTAAAGTCAAAATTTAAAAAAAAATGCTTTACCGACCCTTTGAATAAAACTGTGGTTGACGAAACGTATTAGAAGCTTAATAGCCATATTCCATATCTTGCAAAGGATTGTAATATTTCTATGAAACTTTGACACTTTGAAGGCATTCAAAAATAAATTTATCCGTTTGAGTACATCTGAATGCTGATGTTCTTATTCATTTTTAACATGTGAACTTGGTGGTTTCAGTCAAGGTCTCAATATCAGGATTTATCAAATTTGGGGGAGATAATCTGTATCAAAATTAACATTGAAGCATGTGGGAAATATATACAATTTCTGTGAAAATGAAAAACTGAATTTGACCTATGCGAAACCGCTTGATAGAAAGATGCATTATATGATTCTGTTTCAGATTTCATAAAGAAATCTGAACTTCATCACAGGAAAATGGAGAAAGTCGCTTTTTTAGTTTTAGGGAAATAACACATGAAATCAAAATTATCAAGGAGAGGTAATAAAAGTAACTTCTGTCACTATATAAAACTTGTCAGTTTGCCCCAAAGATTTCCATTTTGAAATTTAAAAGCTTATACATGTATTGTGAAGTTATATGCATGGTTTGATGGAACTGATGACTATTAGGGTTCTAAGACTTTATGTTTAATAGTAGTTAAAAGCAATTACAATTACATAATTTCAACATTTTTTGTGGGTATCTACTAAAATATCTAATATTACACGTATATCATTTTTACTCGACTAGCTGAGCCGGATCCAGGAGTTCAGGTTAGGGCGAGGAGGGAGGGGGACGCAATACTAAAAAGATTTAGGCTGTCACAATGCAAGTGGCTTGCCACTTTACCCGAAGCGTGAGACGGGTGTAGTTCCGGTTGGATTTGAGTCTAGGGGAACTCTCCTGCGAATTCTTCTAATTTAAAGCAGTTAATTAGTGCTCTCTTGTGAGTTTTTTTGGGGGTTATATGTCTACATTTATGTAAGGTCCGGGAATTTTTAGAGGGGACGTGCGCTGGGTGCCCCCCCCCCCCCCCCCCCCAAAAAAAATAGATTTCTCACACTTATAAATTTCCTTAGAAATATTCAGCATATGTTTTAACTTTTCACTGTTTCTCAGTTTAATCAACTGTAAAATTGCTTTTAAAAGCGTGTTACAGTGTGGGGGAGAACATACAATTCGGGTCAGTTTTTCTCATAGTTCAACATTATTACCACATTCTCAGGTTCAAGACGTAGCCTACGGACCGTACCAGTTTATAAGCTTTCGAGATACCCATTGCCTTTAGGTACGTGTTGAGAAATTTTCCAAGCACGTCACGTAAACGTACACACTTTAGAATAATATGTAATGGAAACGACCAAAAGTACCATGTCTATAGGTTACAACGGTTTTGAATAGATATTAAAAGTGCCAAATACGCTTTTGCTATTCCTAGATACGTTAAATTCAGGGTTTTAGACAAATAAATGTCGAAACAAATAGTAGAGTATGAATATCAACGCACACGCTTAAAAATATTATGTTTACGTACACGCGTTTAACCATCGTCAGAGATGACTGAAATGCTGTCGATGGGACGCTAAACCCAATAACCAAATAAACAAACATAACCATCGTCTGAACTCACGGTATACATATTCCTTTTATCACCACCGTATATACCGTGGGATTTTCAACTGGCAAAACTTTGTTTTCTCGACTTGACTATATTCTGTCATATATAGACGTCCAGCTAATTCCAGATGGAGGAAGTCCCCGAATGCACGGAGGCATCCGGGTAAAACCACCGAAAATCCGAAAGACCCTGCTGGAATTCGAACCTACACGGTGAGGGACTGAGTGAGTGTTAAGTCAGCGACTTTACCCTCTCGGCCACGGAGGCCCCTTCGTTTTCTCCGATATTAATCAGCTATTTATTGACCAATGAAACCACCAGTAGTATTTTGAATACTCTCCATTGAATTTAAAAAAGCAAAAGTTGACCGCAAAATAAACTGCAACGCTTAGACGAAGAGCGTTATGGGAACGCACTTTGGGATCCAACGCCGCACTATGGGGTCCGACTAATAGGCCAGAATAGGAACCCAAAGTGAGTTGTATTGTTGCATTACTACATCCGATAGAATTAAATCTAACGCACTTTGGACATGTTTTTAGGAAGTAACATAACATACATTTGAATGAACAGTAGTGGTTTCCAAGTTTTGTTGTTGTTGTTGTTTTTTACCAGTCTTATCCATAAATTTTCTGATGTAAAATTACTTAATTATTCATGAGTACAAAGGTTTGCTAACCAAACAAAGATTCAAAGCTTATTGAGCGAACGTGGATTTTGACAGTAACATTTACTCTTTTAAACCGAGATCAACTTGCATATAGTTACTTCAGCATGTAGGTAAAAAAAATGTTATGAGAAGAGACAATCCTTTACCGATGTATATCCTGCAATTGTATTCCTGTTTGGATATCACTGGCATTACATCAAATAAAATTCAGTAATAAACTTGCTTTAATTTTATAAAATTATATCGTGTTATATGAATTGTAGTTTGCGTGTATGCCTATTTGCTATCTAATACAAGTTGACCTTATAAACTGACTTCTTGAATATGTAATGGTATATTATAAATGGAAAATTATGTTGCAGTAGCTTTTCGTGACTTTGTATTTTGCTTTTTGTCGCGTAGGAGAATTTGACATCTCGCGATACCGTATTTTCCTACGCTGCTTGTAGCAAAATACAAAGTCACAAAAAGCTACTGCAACATAATATTTCCTAATTTCCTATGTAAAGTAGAGTTACTATATGGTTTTATCAATTTATGTAATTTGCGTTTGATATGATGAGATAATCGTTGATGAATTCATCAGTATAAATCATTTACGACAACAACAATGTTCAGCGTATATATATATATATATATATATATATATATATATATATATATATATATATATATTTATTTATTTATTTATATAATTTTCAGCCACGAAAAATTCGTAGCCCATTTATTTTCCCGTCAGAGGTGTCATCCGCCATACTACCTTACAAGTTTTCCAAGTGTATGAAAATATTTATAGAAAAGACCCATTAAACTAGTGAAATACAGTGTTTGCCACCTGAAGTTTTACAGACTTGCAAAAATATATTGAAATTTTTTAGACAAATTTTAACTTTCTAATGAAATGTTCATATATATATATATATATATATATATATATATATATATATATATATATATATATATTTATTTATTTATTTATTTATTTATTTATTTATTTATTTAAACCGAAGAACGAGTTGGTAGATTTCTCAATACAGTGCATACTGTAGTGCTGAAACACTTTGATATTCAGATGAATTGGAATCGGATAACTAAATCAAATATGGTTTAACTGCTTTACCCTTCAGTAGCTGTGAATTTCATATTGAAATCTTCCTCCACAAGAACTCTGTGGATGGTGTCAATGTCGTCTTTGAGATGCACCGTCTGTAAATTATAGCAAATTATGTCATAATTTTTGTGGAATAATTATATTTTGTTTACGATAAATTTCGTTTGATCCAAAGGCAATTTAGGGGATATTCGTATTTCAGAAAACGCGAAGTCTATCAAATGAACAATGATTTTCCTGAATAAACCCACGAAAACCACGGAATAAATGATAAAAATATTCTACGAAAATTAATGTTTTACAGTTTCAGCCGTATCCCATAGATTTTACAACAATCTATCTTCTTCATGAAAAAAGTAATCAGTACCGAATGAATAGGTATCTTCATTTGATGAAACTGCGCCAAAAGGTTTAGTGACAATGGTGAGGCGTTTCTAACAGATACTATATCACGGTGCGCAGAGAGCATACGATCCACGATCTGCGATTTACGTTATGCGATAAACGATACACGGTCAGCACGGGTTACATGACATTTTTATACCTGCAAGCTTGATTTGACTACAAGTTCAAAAGTATGCAAAAACTCCATGCTGTTAACAATATTTATCGCCATCTATAACTGGTTAACCGTGTGTCCAACAATATTTATCGCCATCTATAACTGGTTAACCGTGTGTCCAACAATATTTATCGCCATCTATAACTGGTTAACCGTGTGTCCAACAATATTTATCGCCATCTATAACTGGTTAACCGTGTGTCCAACAATATTTATCGCCATCTATAGCTGGTTAACCGTGTGTCCATCTGATATAAACATAGAGAGCGACAGGAAATTGGGACAAACTAAATTGATATTTAAGGTATTAAGAAAGTATTTAACGAGGGAGAGAGAGAAAGAAAGAGAGAGTATCTTTTTCTCATTAACAAAACTTCTTAAGCTTTGATCTTTTTATTGTCTTTTCAATGTAAATTAAATGACTGTCAAAATTACTAATTGAATATGTGTATTAATTAATTCATGAACTTCAATCAGGAACTCGGATAATCAGCTGCTGTTTAAAAAAGAACAAAAAATATTTCTTTGTTTAGAATTTTCTTCGCCTGTAAACGTTTTTCTTTTTTCTGATTTGCATGCATGTCAAACAATCCAAACAGCTGTGATAAATTATAATTATTTGGACAGCCTAAATCATATTGGATAATCAATATTCAATGTTTATGGTTTAAATTTCGTGGGTGGGATTTTGTCCTGTCCCCTTTATTGGACAGGTACTTAAAAAATTTTGAACTTCATTCCGTGCAGGAAATCTTTAAATCAATAATGCAATCTTACGGACATCGTCTAGCGCTCGTGCTAATCTATGTGCCGGAAGGCCATCTCGTTCGAAGAGAAGTAATTAGTGAAGAGGTTGCCGAATCTGTGGTAGTTTATATATAGTTCCTGACTTATAGCAGGTATACGTGCCCATTGCCATACGCCGTCATGATTGTAGTCAAGCGTAAAGTTTTGCATAAAGTTTGATATAAAATTTAAATTGCTAGATTGACATCTATTCAGGGGTGAAGTATTCGTTTCTATGTCGTGTGTGGCGATTAACCTCCAATCTATTTTTCTCCGAAGAAGATAGCAGAAAATCTAATTAATCTGCAAACAACTTCTAAAGTGGTCCCATGCTTTCAACTATAAGTACAAATTATTTGTTCCTATAAAAGAACTGTTGCTATATTTTACTCACTGTTTTAACAATCAAAATATTTTATTTGTTTTATCAATCATAAGAATACTCTAAGACTTACTCGTATGTTATATTTTTTAAAACCTTTTTTATTTAAAAACAAAAAAAAAGACCTTTTATATTAATATATCATAACGGATTCGGTATGGAAATATACTGATATATAGAATGTCTTCCTCTTCGGAATATAATATTTTATGATGAAATTTATTTTAAAATATAATTAATATGATAAAGTGCATAAAATAAATAAATAATATGAATCAAATTAATTAATGGCAGAAATTTTTTATATTGATGAAATATACTCTAAAACGCGTAGAGGGCAGTGCTTATAGTTAGACGGTATTAATAAAGTCGGTACAGTTTATATTACGTAAGTGCCTTATAGTGTATGTATGTATATACACATTGTTATTCTAAGTTGTAATTTAATGTATAATATTAATTAGGTTTTAAGTAAAGTAAGTAAAGTAAATGCATTTTACAGTCTAAGTTTCATGCCTTGGGCACGTTCACCGACTTTACAGCTTTTACCCCTGGTCATCGGGCTACTTGTATCTATCTATCGATCTCCCTGGGGAGTCTTTCACTCCGCTTATGGCAGCCCACACCATGGCGCCACGGAATTATACAGCCCTCTCAGGTACCCATTTACACCTGGGTGAAGTGAAACAATGCGGGATAAATTTCTTGTTCAAGGAAATTGGCAGTGTCCTTGGCAGGACTCGAACCCGGGACCCCTCGATCCCGAAGCGCGTGTCCTACCACTGGACCACTGCTCCCCACAGTAAGCTACCGAGTGACACTACATAACACCCTGGTTCTTTCTGTGTTCTCACAATAGGCCTGCGACCACTTTTCATGTTTTCTCTCATGTTAGTACCGGTAGTAACATTCATGTTGTGTAACGTTGATTGTCCCTTCCTCGCCTTTGGTGGGGTGAGTGACGGAATACCGGTACCGGCGATACATAAAGGTGACATATCCGGTCAAAATAAAAACATGCTGTGCCCGCTGATAATAAAGTATGGCACGCGTCAGTGTTATGAAATACAATTACGTTGGTTAAATATACACATTCATGCATAAATGTACAGAGACATGAGAAAAAAGATCAAAGATATATTTCAAGCGAACTATACATGTAACATCATGGAAAATAATAGATGTTTTCCCATTTAACTTTTATCATGTGGTGAACTTGTGTTTTCACGGATAAGGAGAGATCGGTAATTTGACGTTAAAAACATGCCTCTATTCTCAAAGGCAGTATGTTAATTTTCTATTGTATTTTCCGGAAAAAAAATAAACATTGGAAAAGACAGCGATGGATAGAAGGGAGTCCGGGTGCGATACCCTAGCTCATTTCGCGAAAAGACTCATTTGTTCTTTTACGTGTCCTGGGAATAGCACCGACCGATACACGGGAAACAACTTCCTGGGTAGACCCGGTACTGAGTTCTCCGAGTTCCCATAGCAACCCCAATATGCCGAGTGCAAGACAAGGACGAATCTGGTACAAATTTTGAAAGTCTTTGGTTTGACGCGATCACCGGAGGAATGTGCTCCGGTTGGTATTCGAATCCAAACCCCCCTACATTATATTGCTTATTCCAACTGATGAGAGAGAGGGGGGAGAGAGAGAGAGAGAGAGAGTATAATTATAAGAAGAAAATATGTCCTGTGCCAATTATGACTTGTTAATTTTAATGCTTGCATCTGTGGAGAGAGAAGCGAGAGAGAGAGAGAGAAGGGGTGGGTTTTGTGTGTGTGTGTGTGTGTGTGTGTGTGTGTGTTGTAAATAAAGTAGGAAATAACAAGAAATGTCTTTAAAAAAGATATTCGGTGTAGGATGAAAGAAAAACGAGATTTCCAGTCTTCTAGAACATTCCGAGGAAAAGCGCGCGAAAGACCGACGCACAACAAATTTAGTACGCTCTAGAAATAGTTCAGTATTTTTTCTATGAAATATACTTATTTATAGACGGTAATACAAAAAATTATATCTGTAAATAGGCTTGTTTGATATTTGTTCATATCATTACTGCATATGACAATTATGATATAAAAGCGTTATTAGTTGTTTTGGTTTTGGCGAATTAATTTTCAATGAGAGCATCTCGGCAGGCTGGAAGAATTCAATATACATAGGTTTTTTTTGTTGTTTTAAATCATTTTCACAAAGTAGCATTCCTCAATTGATGGAAAAGGATTGTATTTAACTTACTGAAATCACTTTCATGTTTACATCAAAAAGAAAAGTAATAACACCAAGCTGAATGATATTACAAGCTGCACCCCTTATTTACAGTAATTTTATAGTCCATAACGATGCGTTAACCAATAACAGGAGTCCTTTTATTCAGCTTAGAATTATTTACCGCTGTTAGCGTACATTTGATTGGTTTAAGATGCGAGTTGAAATCGAAATTATACAGCTACGCCGAAAAAAGGACGTTAGAAATACAATGTAGGTATATGCGTAAGTTACGATTATTTTTCGGCCGTTAGGCCGTTTATTTTCACCCTGACTTCCTGTGAAACACACAGTAATGAAGCGAAATAAAATTAGCCTTCCATGGTTATATACTTTGCTAAATTCCCATTGGTCATTGTAAAATTAGTCAAAAGAAAAGAAAGGAGTTGCGGAAACTAGTTCTCTGTATGTTTTAAAAGTTGAAGTTTTCTTCCCCTGCGAACGATTTGTCCCGAATAGTCAGACATTGCTCCTTTTTAAGGTAAACTGAAAGAGTAGAACGCTAAAAAATAGGAAACACATAGATTTCGGAATTGATTTTTCGACCCTGACAGAAAGCCACGTAGGCCACGTAGGCCACTACACATGTATATACCGGTACATAAAAAGTAAAAGAATGTCATTATAACTTAACAAATACGATTATACTACATAATATATTTTAAGATACATAATTAATACACATTCGCAAAATGTTGAATTTAGAGACACGAAGAAGAACTGTAGACAAAGAAGATTAAAGAGAATCATACTAGAAACAAATTGATGAAATAAAAGATGGGGTTCTCCATTCTATATTTTTCTTCAGCCCCTGAAAGTAAGTTGATTACTCTTTTGTCAATTTTAACTCATTGACAATATAATGAGCTAGCAACACATCATTAAATTTCAACTCGATGATTGGTACTATATTCCGTCACTGTGTAAAAGTTTTATAAATTCTATTTATACAGATTTTATACCTTAGTCGCATACGCGAACATATAGAATATATTTATTTCTTCCCAAGAAAAGGCAGTATGTATATTTGCTGAAACATAGTTAAAAATCTATTGTATAGAATTGTTTTAAATTTTGCACAATGGCTGGTAATGAAAACAAGAAACAATAATTTGAAATAAAATAACGTATCTATATGCTTGATTTTGAGTTAGCTGCCAATGAAAATGACAGCAAAGAGAAAAATAAATCTTACATTCAGAGGAAGATTACTCAAAGAGTAGAATGGAGACCCCCATATTTTCCCCATAAATTTGTTTCTAGCGTGATTCTCTATAATCATGCAAAGTTTTAAAAATTATCTTGGCTAGTTTTAATTTTCCTTCTTTGTCTTTCTAGTAAAAAACATGTTATTGGAGCGTATGCCTTTAAACGGTGTAGATACCTTCACAGGATCAGTACATACTTTATCGACATTTGTATTTTATACCGGGTGCATATCAAACAGTGGCTGTTTATCTTTTAGTTTTGTGATCCACTTAAATTCTAAAGAAGCTTTTGATTCCATGGTCTACATCTCTATGTTTTTGAAAAAACGTCAACTAAGCGATCTGTCAATACTTAAGTCATATATCAAATATGGTTTATTTCTATTTGTCATGATTTATCCAAAGGCCTAAATCAACAGATTCGATACTCAAATAAGCGTGTGATAGAAATCGTGTCTACTCTCGGCGCGACCGCGATTTGTGAGAAAAAGCCGGTGCGCTTGTACTTTCGAACAAGTTAAGTAACTCCTGCATGAAGTTGTGTAAACTGATCGACAACTTTGTGGCTATTTTTATCCATTAAGATGTGTATGCGACCGTTTGCTCAGTCGGTAGAGCATTCGCTATCTAAGCTAAAGGCCCCCAGTTCGATTCCCGGTCAGGCTGCACCCTGTGACATTTATATTAAATAGATTCCCGAATGCATCATTGTATTCCCTAAAGACGAATAAAATTTCTTTTTATCGTTGTTTTGCTATCGCTTTACACTGAACTCTCGTTCTGGTGCGCACCTCCGGGAATTTCGCCGAGTAGCTCTTGGTTTAGGTATTTAAAATCGTACTTACTGTAGCCAGGGCTCTCCTTAGTCTTTGAAACCCAAGAGTCATTGACTCTTGGAGTTAAATTTCCAAGAGACAAAAACAAATTTTAAGAGTCAAATGAAATGTGCAATATTTCGCTTGGATCGTAGTATGCTACAAATCTACATGTAGTGATACACATATTTAGATTAACAAAGATTGTATATGGTGTATAATACTTGTTTATTGTATGTACATATTTGCAAGAAGTGTTCTGATTAAAAGAAATCCAAAACAAAACAAAATGAAAATTAAGTTTATTTCTACAATTTTGCATACAAAACACAAGAATAAATATCCGGACAACGGTGTATGCTGATGATTTATCCCCTAGGAAGGTAGCTCCCTTTCTCCTGCTGAATGGTGATAGAGTTCATTCTGGGCCATCTATGACAGGTAACTGGTTATTCATCACAATGAAACACAACCTCCTGAAAATAGTCATAAAAAAATGAAAATAAGTATTATATTCTGTTCCATTCCTAAGAAACTGCATTTTTATCATGGAACAGTCAAAAGTCATCATAATGTACTGTTGTGTAAATTTTACATGTGATAATTTAATTTGTACATTCTAGAATTTCTATATTTTATCAAAAAGAATAATTCCCTTAATGTGGAAAGAAAATGACAGCTGCAATATTCTTTTTGATATTAGAGCAACCTTTTTATTTAAAGTAGAAAACAATTAAAAAATGACATTTGTTAATTAAAAAAAATGGATGTAATCAATATCATAACATTCATTATTACATAGATGAACTATCCAAGGATATTTATTAAAACTTAATTGCCCAAATCAGCTATGGAAAAACAAAAGTGTTTTACTTACTAACCTTCTTTTTTAACCTTGTTTTATTCTGTATGGGTCGATCTACTTTCGGTTTTGGTCCCACATCATTAAGTTGACAGACTAATCATACCTACTTATTACAATCATCACATCTTCTATATAAACCAGCATGGTTAAATTACTGTCATTAAACTATTTGTTGTTATCAAGCAATAAAACTTTCAGCTGATTCTGATCGGCAATTTACCTGAGTAACAGCCATAGGAGAAGTAAAAACATTTAGCCGTGGTGCCTCGCCTGTAATGTTTTTACACATCGTAAAAACGGGATTCAGCAACCCCGTGCAGTACCTGTACAGTACAGTACTGTAGTTGAGGGTTCATGAAGATTGCCGACGCAATACGTGAATTTATAATTACGTTGGTTACACAATCGGCGATTTTGATAGCGAGTCAATGGGGGGTCAGTTGCACTCACTGATCACGTAATCTGTTAGAGGCGGTACTTTTATGACCGACTGATCTGGTGGTATTGACGCACCAGCTGCTACAGTAGCTATCGCTAACGCACGGAGTAGTTATCGCGTTCGCATGCGGATGCGATGGTTATCGCATGCGATACAAAATAATTCTTTCATGTCCCTTTTATGCTTCCATAAGCTACGTTTTTATATGTAATGGTTATGTCATTATATTGCATAAAGAGTAGTCTTTCGTTGCACGTACCTTGACATATCTGGAAGAGCCTGTGGGGATCGGGTGTTTAAACTCATGTCGGGTCTTCTTGAACTCCTTACCCTCAGTCGTATGTCTCGCTATATACTCGGCTTTGTGGACACCTATACACAGATAGTAGTAGTAATAGCAGTATATAGTAGTAGTAGTAACGATGGTAGAAATAGTTGCATTGGAATTATTATCTTTATATTACATGTAAAATCACCATAATTATCATCGTTTATATTATTTAAGATACATATATTACATTTCGTTTGAAGTTATGATTTTAACATAAATTCGAGGTTTCCAAATAATTGTTTATATTTCCGAAATTGAGGCCGGCTGTTTCAAGTAGGTTTTGACACTTCCTTATTTATTACTGTATGTTTCCTAATTAATACTCACGACGTTCCGAGCCTTTCCGACTATATTAGGTAATATCCGTGTGTACGCTTAAATTATAAATTCGGCGTTTTTTGTTTTGTTTTTGTTGTTGTTGTTTCTTATTTAATATTCGTCATGTTTAAATTTTTCGACTTTACTGGTAAAGTAAAGGTTGCACGCTATATTTTCATAGTGTTTCATCATACTCAATGTACAACTTTCTCTCAAGAACTGATTGGGATAAATGTCCGAATACTATTTTAAATATTCATGAGTACAAAAATATCTCAGCTAATATTCCCATGGGTAAGAGCTTTAAAGCAGAAAAATAATAAAGGGTGTCCGAAGTTGTTTATAACAATATATCAGCACTTATCATTTTGTCCACGTCTTACAAAGAAATTATGCAGCTTATCTTCCCCGGGATAAACCTTTATTTCTTCATTTGTTTTCGTCAGAGAGAAAAGAGATCCAGACCACTACGTGTGTATGATAAGTGTTTGTTTTTGTCTTATCCCAGGATCTTTCGAGATACTTTAAGAATGTTTTTATACACATGTATATCATATAAAAATATCAATTTTCTCTGTAGTCGTTTAATTGTGTCAATAACAGACACGTGAATGACGCTGATTCCTGGTTCTGTAGACCTGTCGAAACCGGCACTATGAAAAAAAATGTTCTTGTGTGATTTACAAGTTTAATTGTTTAATTTTCAATTTATGACTGTCAACACGCACCCCATTTTAGTTATTTTTATGGGGAAAAAAACACGAATCACGAGCATGCCATGACGAAAACTGTTCCACCGAAAGTGCAAGATCACTAATAACTTTTATTGCATAATAAGGTCTGAATAAATGCTTGTTTACATAGTCACAAAATGACCATTTATAAAACGGAAGTTTACCGTTAAACAGTATTTATATAAAGGACAGTTATTACGGTGACCTATATTATCACCACACTTATCCGTATAGCCCTGTTTTGCCTTTTCACTAAATATACAAACCATGTTTAGATGGATGTTCATTTCGACATTAATGACTTGCGGCCACATCCGCATGCATATATATCCATTTGGATATATGATTCCCTTTCTCGTAACATTTCGGACATATTGCATTAGGCAGATAGCTGAGATTATTCGTTTGTACGTCATATGCGGATTTCAAAAAAGTAAACATAGACTGTGGGAAGGAAGATACAACCATTTAGAAATTGTGTGCTTGTTCCGGTACTCAGCTTTGCTTGTTAACAAAATGCACAAGTTAGAACAGGAAACCATTTATTATTATAAGCCCAGTTATATCTTGGCCTTCATAGATCGTTTTTTGATAATTAACACATACCTCTTTGAAAAAAAATCTGCATGTATTTTTTATATATAACATATGCGAGGGTCATCCGAAAATGAATGAGATTAAGTTTGTAAGCGCACGTGTTAATAAGCATTATGACGTTACGTCTTTTTTTTATGACGTCATATCAAATAACGCAATGGCGCGCTGACGCGAGAAGAAATTTATGCGTATATCAAGATAGAGAGTAGGCGCGGAAAGAAAGCGACTGAAATATTGAATGCACTCCAGGAGGTTGACCCGACATGTGCATTTTGATTTAGCACTATTTGTAGATGGGTGAAGGATTTCAATAATGGACGGCAAGAGTCTTACAAGAAACCCTCCTCCGGTGGGCCGGTGACAGTTACAGACGCCGATGACACCGAAATTGTTGCTCAACTTCTCAACCCTGTTAGTGCGAGAAAATTGCGTATGAATCCGTTCATGTTATTCTGACGCAGAATTTAGGCATGAGAAAGATCGCCGCGCGGTGAGTGCCGCACGCACTCTCAAAAACTGAAAAAGACAAACGTGTTCAAATTTGCACTGAATTGTTGAATAGATATTCAGAGAAAGGTGAAATGATGCTGAATAGAGTGGTTGCTATCAACGAAACATGGATCCGGTCATTTGAGCCAGAATTGTAACGCCAAAGCTCTGAATGGCATACTCCAAACTCTCCAAGACCTGTGAAATATCCTGTAGTATGAACTGTCCAAAGATATTTATGATATTCGCTAACGATATTTACGGCGTTTTGACAACACACAGAGTTCCACATGGGAGCACGGTTAATAAAGAGTACTATGATTGGTATTTGACTAAAATTTTTCGACCAGCGATACACCGCAAACGGCCGGAACTTTTACATGTGACGCCATTAATTTTGCATGATAACGCCACGACGCACAAGTCCGGCGTTGTTAGGGACATGTTCGAGCGGTACCACTAGGAAGTTCTTAATCACCCGCCATATTCGCCAGCTTTAAGTCCCCATATTCGCCAGCTTTAAGTCCCCCCCCCCCCCCCCCCCGACTACGACCTGTTTCCAAAACTTAAAGAACCACTTCGAGGAATCCGATATGACGATTTGAATGAACTATATGTCGCCATGAACGCGGTCGTTAGAGACATCAACAAAGGTTGCCTAGCAACGACAGTTCGGGATCTGCCAAAAAGATGGGAGTCGACCATAGCATCCGCGGGAGATTATGTTGAGGGACTATGAAGAGATTTTGTGAGAAACACTTGTAGTTTTTACGCAATTAAGCAACTCTCATTCATTTCTGGATGGCCTTCTAATTGACTTGAGCAAAATCAGTTGGTAGTTAAGCAACATATGCTTTGGTTAGACTGGCTAATAATAAACTGGACAAACCTTCTTTTTAAAAGGACGTTTTATTTCACAAAATACTTATAAAGAGTTTTAAAGATAACACATATTTGACAGTTACTTCACCTTAATATATTGTAATCAGAAAAATGCATAAGAAATATTTTGAAATAGATTTTGCTGAATTTTCCGCTTTCGCAACAAAAAGAATCTGGGATGAATAAAAGTGTTAAAACCTTCGATTCCGCCTTCATCAACTCTGTATTTCCATGCATCTCCATGAAGACTGTGATCAATCTACAACAGAGAATATCAATACACAAATTTTAAATTTTTTTTTAATTTGGCCTTAGAATGCCACTGCCTGAGCTTCCGATATGAAGCTAGATCTCCGAAACCTCAAAGCAATGGATAAAAACAGTTGAGTAAGATATTGCGATTTATAGAAAGTAACTTAGAAAAATATGATTTACCTCATACTTGTGATGCAATTTCGAAGAAAACATGCCAGCGAAGCCTTTTTTTGTCGACAGAACAACGTCGTCTTCGTCAGGGGGGTGAAACACCTTTAGAACCTCTCCATGGCGGGTTATCACGAAGGAAAACCTATCCAAAATGGTAAGTCAAAGTGAGTGTTTATTTAATTTGTCCAAAGGGATACGCGATACATATCAAAGCTTAAACAGGTAAGCTAAAGCTCCAGGTATTTGCGTTCATCAATAAATAAATGAGCGTTTTTGTTATTTATTAAAATAAATGACCAAAGCCTGTGCTAATAAGAATTGAATATTCAACTTCCGGTACTTTTGTTTCTTCTTTAAAACACATATTATGTTTATCCTTTCAATTTGTTTTAAACTGTCCTAACATGATATATGAAAATATGCAAATTTAAAATACGAGCACACACAACTTGTGATAAAAACTACTGTTAAATAAGTTTAGTACCAAATTCTTTATTATCTTAATATGACAAGCAATAGAGTCCTTACCATTGCGAGAAGTCAAGGTTATGACCCTTGGTACCTGAAAAAGAAGAGTCTTGATACTAATTATGATGAAATTCAATTACTACTGTCAATGAAATCGAACACTGTATGGATAAATAAAGGCATGGATAAATAAAAGCATGGACAGGGTTGAAAAAAATACTATAATAATAATAATAATAATTGCTATTGTTTGTGTTGATACTCATAACCAATGCGGTAGGTTCTTATGCGCATTCTTGCAAAGGCATGGTAAACTATATGAATAGATCTGGCTTTTGACCTATTTACCGATGATGACGGAAGATAAGACCTAATGAATATTTGAACGAATTTATTGGTAGAAAATGCCTATACTTAGGAAAAAAGGTTACGCACAATTCTTGGTTGAAATGACAAGTTTTAAGCTACACATTCAGGAAATATTGATAAGAATTCTGACTGAATTACATTTTCTTTGGTGAATATATAGTTCCTTTATCTCAAAATACTTCGTTTAGATGACTTTTGAGACCTATTTCGGGCCGAGTATTATAAATATATGCAGTATTTTATAGCCTGATATACCGCCTCGAAGGTTATAGAGAATGCTTCATTACAATGAGGTTTACTCCGCCGATTGCAGCGGAGGGGATGCACCGTCTTCATTCTCCATAACTTTAATCCCCATCATCGCCGATTATCTTTATTATTTCAGTGCTTCGATGTGACGGTGATTTACAATAACCTACAGGCAATGTTTCATATGATATTTTGTTTGCCTAACCACTCAATGTTTTACACTTTTATGCTTTTATGAACATATTTTTCTTCCCAGTTCTTCCATAATAACAAAATAGACTGTGTTTCTCAAATGGTGCATAACTCAGGTAAATGCAGCTGTCATTCTGAAGAGAAAACAAAACGTTATTATGTATTACGAGTATTATGCAATATGTTTTCATGCCGAATACATGCCCCGTTGACAAACATTTCCTCCGCTATATAGATGTGGAAATAGTGGAATGACATACGGACAACTAGGAATAATGGCGTTGTGTTGACATCAAGTGATGTGATTGGCTTAAGAAAAGAGGTTCAAAGAGTTACCGGATTCGATCATTTCGTCTGTTCTCCATTTATTAAAGCTTCTGTTTGTAAATATTTTTAACTTGTCATATTTCTTTGGAATCCATGTAAAACATTTATATCTTGACAATATTATGATACCCTCACACACACCCGCAAAGAAAATTCATATTAACCACTCTGTACGTTTGTCCGTTTGTCAATAGATCTTATAGACAGCATTGTTTCTGAAAGGTTTTGTGGATATTTAGGAAAGTTTTAACACCAAAGTTGTACACCATATGGAGATGTACATGAAGTATTATAATTTCCATTTTCACGAGGATATTTCCGGGTTGTCAGTAGATGACTCCTCCTAATAGATTTGATGGATTACTTTGAAGTTTTACAAAACGCTAGGACACAATTCGGAGATAATTGAAAAGTAGAGTTTGACCTTAGGAATGTTGAATAACAATTTTGATGTGAGCCTAACTCATCCTAAATTATTTGGTGGGTTACAATAGCATATAACTATACATAAAAAGCAATTTAATATATATTGAGATCTGCGTGAAGGAATAGTTATATTTCACTTGGCGTTTTCAGCGGATAATATTAATTTTCTTTTGTAAATGATTATAGACCTTTCTTCTAGAACTTCAAACTACTTCTAAATGGTTGACTAGATTTCAAAAGTAACTATGAGACAGATATTTTGCTGTACATGAATTTACACTTTTTCTGCCAGACGTTTCAAATGGGGGATCCCAATGAGAAAGCGCTATGCGAGAAATATTCATCAGTTTCGAAATAGCTCTAGATGCAAATTAAATCATTTAAAGTTTGTTTAAATGAAATAACGGTAATAATACTTTAGGCAGCGTGTAATCAATCACAATATCTCAGCAGCCAAATTCCAGACATTCATCAGAGGTCAATGTCAAAAGTAATGTTACTATTGATACTGATTAGAAATTAAACAAGACGCCAAACTATGCAATTTTAAATTTATAATACTTTACTCTAAGTCATTTTTATACATATGGACTACCTCAGGGTGCCATGTAATATTTTATACAAAACTGATATTGGTAATGTTCTTCACTGAAAGATCATCGCATCTTGCATTTGCCATTTAGCTATTTTAACTATTTTTAAGTACACCTATTGGTCTGCAAATTTTTTCAGGAATATTTTTCGCCGTGGTCGAAGAAAGGCTCAATTGTTGTGCATATTGGCGAAGGATTCGAATGTTACGTGGTTTAGTTCAACAAAGAACGAGAATATTTAAGACTCTATTTCAGCACAGGAAGCATCGATCGGATGGTATTACTAAAAGAAAAAAAACTGTTTTACAATCGGCGTTAAAAAGATAAGTTTATATTTTTAAAGAACCTATTTAACAGAAAATATAATTTACTCAAAATATGTTTGATATCATAGTTAAGGTATCTGAGAGTGTGTAAATAGAAGTTAAATGTAATCACTATCCTTGCGTCGTCAGAAATTATTATTTGTCTAATGAACTTCTACACAATAGAAGACTTCAAAGGATTGTAATAATAGACATTTTGCCACACGCAAATTTTATAGCGCGTCGCAAAACAAAATGATAGAATTATTGTGAAAAAGAAATCGAGAATGAAACTTCACGCACTTACTGCAGAATTAATGTATGTAACTATAACTGCAGAATAGGAATTACGGACGTTCGTCTGCACGTATGATTTGATGTTTCATTAGCATAATCCCTTATTAGATAATACATTTTGCAGGACTGAGTTTAATTAATATTACTTTAATACTTTATTTTTATATAAATCCAGAAGGCCAAAGCCCATGTGGACAAATATTTAAAAATGTCTACAGGTGATTCATTCATGGACAAAATAATTTCTAATTATATATGTCTGCATTACATGCATCATACTATATAAGAAACATTAAAACATAACACATTATAACGATATATTCATATAATAAATCCAGCTCCCCCCCCCCCCGTTCACATGCCTTTCTGTTAATATGAGCGTGTAAAAATTACGTTTACACCGAAAAGTCAGTCAAAGGGGAATAACTGCAGAGTGAACAACAAAGGCAGAAAACACGAGATTTTAGATTTTTGGATTATTATCACAGGATTAAAGAAATAAGTTTAATAAAGGCAAAGTAAGTGGTATGACATTGATTTGTTATGTATAAATATACAATAGCAACAGTGCCATAGTGTTTTATAAGCCGAAATTAGCTTCTTATATTCTGCAAGCACACTCGTGAAAAACTAGAAGTACATAAACTTGGCCGCACACACTGCATGTGCTGGCATGTAAGTTACTTTTTGTTTAATAAGTGTTTACTTCAGAATCAAGTGACATATTTAGAATATTTTATTAAATATAGACACTACTTGATCACAGTAAAAAACATTCGTAATAACCAAAATTTTCACTTTTCAAAACATGCCAATAAGAAGATAAATTACAGATATTGAACAGGTTTGCCCATCATAAGTAATAATTATACACTTTCGTATGATATAAGTCACTGTCAAATATCAGTTAATTCATAACTAAGATTATGTATATTACTTCTTTTTAAATATAAAATTCATATAACTCCATAACTCTTCCTTGCTGAAACGAAACACAAAGTGAAGAAGTATATTGCATTACATACAATTAAAAAAAATCTCATAAAACTTTCCCTTATCGAAAAGAAATACAGGGCAAACTTTGATTAATTAAATATGAAAACATTACAATACACATAGCATAAATGCCATGACAATAAATATTATTTAAAACACTAATTGCTTGAAGAATATACATAATTTGCTCTAATCAAGAATGCATTATAAACATAAATACTGAGATTTTTTCGATACTGAAATTAATAAGTTGAATAATTTTTTGCATATTTGGTCTACGTCTATAATAAAGTGGAATATATTTGCTTCGCAAGTCATCTTATAAACTACATTCAAAAACAAAATGAAATTCATCCTCTAAAACATTACATTTTTGTTGATCTATAGATAAAGGGTTAGGTTTTGCCCATCCATCTGCCACTCTCAGTACTCAGCCTATGTGCTGACACTCTTAATTGTGATAAACTGCATCTGAATTGTTTAATATTACATATGTTTAAATATGACTGAAATTTAAAATTTGCAATGTTTTTATAGAAATTTGCTCTGCTCGAATCCTGCAATCTCCCATCCCAATTCTGAATAAAATTATCCTTAATCCTTTGTTTTATATTTTTAAGAAACAAATTTTCATTCCCAACATTTTGAAATAGCCAAACATCATCGCACCCAAGAGTACATAATAAATCTTTTATCAAAAAACACCAGTTTTTCTTGTTAGGGAACCTTTCACAATCATATTTTAAAGTTGTATATATTTTCTTAATAAACTTATTTTCACTGGTATGCAACAATTTACCCAATACTTAATTATATTAAAATATCTTAAATTTAAACAATTCATACGCCCTAGCTCTCCATAAACAAAGTCATTTTGTGTGCTACTTTTTATACCTAGTAACCTTTTACAAAATTGTAAATGAACTTGCTCAATAGAATTACCTTTTATAAATCCCCAAACTTCACGTCCGTAATTTAGAATTGATGTTATTAGCTTATCAAACAAATCTAACTGATGCCTAACTGAGATGTCTGTAAATTTGTATAAATATTTATTCATTTCAAAGATTGCCTTTCATGCCTGTCCTGCAATAGTATTTTGAGCTTCAGAAAAAGTTCCACCAGTTGAAAAAAACCATACCAAGATATTAAATTTATGAACAATTTCAAGAAAAGCAATATCTGTTGGTATGCGACCTCCTTTTCGAAATATCATAACTTTAGTTAAAAAAAAAAAATAGTTTCCATCGTTCACAATATTCTGATAATAAACCTTAACTATTTTGTAAATCAACAGCACTATTCTATTTGCAAATACAATTATATCATCTACATACAATATTAAAAACAGCTTAAAAGAGTCTATATTAATACCGCCAAAACCTTCTCTCATAAAATATTGATTCAATATCATTTACAAACATTGAAAAAAAAAGAAGGGGATAAACATTCGTCCTGTCTAACGCCAAGTGTGCAATCATAACTTTCACTCAGTTGGTTATAATATTTAACTCTTGATTTTACTGATGTATACATGTATTTAATTTTGTCTAATATATTACCCCGTAATCCTAATTTTATCAACTTACACCACAAATTATCCCTAACTACATAATCAAAGGCTTTAGTAAGGTCTATAAAAACACAAAATAATTGTTTTCCAGAGTTCAGTACATGTGACATTAATCCATGAAGCACAAAAATATTATCTGCAGTACTCATATTTGACATAAAAACTGTTTGTGCTTCAATAAAAACATAATAATGCTCTGCCCACTCAGAAAACCTATTATTTAGAATTCTTGTAAAAAGTTTACCCAATGAGCTTAATAAAGTAATTCCTCTATAATATGAAATGGTTGTGTGTGATTAGAAACGCTATCTATGTGTATATTCCTCTATAATATGAAATGGTTGTGTGTGATTAGAAACGCTATCTATGCGTATATTTCTGATTCTAAAAATCAAAGCGTTGTAGTACTTATATATTCACTGCGTTGAGAAATCGCTCAGCTTATTCGCGAGTGGAGTCATGTGATATACATATCCATGCGCTGAACATTGCCGTTGTCGAAATGATAGATGTTGATGAATTCATCATTAATAAAATCATATCAAAAGCAATGACAAATTGGGTGTGAAAGAATATAACTTTACTCTATATAACAAAACAAAAACCATGGAAGAAATGATATATCGGCAAAAGGACTAACCAAAAGGTGCCCTATCTTTTGCGCAATTGTGCGGAAGTACTAAATCGTGTGTTAGGAGGCCCAAAACATGCAATATACAACGAGGCTGCAAAGTAAATTTACTCTGTATCAGCTGCTATGCAATGAATTCAAACTTCGCCATAAGAATTAGCAGCGTTCAATAATCACTGATTCAAAGCGCATTTACAGGAAATAAATGTTCCTTATGAATTCATTTACCAAAAAGTCCTGGTAAAAGTCCTGACCTATTTAGTTGTCTCTATATTCAAAAAATAACGAAAGAAATTATGAGTGTGCATGAATCAATTACAGGGGATAAAGACATTTGTATGAATACCTCTGGTAGAACTCCCCTCACACAATCCAGACTTTCTGGTGATTGTCCATGTGAGTGGCACTTGTCAATCAACGCGTCAATTAATCGTAAGGATCGGGACATTCGTTTTCGTTCTTAACTTCTCGCTACCGTTCGTTTGTTGTTGCGAATATCAGCAAGATGCTCATAAAACTTGCAAGGAAATCATAGTTTTCACTTTTTCGCAACATGTTCGTAAACGTATGCTTTTCAGCAGAAGGATACTGCGCAGAAAAAAATGAAAAACTTGTTTGTTGCCATTCGTTGAACGGATTTATTTGAAACTCACCGGGCGAGTCGACTGTGGCAAAGGAAAACTCGTGAACGATCATGAGAAGTTCCTGTTCTGTTTGAGTCTCTTCAATATTGATGAAGCCAATCTAAAAAAAAAAATAAAGAACTGTAAAGTTACTACATTCCCACGGTGCATATAAGATAGATAATTATAAAATGTGTAAGATGATAATTTATTACTGATAAATGATGTAAACTATGAATATATAAATCTATTTTTTTTTTTATTGCAAACACAACCACTGTGAATGACAGATCGTCAAAATCTAAATCACCCCGTTGTATCAATATGCGATACATAAACACAAGAAAACAAAGAATAACCTCTACACCATTGATTGTAATTTTAGAGTGTGTTCAGATGTATCAAATATAAATTTTATTGATCAGCCCTCGTATTCATCGCGCATGTAAAATGCGACAACATAAATTTGATGGTTAAAATTCCGGGGTACGCAGTCAGAAAGTTTCTTAATGACTTTCGAATGACACAATTTTTTTAAAGTAAAACCAGTGAACAAAGCTTTACGCAGTTGAGTTATACAGACATAATATTTTAATATTGTCGGTAAAAAATACAGAGTTAATAAATCATGTTTTCATAATAAATATATAACTTATTTTTTAAAATGATAAAGTAGAGCCTTAACTGCAGTTGCAATATATGTTTACTAACATGTAATGAATTGTTGTTTATTTTAGTGCATGATTTATACATATTCCAATTTGTTTCTGATTTATTGTTGAATTTAAGTATCTGTAATTGCATGTGATTGTTTATGTATTATATCAACACTTCTGATCCAAAAGATTTGAATAGCGTGATGTTAACGCACTTCGAACCTCACCTATAACAATAATAATATATTTTTAATAAAATTAATAATTAGGCTGTTACTGAGACAGTTACATGATTTTGAAAGAATTTCAAACTTACCCGGCCTGTACTTCTGAACTTGTTCACATTCTCAAGTTCCACAGTAGCATTCAATTTGTAAAGATACTCGAAGCCTGGCTTGAAATTCAGAAAGTTAGCCTCTGCATTTGGTCCCGTTTGTGCCGAGAAGAAAAATAACAGGAAAAACAAGTAAGAAGGGGAGCAGTGGCTGTTCCCCATCTTAAATCTTCCTTAAGTTTTCACTAGACTTAATTCTGATACGAAATTACATCGCGCGTTTAGGATGAATTTATGCATGAAACTGTCCGAACGTCGCGATCATACTAATCGGAATCAATACACCTAACGGACATAGGTAAAGATAAAGCAGGAAGTTTAAAAACGTTAATTTCATTGGTGATTCTAACTGACAAGTGAAAAAAATGCAAGTTTTTTAATGTTTACTCGTTTCTATCAAAACGTCTGTCCATGTATGAAATGTAGGCTTCAGTACCTAACAGACAGTTTTATATCACTTAAATTAAAAACAAACAAATGTCACTTGAATATGGCAGTAATGTTGTTTTTGTGTTATTCCATTAAACTGCCATGCTTTGGAAACTCTCTCCGGTACAATATCTTTGTTTTTATTACAGATGAACCTGTATTAGCGGCCACCTGTATTAAGCGGTAAAACTGCATTTAGCGGTCAGTTTTGATATAAATAAACTAGTATCTTGTTATATGCTTAACCTTCATTTAGCAACCACCTATGTTAAGCGGTCATTTTCTCTTGATCCCTTGAATGACCGCTTAAGACAGGATTGACTGTATTTTTATTCTTATTGACATTTGCTTTTCATTCAGCACAACATAGTGACACTATTTGATCAAATAGCTTTGTAATAAATCTGATTTTTCTGTAAGACAAAAACATGTGCCTATAGAGTTTTATTGTCAATTATTTTTGTAACAAATGGATTTCCAAATGAATACCTTCTGATATTCATAATAAAAAAGAACCAGTCATCACTATTTTAGGTCTCTTTTCTTTATTATCATTATTATAAAATGGTGTGGCTCGTATTTCTTGAATATTGCAAATCTATTATGGCGTCGCGTAGCAGTCTATGCACTGTCTCTTTAACAGGTAGCAAATTAACATAGCGTTTCAGCATATCCCACATGTTAAGATTAAGGTCGGATCTTCTTGTTTGCCAATCGCATACCTTCACTGTGTTTGCCGCCAACATGTTCGATGTGCCTCTTGTGCAAGCTGAATACCGCTGTTTGACTGGACGCGCGGAATAATGTGCGGCTAACCAATATCTGCCTGGTATCTCAATGCGTTCAGAATTCCTTGAATTGCCACCAACACCAACATCGTAATGGACACTAAGCCCATTTGTTTCGGATTTACAACGCAGGCAGTTGCATTACGCTCTCCGTTTAATAACTTCGCCATCAGTGCCTCGAAAATTAAAAGTGTTCCATCTACAAAGAGAATATTTGATCAGTAAGCCCTCATAAACCGTATATATGGCCTTGCCCACGCAAACGCACTCCTCAGTGTCTAGCAGTAAGTGTGGGTACCCTACGATGGCGTCTTTAAGGCGGTTGAGGACAGTATTGGAGTTTATGGTGCGGGCGTTGGGTTCTATTTTGCGGTTGAAATGGCAGTCCTAAATCTCGCAGATGTCATACGTCTCCTCGGACATCGCGGCATCCGGTTGCCCTAAACTTTTCAGAATGATTGGTTGTCTTGCCCATTTAACTATTTAACACACCCCATAGTAGTTCACATCAAATGGATCGTATAGCATTTTACTGTGAAGGCCTAACATATTTCAACGAACGACATATTTCATTTGCAATATACCTATTAGATTAACCAAGGACATATTACATGCGAGAAGAGCTGAACTGCTGCGCTTTATGTTTCGACCGCATCTGGCTTACGTCACATATTTTCATTCATTGTTGTGCATTTAATTCAAGTAAGATATGTAAAAATGTTAATCGCCTAAACAGGAGTTTGTCATGGAAGCATATTTATTTATTTTATAACGATAAAACGAGCAAACAGATGCATGTATCTTGAAATTCTCATGGGCAACATAAAAAGTGATTTATGCCACCAAAGAAACAGTTTTTTTTTTCCACTGCCTTCGTTAGTTAACCAAGAATTGATTGGTTCAATAATTTGACCAAAGTCCATTTTATACTGCACAGGCCGAAAAAAAGTCGCTTTATCTTGAATCACATTCCATATTACGACTTTTTTCATACGCAGGGTTCCAAAGATAGGTGAAGAAGATACGTAAAAACTATGAAGTTATGAAGCCTATTATTGCAAGTCTGTTCAAATACTGATCAGACAGTTACTTTCGATATGATGAATTCTTGGAAAAATATTGAGACAAAGTGGTTACTATGGCTTTAGTTGTAGTAGTAGTAGTGATAGTAGTAGATGCAGCAATATTTACACTGTGCATAAAAAATCCCTGTGAGATAAAATTTCAATAAATATCTTGATTTGTGGAAACGTGCCTAACGCCACGTTAAAGTATGTTGACGCTTATAAACAATTATAATTTGTCCATAAATAGGGCAAGAGAACGAATTTAAACTCAAAGCATTTGAAAGAACGTAAACATAAAAGCGACGTGTCAAACATGCATTTTGAAAAGTATACAAACAGCTTAGTGTTTTGACAACTTTACATAAATGTGCTTTTTGTTTCAATCCCTCCTTATTGAGCACTTGGTGTTTATGTTTATTTACATCTGTTATTACAGAGTGTGCAACCTTCGTACTTTAAAACAGACCTCGTTGATAAGCATTGCCCCAGTATTGCAGGACTATCTTGATCTAGTGATTTATTATAACATGGTTTTGACACCAAATGGCTGTGGTCCTTGACGATGAGATTGAACGTTTTCTCTTGTTTTTCTTTTCATTTTTAAGAGCTAACAACATATTAATTCCACTGACAACATTTTGCGTTAAGTGACACACTGTTACTAGCCTATGAATGGCTACGGTCATATGTAGGTAATTACTGACTCGACAATTGTATTTCTTAATGAGAAAAAAAATGTCGCCTTATATTTTTATTTGATACATAATATAGCGTTTTCCTTTCGTGTTGATATATCACAATATGTCTGTGAAAATATCAGAGGAATATTGAATAATATACACATCGTAAAGATGTCATGCAGATACCCTGTTGGCTTTGTATGAGTTCTGACTGAGCAATGACTTTCATTTTGCTTGCTCTTTAAAAAGAAAGACTTGAATAGCACACATCAAGCAATATCGAGATTATGTTAAACGTTTGTACTGTGAAATCATTAATTCTTATGGGACACTAATTTTCGACGATTTCGTGGAGGATTTTATCCACGAATATTAATCTCCACGAAACTTGTCTCTTATATAGACCTCACGTTTTCTAGGACATAGATTCATGAATAAATGTAGCCACGAAATTCCCATAAGTACATAATCAACGAAATTTAATGTCAACGAAATCTTTTTATTTTAAAGTAAATAAAGAATCATAATACAGATAATTAAGCTCACAATATGCTCTAATTAAACATGAAAAAAAACCATGTCTATTACTTGTGACCAAATCTGTTTAAGGTAAAGTCCCTGTACTGGTTCCACTCCGTCTTGGGCCACTTAACCGCTACCAAGATAACCAAGGTATCCTAATGAAACATTAGGAAACCTTGGTTATTTCCGTGAAAGGCCATGAGGTCCGAAATGTAGCGGAATCATTAAATGTCTATTAAGAAAATGGCTCTTTCGGGAATGGAAAGCCAGGAAATATGGTTATGCAAATTACCTGCCTGTATCTGACAGAAGAAAACTGCTGAAACAGGCGTGAATCATGCAAACTACCCAAGACGACTTTACAATAGTGAATGCACATGTGTGGCACTTACTGAATAAACAACTTAATTCTTTACTTTATATTGTTTCGTTTTGACACATTGGCAAACAGAGCAGACCCAGATCAGACAGCTTCTATAGCAGCTGTTTGATCAGGGTCTCCTCTGTTTTGTCATACAATATAAAAGCTATACTACATGTATGTCTAATTCCAGCGTTAAGGTAGGGCTACATTCGATAGAGACAAAGGTCATGTAATGCAAAGAAAAACCTCCACACGTTTTCCTGTAACTCTAATTACTAGTAGTAAGTCAGCTGAACTCGTTCTTTGTCTCATGATATGCCCGCCGACAGTCTCTTGGTGCCTTGAACGTTTTGAGTTGTTTAATAATTATCCGGATCATAAATTGCTTACCTAAGGAAGTCATGTCCTTACTTCAGTATGTATACAATCGCATGGCATCGATACGCTACTGAGCGCCAAGTGATACAATACGGTGAAAACGACTCCGGTAATTATGCAAATCAACAATGCCAGCTTCGGAATTTTCTAATACGTAAGACTGGCTTCCGCAAGTCTAAAAACCTACATAAGAATTCAAATGAGACGAATAATACTATTTCTGCTACTAATAATAAATACTTTTTGTTTCATCCTATTTTATCTACTAATAATCAGTATTACTTAGCTTATCAGTAAATAATTCGTTTAATGTTTATTTCTTATCGACAATAACAAATATGACAGATAGCGCTAGGGAACGCTCAAAACAGACTGATGCCAAATGGTTTCATACTTGCAAAGATTTTGTTAAAACTGAACTACAAGCGAAATGCGCAATTTGAAAACAGGCGCAAAGTACTGGCCCAACCCAGAAACCGCCCAGAGGGATTAGTATAAGTTGTAAGAACTTGTTCCCCGATCGACGTAAAATAAATAATTTTAAACTAAACTATCTGTTAATATACTTGTTTCTTTCGAAATACAAATGGAGTCTTTCAATGCGACATGTTTTTGAAAACCATTCATTAAATGATAATGATGTGTTTTTCTTTGTACTTGAAAAAAGGTAAATTCATGTATTAAGCCACGGAGACCGAATCAAGGACCAATTTAAACATGTCTATAAATGATCCAAGGGCTCTCACTGATTAAATATGCTAAGTACTCAAATTTTGAATTATTCAAAGGAGTTAGAGTCGGTGACGGTGATTTATCCTTGAAGTCACAAGCCGTTGATGAGATTTCCAATCTTCCAAGCACCATAAATCCTTTCAAATCCTTCAGATTTTATTGCCTAATATTCTAAGTACCCATACGCAATCTATTACGGTCTTAATAATGCCACTTGACGTTTTAAACGTTTTCAACGTTAGCTCAATTCATGCATTGAAGTAGTGTTTAAAGTATAGAAATATTGCGATTGTGATTACCCTTAAAATCCCAGGCCAGTTGTTCCATTAAATACGTTATCATAATCTAAAATTCGAACTAAACTTGTTTCAATGTACCAAATGATAAGGGATGGAAGTATCCTACGTATTTGAGTTTCTAAATAAAAACCTTGGATTTTACTTATCTTAATTTCAAGGACATCCTCTAATTCTACCAATACTTTTAAGAACATCCTCTAATTCCACCAATAATTTAAAGAACAGGCTCTAATTCTACCAATCATTTCAAGAACAGACTTTAATTCCACCAATACTTTCAAGAACAGGCTCTAATAAACTCTAATTCTACCAATATTTTCAAGAACAATACTTTCAAGAACAGGTTCTAATTCAACCAATACTTTCAGGAACAGGCTCTAATTCCACCAATACTTTCAAGAACAGGCTCTAATTCCACAAATATTTTCAAGAACAATACTTTCAAGAACAGGCTCTAATTCTACCAATATTTTTATGAACAATATTTTCAAGAACAGGTTCTAATTCCACCAATACTTTCAAGAACAGGCTCTAATTCTACCAATACTTTCAAGAACAGGCTCTAAATACACTATACTTCTATCAATATTTTCAAGAACAATACTTTCAAGAAAAGGTTCTAATTCCACCAATACTTTCAAGAACAGGCTCTAATTCCACCAATAATTTCAAGAACAGGTTCTAATTCCACCAATACTTTCAAGAACAGGCTCTAATTTCACTGATACTTTCAAGAACAGGTTCTTATTCCACCAATACTTTCAAGAACAGGCTCTAATTATATCAACTATACTGAGTGCTTATGAATACTAAAATCTTAAAATGTGTTAGAAACACATTCCACCATTCCTGTACTAAGAAATATACAAGTACCTAAGTTGACATGAATCATTATCCTAACAACTAACAAAATTTGTTAAGAAACTGCACATTCGGGTCCCGGTGGACGAGTGGTTAGAGCGTCCGCCACGGAATCGGGAGGTCGTGGGTTCGATCACAGGCCGCGACATACCAAAGTCGTATAAAATGGTACTGGTATAGCTACCTTGCTTGGAGCTCAGAATATAAGGGTAGTTCCAGGACTGGTTGGCCCGGTGTCCGGATAATGTGACTGGGTGTGGTATCATTCCACATGTCTACGCCGTGATACTGCAGTGTCACCAAAAAATGTTTATATTACGTTCCAGTTTTGCAGCATTATATACGTTTCTCAAAATTTGAAAAGACCAAGGTTCTAAGGTTAAACTAATTTTCGAAATTTAGACCTAAAAATGAATTTTGATAAACTATGAATATTAAATTTAGACAAGACTGACGTCATAAGATGTCATGCTAGTTTGGTATAAATTGAAACTGTCCGCTAAATATAGCTTTGCCGCTTAATACAGGTGACCGCTAATACAGGTTCAACTGTAATTAAATCTGGAATGAGCGAATAACTTCCAAGTATGGAACCAAATAGTAGCATACAATCCACTGGCTTTGCAAATGATAACAGGTTTTATCAAGCCAGATCAAGCACTGAAGGACAGGAATTAATAGACATAAGATATATTTTAAATCAAAATAATTATCAATTTACATATGTGTAATATCATTTGTTAGCATTAAACATAGAATGAAACAATAAAGTAAAACGAAATATCATATGAATTATATACATACCAGTGTCTTCTTTGAAAATTGATTACATGCCATAATAATATTTTTTGTTAAAATAACAATATAATGACAAATAAAATAATAAAAATAATAATGGACAAGATCTATTGTACTATTTTTATCTTTAATTGTTTTTATTTTCAACCTCTATGTATACAGCGTGAACTGAAATCTGGGCTATGAACCTTGACCTTCAACCTCTTAGTGTGACTTTGACATTTGTTAATCTGGTTAAGAATGCTGGTTTTATTTGAAATAAAATGCTAGTCCCAACCAGGATTTGACTGAATCTGTAAACATCAGAAAATTCGCTAAGCTAATGTGATAGATACAGAATTAAACTTGTCTGTCTTTCCTTCCACCTGAACAACCATCAATCTTCACTCCGCATCATGTCCCACCGATATGCGTGTCGACACCATTTACGCAAACCCGGACGGGATACCTGTCATTTCTACTTCCTCAGTGGCACACACTCGACAGCCTGCTCTCGTTAACATTTACTCTTTGTCCTTCAACACACAGACGAACCCATCCATGAACTGCTTAAACGTCCATCTCGGTCAAGTATCTGCAATAAAAATGGTGAAATCACAATGCACAAATCGGCAATAATTTCTTATGAACAATATTATATCCCACTCCACGATTCTATTTTGGAAAAACATTTTACTCCTTGGAAGCTCACGAATCATGCCCTCCACAAACAAAGGATCAACCCTGGGGTCCACAAGGGGGTGAGGGTTCAGGCCCCCCCCCCCCCCCGCCCCACCACTGTTAAAGCAGCTCATTAACAGACAGACCATAGGTAGAGTTAAAAAATTATTTTGTACTCACCTTCGTTAATGTTGGTGAAGTCTTTGTTTCCTGACAAATACATTTGGCAGGTTTAGATCACATTGCACAGGAAAACACTATTTTCATAAATGCAATTTCAACAAAATCGGCTGAATATAGAATACTTTATCCCCAAAGCATTTAACTTTTCATAAATACAAATTCAGCAAAATCAGCTAAATATAGAATACTTTATCCCCGAAGCAGGTGTTTGCAGTAACATATGACGCGTGCCACAACATGGCAACAGTTTCATGTAAACTGACCAATCATAAACTGATCATTACATAATTATGCTGAAGCAAAGCCATGTGTACCCGAAATATGGAGCCCCATCTCCTGTAATTCCAAAGGAAGCATCCCTTCTGAGTTTTGCACAAGTCTGCTTTTTCCTGGAAAAAGTAAATTAGTATCACGACTAAAGTTGTAAGGGGATAAGGGCTTTTCAAGGAAAATATCCTTGGTGTGTATGATTGAAAACTTGGGGTACCACCATTAGATATTTATTCCCCCACTGCCCAATTGCATATTCTTCGCTCCCATTAAAGGTTGTACCGAAGGTATTTCTATCAAATTTCAACTTCTAAAATTGTGATAAATTTATGTATGTACTACAAGTTTTAGCCTACCAAAAGTTCCTTCCAGTGCATTTCTAAACTATGAAGTATGAAGCGAAATCTGTTTTTCAGCATTTGCATATGGAAGGTATAACCTTAGAGTACCAAGAGGACAAACTGTATTGGTTTACTATGGTTGCACATTTCTCCATGTCAAAACTTTCTTAAGTTTATGGGATTTTTTTTAAGATCATAGTAGCACATGATATGAAGCAAGAATAGGGCTAAGTTCAATTTAGGATGACATCGTGTTTTCCTTATCGGGACTGACTGACTGACTGACTAATAACTTGTTTAATTAGGGTCCGTCTGCCTGCTCGGCTCTGTGGGCGGACCCCGGAGTGTGACCCTTCACTCCTGAAAAAAATTAGTTTAGAAGCCGAAAGTGGGTCAAATTTAAAAGAAACATCTGTTATTTACAGATTTGTTTTATTTATACCGAAAGTTGATATTTTAGTGCTTAAAGTTTATTGGTAATTAACTGAGCTAATTTGAGCTGAGGATGTTAATTACCATTATAATTAAATTTGGATGTGAAAAGGTTTGCATGTTGCTCATGTGGTCCGTAAATTTAGTCGGCATATGGGTTGGAGGTGAACTGCGCCTTCCTTCTTTTTTTTGTCTCGCCGGGACATACCGCGTACTTGAGGTGCCACGGATATTCCCCTTGAGACGAAATGTTCAATGTTTTAAATCTTGAGGTATGATTGGAGAGCCCTATGTTGTCTCTTGGTGATCCGTGGGATCACCTAGAGCTCATATGTACTTATTTTTGTGTTTTTGTGATACTTGGGATAGGGCAGTTTGCGCCCTCTTGTCTGAGGCTCATAAGTGGGTGTCCCTATTGTAGGGCTCGTATGGGGCTGTTTTCTTTGTGGGTGTCCCTATTGTAGGGCGCATATGGAGCTATAATCTTTGTGGATTATATAGGGATGTCCATTTTAAAGGGGCTCATATGGGACTGTCCTCCTTGAGGCTCATAATTTGATGTATTACATTAAATTATGTGTAGTGTTGATGTTTGTCTCCCTCATACCTCTTTATTATGTGAATCCCACCTCCCTATTATCTATTTGTTTTTGCTTTCTCGGTCCCCATATCCTTCTCCTACTTTATATGTAATTATGTAAAATCTAAGATGTGTTTACAACTTACTCCAACAATGACTACCTATTTACTACAGCTATTATTTTCCTAGACTGGTCCTATAGTACATTTACATGTTTAAAGGACTTATAGTTTGACTATTTACTACCAACTATTCTACTGTAATAGTATCTATATCTATTTTACAATCTAGTTTTGTTTACATTCTAATTATCTAGATACCTATGTATTGTACACTATTTTTTCCTTATTTTATTCCTGATTTGCTTGATATCCCTGATTTTAGTATTCACTGATTTAATGATTATGCTAATAAATTCTCCCTGTTTATTCCGCAGATACCGAGAGCTAATAAGAACCCCTTGCTCCTTGTTTGTGAGTTTCTTGTTAATAGCTTGTCTTACTGACGGTATTAATTATTGTTCATTTAAACCCCAAGGGAGAGAGTTAGCTGTGGCATCGGATCCGCGGCTATATGCATTGAGTTTTTAGCGATCAGAGATACTAAGTTTTCCCTTTTCTTTAGTTACCATTATTGTGTCCCCTCCCCCTCAAAAGTTCATTGTTTAAGTTAAAAAAAATAATTTCTATAATAAGGAAGTAGGGATTTTCTTTTCTGTTTACTTTTGAAAATATGTTCTCTTAGTTTTTCTATCAGAGGTTTTTTGAGAGTCACCAAGCATGATTTTGGTTTTTGTGGTACATCTTGACTTGCGTTAAGATGACTAGGTTCGACTCCCAGGTGACCAATGTTTTTTGTTTTGGTTATTCTCTTTGGACTCAAGGCCAGAGTATTACCTATGATTGCTTTTCAGGGTATTAAGTTGGGTCATGGATTAAGAGACAGTTAATTTTTCGTTTTGTACATGGCATATTTCCTCAACAAATACTCCCCTTTTCCTTTGTCATATAATTGTACTATACTTAATCGGCTGGTTTTTTAAAGAAATGTGTCTTTTATAGAATGTAAGCCTAAATTTATCCTGTATTGTAATCTATTATTTTGCTAAAATTTGAATAAGAATTGAAAAGATTTGTATTTCTTATTTCGTAAAATTAAATCAGAATGGGGATTTAAAAAGAGTAGAGAAAAGAAGGAAATAGAATTCTGATTTTGATATTGATTTCTCCCAGTTTCTAACCAAAGACCTGCCTTATGTGGTTATTTTGGAAGTGCCTTATGTACTTCATATTCTAGGACTTTGATATTTTTTTAATATACTTGTGGATAAGTTAGATGCATTTTGAGGTTGCATTTCTGTTTATGATCAATAAGAGAATCTTTTTCTCACTTTTTTATAGTTTGTGCTTGCCGATTAGTGATTTTTTATTATATGTCTCTACTGAAGTTCCTCTATATTTCGTGTTTGAAATTGGTTGAGTTTACCCTACCTTACCGGAAGTTACCCGGATGTCACGTGAATTCTGTCTGCCATTTGGACTAAGACCACAATTAATTTTACTATATGCTCTATATAAGCATATATACAAATGACAATTTCTGTAAGGGAAATTGACATCCAAACTTACCCTCATTAGATAGATCTATTCAAGAGAAATAATTCTTTACATTTTAAACATGGGGTCACCCGACTACTTTTTGACCTATTTAAGGTCAAATAACATACGTATGAATTTAGTGCACCGGTTGGCCATTTCACACCAATTTTCTCAAAAATTCCACTCTCAGTAATGCTCAACTTTAAGGTTGTTGTGCAATAAGACTTCCAAATTGGGCATTGTATGACTATTTTAACTGTGTTCTATAGAATTTAATCCTTTATTGCATGTCTTTCAGTCAAAAACTCACCTTAATTCAGCAATAAATAGGGTCACTATTTTCTGTGTAGGCACATCCGGATAGTCCGGTTTAGTACAAAAAAAAAAATCAAAAAGTGATGCTCAATGTATACTGAGCCATTGTATGAATTTGTGGCAAAATACTCTTTCATTTTATCAAAATACAGCATTTTATGTAAGATAGGTGTATACCCAAAATAACTGCAGTTACAAATGCAGTCTAGCTTACATGGCCAACACTGAAATTTTAATAACTTCTTTAATAATGGGAATTTTTCAATGAAATAAAAAAATTGTGTGTTCTTTAAACTAATCTGCATTAGAAAATGTAAAACAACTGAAAATAAAACGTATTCTTTACTCAATAAACTTGTTACTATTTTAGTAACATTTTTGGATTTTTTAAATTGTTGAAGAAAAAACAACAACAACAATATAAGAAAAATTAAAAGTCTCACCCTGTAAAAATTTAATTCATCTGAAAGAGTACACTTTTGTCTTTAAAATGAGACATAGTTCTACCAAGCAGTAATTCCTGAACTGGTGGGGAAACTTCACACTAGAAGATCAACTCCTCTGACACCAGCCTCACCATATGAAAATGGTATTTCTACAACATCTAGTGATAGCCAGACCTTTTGCTATTGTAAGGAAGGCGAGCATGGTGACATGATTGCTTGTGGTCAATCAAAACTGCACAATAGCATGGTTCCACTACAGGTGTGTCAAGCTAAAGAAAGCGCCACGTGGTAAATGGTATTGTCTGGATTGTAAGGAACTTCCAGAATTTAAGAGAAGACGACAATGATAATTTTGATATTCGGATATTAAATCAGTCACAACTCACAATATCATACATTTGTAAATTACATGACTTCTGTAAACATGCGGAATACTATGTTGCAGTAACTTTTCTTGGCTTTGTATTTTGCTAAGAGCAGTGAAGGTAAAATGATATCTCGCGAGCCCGAATGTCGAGTGAAATGTAATTTTTTCATACTGCGAATACAAAGCCAGGAAAAGCTACTGCAACATAATTTTCCTCTTATTATATACCTATAAATTTTCAAGACACAAGAAGTAAATTTACCTAGGTTTATGTGAGTTTATTAAGTTTTCTCAAGAAAGTGATATCACGATATTGTATTTGTCAGACATCATACGGTATTTCAATCTGTTGAGTTGGATTTGTGCCTCATATATGGGTATATAATAATATTATTTATGTAACATTAAAATTTAAAGTAATATTTCATCTGTAATATAAATTATTTTAATCACTTTCATTTTAGACAGGGCAGACTTTGATTTTTAGGGCCATCCTATCATTTTAGATATTTTCAAAAGTTGATGGGTTTGTATAATGATGGGTGGGGTGGGGAGAGAGTCTTAAGTGGTCAGTCAGCGGAACAGTTGAAAGTGACCGCTTAGGAGAGATTGCCCAATATAAAGGCTAAACATGAATCAAAATGCTAGTTTGATCATATTAAAACTGACCGCTTAATACAAGTGGATGACAATATGAGTTCAATTGTAATTTTATATTTATACTGAGATATTAAGATGTTGATGTCTTTGTACAAGTGATGGGTGATATTAAAACGGAAATAAAGAGAGGAAATAGGTGTATGTATATATGTACATGTATAGATATGAAATTAAAGGCAGCCAAGGGGTGTAAAATTCTACTTGCCCACTCTGTCTGGCTTGGAAGGGTGAGTGATAATTTTGGGAATTTTACACCACTGTAAAGAACAGAATAAACAAACTACAGGATTATAATTTATATACATGTTTATTGTTAAATATCATCTTGAGTAATTTTATGTTATGAAATAATTGAAGATTATTCATCTTAAGATTATGTGCATGCAGTAAATAGAAAAAAAAATATTCTTGTATTTTATATTTATGTGCAGGTCATCAAAATAATCAAAACGAAGTTCTGTTGAATAATACAGCCAGTAATACTCAACATTTAGACTTTTGTTTCTTTTCTCCCCTTTGTTTTCTCCCTCTAAATATAACAGTAACACTAAACAATCAATTTTAATTTTCATATGCTACTATGGATATGAAAGAGACTATGTATGAATGATGTGAGAAAGACAAGTGCATGCAAATTCTGGGATGAATGTTTAGTTGAAATTTGCAGCACTCATAAGTCATATCTCGGTTCTAGTCAAAATCAACCACAGACCCACACATGTTAACCATAACACAGCAAATACACACTATTGTATCCATAACTGACAGTCCACTTTGTTCATTAGAAAATTAACTGGAAGTCTGCTATTGAGAATTGTGTACTTTTGTCGCACTACACCTATGACACGTTCCACATGAATTCGACAGTGGGCAAATTTACGTGTTGTTTCAACATCAACAGCTGAAAACTGATCACGTCCTCTGGTGAATGCTGGGATTCGAACCTCTGCACAAACCGAACCAACACTATCTCTCACATAGAAACCACGGTCTGCTAGCACCAAGTCATTTGGCAAGAGCTTGTTAAGAAAGTCACAGTGTTCAGTTATATACTTGTCACTGACCCGACCACCCCATCCATTGGATATAAATGAAACACTTCCTTGCGGTGTTATTCCAATTAAATATTTCAGTGTGTTTTTATGTTTGTATGAAGACCAGGTTTCAGCACGCGGTTCAAGAGAACTGGGTTTTTCTGTGAACACTTCGAAACAATCAATGATAACAGCACATCTATTTCCAAAATGTTTCCTAAACTCCATCGGCATGGTTTTCCTAAGTGTGTCTCGGTCAGGCCACTTGATCAGTTTGTTTTGTTTTTTCAGTTTTGCATACATAACAGCAATTGTGCTTGTGAAAAGTCTCGAGACTCTTGGCTGGGCTATATCAAACTCATATGACAGAAAGACATTAGTCAAGTTCAGTCTAAATTTTATAACAGTTAACACAAGTGTTTTGAATTTGTTCAGGACTAAACTATTAGAAAAATGTGGCTCAAGAAACTGAAACAATATCAACAGTGTTGAAAATGAGGGCAATCCTGTCAAGTGCTTCACTTTTTCATTATTATCTTTAAAAAAAAATCCAAACTACATTTGCTTTCAAATGACAAAACCTTAGCCTTTAATGCACAGTTCTCAGATCTAAGTGCTTGGAGCTCAGACTCCATGGCCCCCATTAACTTGTTATCAGCATCAGTCTGAATCTCTACCCCATCTCTTTCACTGGTTTCATCCTCCAGTATTAAGTCTGCCTCACATCTCAAATGTGAATCCTCACACAGATCCGGACATTCAGGTTCCTTTCGTTTCCTGTTCTGTAGCCTGATGTAGCGATTTGGTTTTGCTGTATTTCCCGGTCCGCCAAGGTTGACGGTTGCAACCCAGTCAGGATTGAGTGGGTCATACAACGCAGCCTTTTTGCCTGAAGAATAAGAACAGGTCTATATGAGAGTATGCATCATTGATAGACGGCCCTTGAAAGATAATCAACACCTAAGCAAAAGTCAAACTGGAAAAAATAAATTATCTTGTACATATGCATATAAACAGGATGGAATACTATCATACACTCCACCATTTTTAACAAAGCAGAGTGGCGAAACGTTTTGACCCGATCATCCAATTTTTCACTCATTCATCCAAAATGAACAACTAAAAGATGACACATCTGTGAAAAAAAATAATATTTTAATAACGAGTGAAAAATGCAACATTTATATTTGCAACATCAACTTACCATTGATGAAATGAGCTTAGCAAACACGAACGTTCTGTAGATTCTTGTTGGTGAAGTCCTGGCCGATCTTAGCTAGCCATTCCCTTCTCCGTCGTGTAGATAAATCTTCACAGTCTTTCCCTTGATTTGTTATTATAGCTGGAAGTCTTTCCGATTAGAACAACCGAAAAAAGAACATTTCAAAACCACGACTCTAAAATACATTTTACTAGAGCTGATTGCGCAATCTAAGCTGAGCCTTCAAAATGGCGGAACTTCCGGTTTGGTGATGTCACATGAAATTTCGCAATTTTCTGTGTAGGCACATCCGGGTAACCAAGGACAGGTAATTGTGGTCTTAGTCCATTTGTATGGAGTTACATTTTGATTACTATCTGTTTGGAGCTGGGATAGGGGTGATTTTTACATTGTAGTAAGTTTGAATCTGGTTTGCTTGTCCTTATCGGGACAACACAAGGTCGTAACTTAAACTTACGCGCACCTGCTAGACTGACACCCAATATTCGCCACTGATTCGCTGTAGACTTAACAGAAAACCAGCACGTCATCAAAAAGCTAAAAGTCCGATAAAATGGCGGATAAATGGCGGACTTTAATATCACGTGACTTCAGACTGGATCCCGTCTCATCGAAGAATTTCGCCTCTGAACCGTAGTTTTATTCTCACGCTTCCGTGTACTGTGTTCTGTCCAAAACATACACCGTAGTAGTATAGGTTTTTATTGTGTATTCATGATATATAAATATATATAAACATTATATATTAAAATGCGTAGTTTCATCATCGTGTTACCGTATTTTCATTTTTTTCTTTGTTTTCAGCAGGTTATGAAACTGTATTAACTTTTGTTCTGATTGCATGTTTCATCTTTAAGGAACGCTTAATATGAAAGAAATAATTAACCAGTATAATTGCTGCATAAATAGTGGATATTGCTGTCGTTGTTATAATCATTACATTTGTATTGAGTCTCAGAAATTCTCAGTTACTTTGCAAGTGTTCAGTTTAAGTCGGCAAGTCTTTGATGGTAATACAAGAAACGAACCCTTTCTACAAAACGTTCGATGATTTGAAATTTCTCCCTAAATATTAATATATAATTTATATATAAGAGGGTCTGAAAACTCTTTAGTATTGATTTCTTTGAACAGTTTTATCCAGTACTTAAAAATAAGTAACTTTATGTGTAAGGATATTGAAAGTCTACTCGGCTATATCATAACTCATGATGAAATAGGTGTTTTAAATATAACAAACCAGTTGAAATTTTAGACCCAACTATTATATCAAAAATTGATAAAAAAAACATATCTGATCTGTTTTGCTAATCATATATTACATGTAATACTAAACAAAACTATATAAATATTTGTGTGTTAGAGAGGGGCAGAAAGAGACAGAAAAGGAGAGAGAGTCGTATATATCCAGGTTATCTTTTTGAGTATTTTATGCAGTAATATTTTCTATACTGGCCGTCAATAAATTTATAGCGGATACTCGTGCCACAACATCTAAGAAATATCAAACTGCGTTAAAATTTTGGATAGTCGAAAAACTACTACATGAACTTTACTTTTTCTTGAAATTTATATAAGCCAAATAAAAGACTTTTTTACAATGATCTCAAAATAAAAAATGTGAACAGTGTTTAGCAATTCTTAAGCTAGGACAGAAAATTGTAAAATCAAAAATGTGAACAGTGTTTAGCAATTTCTTAAGCTATGACAGAAAATTGTACGTCGCAGAACGACCAGGTTTTATTTGACGGATAAATTATTTACTTTTTTTAGTATGCTAAAAATCATCAACACTTTATCAAAGACATGTTGTCCGTTGTGTTATTCACAAGCTATTGACACGCCTTATTCTTATCAGCAGTTTCATGCATGACTGATCACTTCCGGCCTGAATGTGCTTTAGCCATGTGACTCCTGTCAGGACCATATCTTTACTTTATACTCCATTATTGAAATACTCAGACAAAAGAAGAAGAAACTATTCTGTGGTTTCATTGATTTTTCTGTTGCCTTTGACAGAGTTGATCGTGTGCATCTCTGGAATAAACTTTTAAATTATAACATAAATGGCAAAGTATTTAATATCATATATAACATGTATAACAATATTAAATCTTGTGTTTCAGTTAATGGAGAAACATCCCAATTTTTCACTTGCTCAAACGAAGTCAGACAAGGAGAAAACCTCTCCCCAGTTTTATTTTCACTTTTCATTAATGACATGCAGTCTCATATTGAGTCAAATGGTGGCAAAGGCATAGAGCTTAAGGACAACCTTGATGAAACTTTATGGCTAAAACTACTTCTGTTACTCTATGCTGATGACACAATTATTATTTCTGACTCTCCTACAGATTTTCAAAATTGTTTAACTGCTTTTCATAATTTTTGTATTCAGTGGAACTTAAATGTTAATTTAAGCAAAACAAAAATTATTGTATTTGGTGCCAGATCAACAACTAAATTCAACTTCAAACTTGGAAATAATCCTATTTCATTTACTAATACATATCAATATCTTGGGGTCATCTTTTCTGCATCTGGTTCCTTTTTAAACGCAAGAAAACATACAGTCCAACAGGCCAAAAAAAAGCAATGTACCTTTTACTTGCCAAAATTAGGAATACTGACTTACCAATAGACTTAAGCCTGAAACTATTTGACCACACTGTTTTACCAATTTTAACATATGGCTCGGAAATTTTTGGTTTTGAAAATTTAGACATGCTAGAGGCTGTTCATAATGAATTTTTACGTAAATTGACAAAGGCTAGGAAAAATACACCTATTTACATGCTTCATGAAGAGTTAGGAAGATACCCCATATCCATTACAGTTAAATCTAGAATGATAGGCTTCTGGATAAGATTGATAACTGGTTGCACAAATAACATATCTCACAAAATGTACAAAAAAAAAATGGCTAGAAAGCAAAAATTATAAATTCAACTGGATACTCATTTCTCTGGGTGAACCAAAATCCAAATATGTCCCCTAAAACTAACCAAATGGGAAACAATATTGGGAAACTGAATCAAGATTATCAAACAAAGGAAAAAAAATATAGAGAATTTAAATCTACTTTAGATTTTGAAACTTATTTTATCAACCTACCACTACATGATGGAATAAATCTATTTAAATTCAGAACATCAAATCACAAACTCCCAGTAGAAACTGGGAGATGGGATGGTACTCCCTATACAGACCGTAAATGTACATTGTGTGACCATAATGAAATTGGCAATGAGAAACATTACCTACTCGGCTGTCCTGCTTTCGTACGTGAAAGAAATTATCTTCTGAACATAAATAATATAAACAACACTTGCATAAAAAACCTTCTCGAATCGAAGTGTCCTGAAATTTTAAAAAGTCTTAGCAGATTCACTAATATTATTATGTCCAAATTTAAAAGATATAAGATCGCAAATGTAATGGTATAAAATCGATCCAATGATAAGTACATATCAACATGAAAAAAATAACATTAGTAGAACATTCACTTACTCTTAAAACTGAATTTTCAAGGCATTAAAATTGTCCACATAGTCATGACGTTATAACTGGCTCGCCTAAAGGCATGATACTGTTGACATTGATAAATTTAACAACACAACCAGCATCATAACACTAAGCAGCCAACTTCAAGATACACTTTCCCTTACATGTTTGGTACATTTTACATAGAAGTGCATTAGTCTGCACAAGCAGACACAGTTATCCTTTCCTCTATCTATTTCCTCCGTAGAACACCGACAAACCTAAAATATTTAAGGAAGTTTTATGAATTTATTATCCACGTTTACAAATGTACACATGGTGTCACACCACTACTTTTTGTCCCTATATAATCTATAGTAACTTGGCCGACTTTCGAGGCCTGTTCCTACTTTCCAAATGTTCGTTGGAATATTTCTGGTCTAGTTTCATGTAGACCATTCATAAATCAACAGATTTAGGCACAAAAAAATATATCATTAAGGAATTGGCGTTTCACAAATTTCACATTTCCCGGCTACCTGTCAAAATTTCCAAAACAAACATGACCTCTGAGCCGCATTACCTCTGCAGCTCTCCCAACATCCTGTAGGAAAGTAATCCCTTAATACAACTATTAAATGCAAGTTGTTGGTCAAAAATACATGTATCTCACCACACAGGCTAAATGTGTTGCAGTTATTCAGTGTTTTCTGGGGAAAATATGACTTTGATGTCCACCCTTTCATTTTTCATTAGGTACTACTTCAGCACCCTACGACCCGGAAGTACTTTGATAGTGGTGTGACACCTATATAAAACCCAAATTTGAAATATACATGAAAATTATGCCCAAAATAACTTATTTATTATATTTGCAACAAAATAAAACCCTGATCAGATTTCTCAGTCAAGTCTAAGGTCACATTAAACTGTTTTAGAGAGTGGCAGATTGTGCACTGTATTTGGTCATTTTAAATGCATTCTAATCATGCAGGGGTATACTTTCAAAATCAGTCATATTTTAATTAATAACCAATGGATTTTGATGACATAAAGTGCACTCTGTTTCAAACATCATATTTTATCATTTAAACCCCATTATTGGTCACCTGATTGAAGGGAAATACCCAAAAAATTAGAAAAGCAGAGAAAAATGGATTTTTTTAGGGCTAAAATAAGAAAAAAATACTATTTAATTATTTCTCTTTTTTTTTCTAATTTTTTTTATTTGAAAGTGGGCCAAAATCAATCCCAGACATGTAACTGCATCAGGACATAGACAGGGGTTACCTAGGTAGTTGTACTTAAGCAACATCAAAGGACCTGTGTATAGGTCTAGAGGCACGTTTAGCCGGGGCTGGGGAGGATGTCTCCCCTACCCCTCAAGGAGCCCCCAGGGTCAGCTACTGGTTGGGCAGCATTAAATCAGTAGGTGTGGCTACTGTCTGGACCTTGACCTTATACAGGGGGTGGTACTGAGTTAACCCAAATCATATCTGAATGCACCAGAGAAGACTGACTGCCAATTTCTACAACTATGGTCCTAGGCGAGAGGAAACGCAAAGCTGCTGGGATTTTCTTCCAGAAGAACAACCAACTGAGCCCATTTAAGACGAAATTACCTTCTGAGGCAGGATCTGAAGGAGACGCCTACAGCACAGCATCTACAGGCCACCACCCAGACGATGAAGAAGACCACCATCCATACAGGCTACGACGTAATCTGCAAATGGAAGATAACTTCATTTCAGGAAACCGCGTCATACACCTTCCACGGCTCCTCTCCATGATGAATGCAGTTTACAGCGACCATGAAGGCACAGGCAGCTCTGTCACGTGACGTCAAGGCCAGATGCAATGCTGTTATAGAAGAGATGGCAAGATTGGGAGGCAGAGATATTACGAAATTTATATCGTGCTTACCTGACATCCAGCGGGCCACCATTGAATGCTATGCCGGGAACTGCAGCTTCTGTCATCAATCAGCCCTGGTCTGCTCCGGTGAAGGTCACAACCTGGTGGTACAAGTCCATGATCCTGGGCCCAAATGACATCACGCACCTGAAGATGAACGAAAATGACAAGTCACTGCTTGCTGTGATACTAAAAATGAGATTGAGTGAAGAGGCGGTCTACAAGGTGTCACCTAGAACATCAACACAGAAGTGCGAGGCCTTCAACCGAGCAACTTTAGCCACCATGCCGAAGTCCCAGAACTACCCCAGGTCATTTGAGGCTCGGCTAGCTCTTCAAACCCTGAGAGCGAACAACTCAGTTTACTCAGCAGTGAGGATGAAGGTGGGCCGCCTCACAAGGACTTGTCTATCTGCAGCTTCAAGAAAGCGCCTTCTTCACATATCAAGGAAGGCAAGCTACCACAAGTCGTACAAGACAACGAGAAGGTATAAGGCAAAGCGAAGAGCTCAAAGGGCCCAGATGGAGTTCGAACACGGGCGGACTCAAGAAACCCACCACCAGGAGGAGCCCGATTATGTAGAGGGACTGCTTGACAGCAATCTGCACTCCTACGCCTCAACTTCTGCAACAAACCAGTAGCAGCAGCCTGCCCTACAGAACAGAGCACAGCAGAAAAAAAAAAAACATAAAGAAAAAAAAAAAGCTCTGTCTGGTGCATAGCAGCACCACTGATGAGGTCTGATGCTGACCGAAACAGTGCTATATGAAAGAAAAATATAAACTCATGTATCAATATCTGTTTGGAAAAATCAGGGGTGTGGGGGGGGGAGGAGAGAGAGAGAGAGAGAGACAGGGTACAAAATCAAAATTAAAGATAATTAAAGAAGATATTTATACGTGAGTATCAACACAAAGTAACCAACATAAAAACATAACCCCTACTTCATTTTAAAACAATTAACCTCTAAAATCACTCCCTGCCGAGGTGCACAAGGCACTCAGGCTCACGCCCACCACTCCCGTTTATGTGACCGGAACACACCCCCAGCTCAAAACAATATCAAAATAACATGTGGTCTGACTGCAGACGATGTATATTTCAAACTGGAAGCTACCCGCAGCATGCTGGTTAAAAAGACTATGAAGGAAATCTAAAATTAGCCCAATTTCATATATAAAAATATTAAAATATTAATAATTTAAAAAAAATAAACATACCATTTTTTTAAAACATATTATCCAATTTCCATGTATTCAATGTACATGTTGTCCAAATTTGATGTCAATCCATTGAAAAATGGCTCCGTAATTCAATTTCTTCTACTTTCATTTTCTATTCATATAGGTGTCACACCACTACTTTTTGTCCCTATATAATCTATAGTAACTTGGCCGACTTTCGTGGCCTGTTCCTACTTTCCAAATGTTCGTTGGAATATTTCTGGTCTAGTTTCATGTAGACCATTCATAAATCAACAGATTTAGGCACAAAAAAATATATCATTAAGGAATTGGCGTTTCACAAATTTCACATTTCCCGGCTACCTGTCAAAATTTCCAAAACAAACATGACCTCTGAGCCGCATTACCTCTGCAGCTCTCCTGTAGGAAAGTAATCCCTTAATACAACTATTAAATGCAAGTTGTTGGTCAAAAATACATGTATCTCACCACACAGGCTAAATGTGTTGCAGTTATTCAGTGTTTTCTGGGGAAAATATGACTTTGATGTCCACCCTTTCATTTTTCATTAGGTACTACTTCAGCACCCTACGACCCGGAAGTACTTTGATAGTGGTGTGACACCACATGTGTTCGTTTTTCTGGTGCCCGTTAGAAACACACTTATGTGACAGATTCTCTATTGACCAAGCTCTACTAAATCATGCACCTATTTCGTACAGGGAATTTTTTCTTCTGATGTACAGAGATGCAAATTAGACATGATATTTGTATATTGGATGACCTAATCTTTCTCTCTCTCTCTCTCTCTCTCTCTCTCCACCCCTCTCTCTCTCTGTTCTTAGTTTCTCCCCCCCCCCCCTTCTACCTCACTCTCCTTCCTCCTTTCACATTCAATGATCAAACTACACAAAATCTTATTATTTTCTCTTTATTATGATAGTTCATAAACATTTTATGATACTCTCTCAATTTGTTTATTGATGTAATATGTAAATCCACTCAAAAACCGCTTTTGTATGAACATTTGTTTTTTCTATTTATTTGTTTATGTGAGTATGCAATGTCAAGTGTATGTGAGTATGCAACGTATTTGTGTGTGTGTGTGTGTGTGTGTGTGTGTGTGTGTCTAATGAAACCAAATTGCTCCATTCATCCATCTGTTTTATGTACGCCTTATTACCTTACTTATCTTTTATTTTGATATATCCTAAGACTCAACCAACAATATATATGTTTAAAGAAAAAATCTTCTTTTATTAATATAAATTACTAATTTAACATTTAAATTGCTCTATCCCCCCCCCCCCCCCCCCCCCCCACTAACGCTTTTTTTTTTTTGCTTAATCCAATAACTGCCACGAAATTCTGTATGCATATGTATGTTTGTATGTTAACTGTTTGTACCCCCTCTTCAATGATATTATCCTTTTATATCTCATGTTGTACAACTATGTACCTGAGAATCGAAATTAAAGTGTCTGTCTGGCTATATTATGACTGCAGGGGGCAGTGTCCCACGGCGGGCACCCTTTGAAATAATCTTAACTGAAACACTGTTGTTACAACCTTATTTATAACTGCAAGTCTTTCTCAAATTCTTTAAGCATCTAGAATATCTTTCTCAAGATATGACATTTTAGAGTTACTCAGTCCTTAATTTTTGGAAGTTAAAGGCATTCAAAATGCCCTTCTTTGTTGACCCCCCTATCACCTTCCAACGTAAAAGAATAATGTCACCCAGCGGGAACCCAATAAACCAACTAGCGGAGTCTGTATTTCACGCTTGGTGAGCATTGGCATATTGCCAATATATGGATAGCCTTTTAAATCACCCATGAAGAAATTAAAGCCCCAGTGCGTTTTAGCTCAGAATTTGCAAGGGAAAAATATATTTTTCAAAATTTCTAATTAGCAAAGTCTCAAATGATGTTTGATTAACCTCTTAATGTTTAATTAAGCCCACTTAATGAAATATTCACCCAGAAGCCTTAGTTGTTCAGACAGGGCAAAATAATGAGAAAAATGGGCGGAGCTTGTTCTGAAACACACTGTTCAGTAAAACCACGGATGTCTCGGTGTACATGGGGTGTTTCAGAAGTTTATGTATGTTTTATATAGACTGAATAAATATTGATACACGGTAGTAGAGGAAATCTACGAAATTCTGAAATAAACCCTCGTATGTTAATTTTATATTGTCATTGTTTTGTGCTAAATATAGAATGAGACAGCCACAATTTGTATTTTTTCTAATAGAATCTTTCCTGTAAATTAGGCATTTCTCAAGGTCTTTCAGTGATGAAACGAAAACTGAATTATATATGCTGTAAGTGAATTCGGATTTAGGTCTCTAACATCTGTAAGATACTGGGATTTTAATCATCACAGAAAATTGCACCATTTTGCATTGTTACTTATAATATAACTTATCTATTATTTATGAAGAATTAAAAGATGATGATAATAGAAGTCTCTATTATCATTTATCATGTTAAGGCAGTCCTATTTATTAGTTTGACTGTTTTCATAAACCTTTCAACTTTGTTGATATGCGTTATAATAAAACATTGTAAGTTCAATATTTTACTGAATTCTTATTATGACAATTTAATTTAACATCAGTAAAGGTTACTAATGTCTCATATAATAATGTGAAGATAAGTGAACAATCATTTGTCACAAATCAGCTGGTCTGAATTACGCTTATTTCACATAATCGAATTCCTTAGAATTATTTACATTCAATGTGTTTATTACATTCTTTTTAACCCATAAGTATTTTCTATTTTTGCGATAATAAAAACAGGTATAGAGCAGATACTGATTGTGACTGATATCTGTGATCCCCTCATCCTACCCCTAATGCCATTTCAGCCTCCTGCAGGGTCCAGCCAGATAAGACCGTGAAGTACCCACATTCCATGCATACCAATTTTCAATGCCTTTAATTACTTAAGATTAACAGTCATTTGCAATAACGCAGTAAAGTAAAAAAATAACGTAGTAAAATTAAAAGTGAAATAATATATATATATATATATATATATATATATATATATATATATATATATATAACTGAAGAAACTGTGTTATTTGATTACCACAATGATATTATCCTTCCGTCAAAGATTAATTAGACTTCATGACACAATGCATACCTTTATTGTTTCTTTCTATGTTACGTGTAATAATAAAAAGAGGATAATACGGCAAACGCATTCCGAAAGGAATACATATTTGTGCAGATCGCTCCCGCTAACCTACCATATCGCTAATCTCTTATCACCTGGTCACCTATGATCTGTGACCGCTCAGCTTTATGCCTCCTATGCTGTCCCATTTTTGATTTATTAATGCTTTAAGTAACTTTGAATAGTGAATCTATTAATACTTAGCTAAATAAGGTGACAGTAGGAGGGATAGGTGGCTCATCATAAAAATCACTCAAGATTTTACTGTTTGAAAACCCTGGCAAGTATTAAAATCATTAACAAAAATATACTGTATAAACTGCATATGCATGAATGCATGGCTTTTTTCCTTCCTGATCAGGGGCGGTTCATAGGCGACTTCCCCTCTGAAAATTTCTTTAATTTCATGCAGTTTTCTCCAAATGTGCTCTGTACTCCGGGATCCGTATTTCCCCAATGAAAAGAAATTGTTGATTCTCCCTAAAATCACACCGTTTGTCTCTCAGCACAAGATTTTCTGTGTCCAAAATTTCCACAATTTGGTTTTCAATGTAAATCATCTGAATTCCGTGACTTTCACATGTGGAATATTTTCGTAAGAGCACGGATGTTCCCGATTCGGTCAAAAGCCTAATATATTTTGCGGCGTGATCTCCTCGCTCTGTTATAATCTATACGATGTATAAGACTAGTGACACTTTTCCCAGAATGCATGACACTGGTAAGTCACTGTTGTCCCGCATATAATGGTAGTTCCAAGACTGACTGGCCGTTGAAAGAAATGTGTTACTGAGTACGATATAATGCTACACTGTGTCTGATCAAGACGTCTATCAAGAAGTCAGTTTTATATGAAACTAGAATTGTCACTGAGGCAATCTCATTAAAATCATTTCCTAATTTGCCCTCCTCTACTATACGCGATTAGGATCTGACGACATTGCGTTAGGGGTCACGTTAGATTGGCATTTATATGCATAAACAAGTGCTCGATTTTAAACCAATTTGATGGCGCGTTTCTAACTGACTTTGTTAAAACATTTGTCACAGGGTAAGAAAAATGTGCAGCTTGACTGGGACTCGAACCCGGGGCCTTTTGCTTACAGGGCTATCCGGTCACTTACACCTACACCTGCCCTATTGTTAGTAATCAGTAAATTGAAACATTAAAAATGGCTGCATCAACAGCTGCTGTTCTTACTTAATTACGGATATCAGAATTAAAACCTGAACAAAAAGAAGTTGATTTGGCACTCTCAGGACCTTGTGGTAGTTCTCCCTACGGGACACCATCTTTTTATTTGTTCATATACATTGATGTGGTTACTTCCTCTGGTTATACCTAACCATTTGGTAGGCGCTGATTTGATTGGCTTATACAAAGGTCAATCTGCGACGACCTTCTTTACGATGTTGTCAAATTCAGTTACCAATACTGGATCTGATTTCAATGAGATTGTCACTGAGGGTAATTGATATTTGATATATACCAAATATTCGTTTGAAAAAAAAAAGGAGATGGATAAAAAAAAAAATGGGGCCGTGTAAAAAATGGTTCATCCACAATGCGTTTTCTTTTGACGTCCTTCTAAAATCAGCCCAGACAGAAAAAAATCTTTGATTAACTAAAGGAGATAAATCAACAATGATATAGACATTGTTCTTAGACTTTCATTTATCTTAGTCGCAGTCTATCTTTTATTTAAGATATAAGATGTCTAGAAATAAATAAATTCTAGTTCCATTCCGTTCAGCATCTGCTAGTAGTGGGGGTTTTTTGTTGTTGTTTTTGTTGTTGTTGTTGTTGTTGTTGTTTGTGTGTGTGTTTTTTTTCCGCC
>CM037783.1:60307714-60357112 GCA_021229015.1 Solen grandis
TTTTTTTTTTTTTTTTTTTTTTTTTTTTTTTAGCAAAAGGGGGGTAACTCATATTTTATTTCCCCCCTTGGATGTTTTCCCCCCTCGAAAAGTTTTTTTTTTTAACCATTTTTTTTTTGTAGCCTGCTTCATGCTTTTGATTTCTTAACCGGGGTTTTTTTTGGTTGGCCCCCTTTTTTTCCCTTATTCGGTCCGGCCCCCTTTCCTTTTTTATAAGCGCTTTCGCTTGAAAATTTTTAGAAAATGTCAGATGTATTTTTTAATATGTACCGGCATTCCTGTCACCCATTTAGGCGTCTTTTCCCCCCTTCTGCCATCCAGGGCCGCGGGGGGATTTACCATGGTTGGGGATTTTTGACCCTTGGTACAGCTTGTCGGGGAAAAATTTTTCCCAAACGGGAATAGTTCTTTGGTTTTAAAAAGAAAACAATCTTTTTTTCCCTTTTTCCAAACCCCAAAAACAGGCTAATCACAGCTAAAAAAATTTTTTTAAAAAAAACATGATATGCTTTATATGGCCTTGCAGTTTAGCCCTTTTTTAAAATGCTGCGTTCTGTTTTTTCTTATTAATCCCTCAGTGTGGGTCCTTTTTGGGGCCAAAGGGCGCCTGTGCTGTTTTGGGAGTGGACTTTTCCCTTACAGTTTCCCCCTCAGTCTCAAAGGCCTCTCTGGGGCAATCAAAGTATGCTTGTGGGGTTTTTCCCTATTTTTTTTTTAACCCCTTGCTCTATAAAGGGGGCCCTTTTTTATTGAAAGGCCCCCTTGCCCCCTTTTATTTTTTTGAGTAAGTTTTTTTTGCTTAAAGTTGTATTTTGGGATTAAAAAAAAAAGTGTTTTCTTTTAAATAAAAAAATTTGACGGGGTTGGGATTTTTTTTCTTTATTTTTTTTTTTTTTAAAATTTAAAAAAAAAATTTAAAATGCCCCCAAATAGTAACAGTTTTTTTGGGAAAAAAAATAGGGTTTTTTTTTTTTTATTTTTTCTAATGAAAATTAGGTTTTTGATCACACTTTTTTTTTTATTTCATTGAAAAAATTCCTTAATAAAAAAATTTCAGTGTTGGCCTGAAACAAACTGCTTTTTTTCAGCAGTTTTTTGGGTATAACCTTCTTACATAAAATCTGAAATTTTTTGTTAAATTGAAAAAATTTTTTGAAAAATTTTAAATGAAAGGTAGTTACATTTCACCCCCTTTTTGTACTTTATGGGAAAAGCCCACGTTCCCCCCCTTGGGTTTTACCCTGCTTTCCGGATGGGGCCTCCCACAGAAAATAGCCCCCCTTTTTAAGTGAAAAAGGGGGGTGTTTTTTTGACTGAAAGACATGAATTTTTTAATCATATGAACACAGTTAAATAGTCAAAAAAATCCCAAAATTTGGCCCCCTTTTATTGCAAAAAACCCCTTAAAATTTGGGATTTTTGGGGGGGAATTTTTTTGAGAAATTTGGGTCGCCCTGGCCAAAAATTTTTCAAATGTTATGGGCCCTTAAAATGGGAAAAAGCCCCCAGGTTATCCCTTTTTCCCCAAAAATGGGGGTTTTTTTTTGGGGTGTAAAATTTCCTTACAGAAATTGCATTTGTATATATGCTTATTGAAAAATTTTAAAAAAATTTTAATTTTGGGGGCTTCCCCCATGTTTTTTTGGAGTTTTTGAATCGCGGATCCAAATTCCCCTACTGCCTTATGAAAAACCCGGGGGAGGGCTCCTGACACGTCACTCGTTGCCTAACATTCGCCTTTATAAATTTTTTAAAAATGGCCTCGCATTCGAATATTTTTTTTTTTAATTCTGAATAAAAAAAACCCCGGGGTTAATGTTTTTTTTAAAACTGCAAAGGGCTCATTTTTTTTTTAAATTTCCCAAAAGGACAAATTGTTTTAAGGGGGGTTTTTAAAATTTTTGGCCCCCTGTCCCAGAATCGATTAATGAAAAAAAAAGGGACATTCGGGTCTAGCAAATTGGACGGGGGAAAAAAAGGTTTTTTTAGGGGGTTTTTAATGCGATAAATTTCAAAACTAACTAATTAAAGGGGTTTCAATTTTTTTTAAAAACGGCAAAAAAGGTCGTCCCCAGCACGCAACAACATTTGTTTTTGGTTTGGGGGCCCCCGCAAATGTTAGGGAAAAAAGAAATTCTGGTGAGTAAACACAAAGGGGAAAACTGACAATCCCCCCCCAAAAAAAGTGGAAAATTAGAAAAATCGGGGGTCAATAAAATTTTAATAAAAAAACAAAAAATTTAAAATGTATAAAAAGGGGGGGACAGTTTATGGAAAAAAAAATTTAATTTTTAAAAACAAATTTTTTTGCATGTGAAAGGGGAAAAATAAAACAAAGGGGGAAAAAGGGGGGCCCCCTTTATCGCCCCCCTAAAAAAAAAGTTTTTTTTAAAAGAAATAAAGATGCGGGAGTTAAACAAAGTAAATTTTTTGGTTTTTTTTTTATGGAAAGGGGGGCTAATTAAAAAATTTTAAACGAAATTCAGTTATAATTGAACTTGAGGGGAAATTTGGGGGTTTTAAAATTTATTTTTTTAAAAATTTTAAAAAAATGTTTTTTTTAAAAAAAAAAGAAGTTTTTGAAAGAAAACAAAAAAATAGACATTTTTTTTTTTTAAAAGGGGGGCAAAAACCCTGAAAAAATTGGCCAATCCCCCCCCCACAATTAAACTAATTAAGACATTATTAATAAACAATGTCAAAATTTTAAAAAGATTTTTTGCTAAAAAAAGAAGATGCTAGAGTGTAAAAAGGGAAAATTGGATTTTTGAAGTAAAAGGAGCATAATCCTGCCCTTAAAAACCACTCAGTTTAAAATCGAACTCAACGGAATCTGGTATAAACATTGTCATTAGTTAAAGTGATTGCTCAAAGTGAAAAATGTAAAAATTTGTAAAAAAAGAAAATCTGGCTTTTTTTTATATTTTAAAAGGGGTTTAAAACTCCCCTCCCAATTGACCGTCTCAGTCATTCAAAAAAAATCAAAATTACATCAAAAATTCCAAAAATTTAAAAAGTTGTTTGTTTTCAAAGGAAAATTTTCTAGAGTTAAAAAAAAAAGAATCGGGCATTTTTTTATTTTAAAAAGGGGGGCATAACCCCGACCTAATTGCCCCTTCACCCAAAAATAACTCATCGAGACAAAAAAGTATATCTTTCATAATTTGAAGATGTTGTTAAGAATAAGGTGATGGTGTAAACGCAAATTTTTTTGACGCCGCACGCGCAGACGCACGACGGACCCACGGGTCACAATAGCTCCCCGACTTTGCCAGGTAACAAAAAAACAGTTTCAAAAGAAAGTATCGGGTTTAAAAAGAGTTTTTTTTTAATTAACTTTAGGTTGTAATGCATTAAATAAAAAATGAAAATCATTTGCGGTCAAAGGGATAAATTAAAATGTAAAATTGATGTACAAGTTAGCAGAACAAAAGAAAAAATCCTAAAAATTTTTGTGGCATGTAAAGACAAATTTAGACATGCTTTGGTTAAAATTACTGTTCTGCAGTACGTGTCATCAAATCCCTTCCGTTTTGGCCCATTCTTGATAGGGTGGGCCATACTCGGACAAAAACCGATTTCCCATCAACATCCAACAAATTAATGGCATTTTTCTTTCCCCTAACTGAAAATCCCCCAACACAAAATTCCTTTTAACATGCAAAGTTGTCTTAAATAATTTACTCTTATGTTTTGGATCAAAACCATGGAAAATACAGTTCTTAGTTGTTGTGACCCAAAACAACGTTTTCTCTGATAAAAATCAAAAACCTTTCGATAGTGTAAATTGGTCGAACATTTGAAAAATTTTCTAGTAAATTGATGTTTTTCAGAAAAGGCAAAGGAATTTGTAACGTGTTGAATTTTTAGCAGGTTTTTTTATGTACCCTTACAAAAAACAACGTAAATCAAAACTGGCGCTGTTGTTCCCTTTAAGGTAAGGCTGGATGAGAGCAAAAAAAGAATTTCCAAGTTTAAAATTTTTCAGGGTTTTTTTTGTGTATGTGAAAATGAAATTAAAAAATTTTTTTATCTGCGGCTGTCAAATTTAAATAACTACTCTTTTTGCTTTGTTTAAAGTGGGTTTTGTAAATCCATAGGCATTGCATTTTAAAGGGAAATATTGTTAAAGTAACAAATAAAGGGGAAAATTTTAGCTTGCAGATTAAATAGGGAAACTATTTAAAATTTTGTAACAAAAATAAAAAAAATGTCCCCTTTAATGAACAATGCTTAAATTTGAAGATTTGGTTTCTACTAAGAGAAAAAAAACATTGAAAAAAAAATTTGAATGGCGCGTCATGTCAAATAGGGAGAAAAATTTTGGAAAACATTAACCAATTTTCTTTTGGTTCTTCCTTTAAAAAGTGTAAAATGGAATAAAAATTTTAAAAGGGGGTCCAAACTTCTTGAAAGAATGTATTTTAAGAAAGGGGTAGTAAAAAAATATGAACTCTGCAATAAGGAAAAATACAAAAGAATAAATTTTTTTCGAAATAAGTAAATCAAAGCAATAAAGGAAATGAATTGTGTGTTTTTAAGTAAAAAGGCTTGCGACTGAGATTTTGGGTTAAATTAATTTTTTTTTTAATTTTGGTCTAATGTAAAACTTTTTTTTTTAATTTTTTAAACAAAAAAATTCCGTTTTAAATAAGCTAAAAAATGAACAAATTAATTCATTTTTTAAACAACCGCATAAAGTCTGGAAAAATTAATTAAAAGCTTAGTACTTGTATGTTTGATTAATATTTAAAACTTTCGTATCAAAGACTAAATCCACCCTTATTGTGTGTCATGAAACATGATATCTAATACAAAGAATAAAAAACTTCCCAAAAAGGTTGTGAAAAGATGTGAATTTGTCTTGTTTTTTTCCCCTTTTTTCTTTCTGAGAGGAGAGTTAATTATTCATTGTTGTATTGGTGTGTAATTTTTGGAAGCTTTAATAGTTAACACCCCACTCAGCCCTCACGCGTGGGTTCGAATCCAAGCAGAGTCATTGGATTTTCATGTGAGGAACCCTTCAGTTGGCTTCCGGTAGGTCGGTGGTTTTACCCGGGTTTGCCTCCGTGATTCGGGGTATTCCCCACTGTAATTAGCTGGACGTCGCTATATGATAAAATATGTGAAGTGCGGTGAACTCAAATGTCAAGCCAAGTCAAGTAAAGTATCTCTATGTTATCAGCAGGACTATTGTCTGGGTGGATGAATCACAGTAATGGTTTAACCTATGTTTTTTTGATCTGTATTTGAAAATATGAACATGTTTCTGAGATTAAATGAAAGCAGAAAAGTTCATTAGTTTCGTGTACTTATTTTGGTCTCTATTAAACGCGACGGTTTTTTAAAATGGAAGAAAATTATAATTCATAGTCAGAAAAAAAACATAACGGGGTTGTAATTTTTTTGTAGAATTTTGGGCGCAATATAAGAAAGTGTGGACAAAAAAATTCAATAAATATAACAAAGCGCCATAAACCATTTAAATTAAGCCAGTCATGATGTGTCAACGATATGGCAACTAGACTTGGTACTAGATATATTTTTAATTAAAAAAAAATCAGACAAATGAGCTAAAAAAAATGAGGAAAAGCATATTCAGTTTATGTAAAAAAAGGGTCATAACTCAAATCAAGCAGTCATGGTTTTGCGATAAGATATATGCAATTTGATTGGGTTTATTTTTAAATGCTGTAAAGTAATCAAAATCAGACCAATATATATGAAAAGTTTAATAAAGGGTCACAAACTCATTAAAATTTTAAACCGAAAATGTAGTGCCCGTATGCGCAACTTGGGTTTGTTTTATCAGTCTTGTTAAATTTTATAAAATCGACAAAAAGTAACCGAGAAATGGCGGAAAATTCGTCTACAGACGAATTGACGGACCGACCAAGGGACCGACTCTAAAATAGCCCGAATATATTATTCGTATTTTGGGGTTTTATGGTAATGTGGTAAAATATATATCGCAAACAACTTATATGTATTTTAATAAAGAAACGTAATTTTACCATATTTGAAATTCGTATTATAATTACTCATATGTAAAAACATATGAGTTCTAGTTTATTTTCATTAGAAATTCGTTATTTATTTTTACTATATATCAAACATACAAGTTATTTAACTATATAAAAATTCTTATTTTAATAAATACTCAATTGCCAAACTAGAGTAATTTAATTATAAAAAACTATATTTAATACTATCAATTGTAAATTTAAAAAGTAATTTAACTATATAAAAATCATATATATAATAAATGCTCAATTGCCAAACATACAAGATTTCAAAAATACGGGGGTCTGTACAGAATCTATTTTATTAGAAATTCATACATGTACATGTCCATGAAATTCTAGTGTAAATTATGAAAAGGAAAACAATAAAAACAGCTTGAATGAAAATGTAAATGTCACATTATGATAGCTTAGTTTAGACTTTATTTATTCACTATGCAATGTATAAAAATACATCTATGTAATAAAAAACATTACTTATGGATGGAAAACAATTAATATAAATTCCTTTCCATGTTTGATGAAAAGTAAGCGAATGATTTTTCATGAAAAATGGAAAAAAATAAGGTGGTGCATCAAAATCAATACGGTATATACAAAACATGTAAAAGCTAAAATTAATAAAAATGAGGAAGGTAATGAACGACGCTCAAGTAAAAGATTGTTGTTTTAATTAGCTTGAAAATAATTAATTGTAAACTTGAAATGGAAAAAAAATTTAAACGTTACAAAAACACAAAAAGAAAACGCAGACTGATAGTATTGTCTTTGAAAATTTTTAGGCTAATCTTGCAGCAAGCAGGGGGGAAGTTTGCCGATTTATTAATAGGCATTCAAAATAAAAATGTAAGGTTGTTTAAATAATTAAAGAGGCCTGATTTAAATTTAACGTCTCCTGTTGATCAGTTTAAATAATTAATGAAAATATTAAGCTTATTCAGTGTGACGTCAAATGACGTCACCGATGTCAGTTTTTAAATAAAACAAATAAGACATCAGGGGCCGTATTCATTTAAAAACCCCTTAGGAAAAAAATTTCCCTTGTCTCTAAGATTTTCCTTAAAATCACATAGTTTTCCCTTAGGTATTAAGGATTTCTTTTGTCTTTATAAAAAAACACCTTGGAGATTTATTCCAGTTAAGGAATTGCTTTTCCTTAAAAACTAAGGAGCTTTATGAATACGGGCCCCTGGACAATATGCTATCCCAAATTTTCACGTTTTATACCAGGAGCCTTTGTAACACGAAAATTTTATTTTAAAGACCAAAGTTCGAATCTCGATTTTTTACATAAAATCTCGAACTTTTAGAATTTTTAAAATTCAAGAATGTATGCACATCTACATCCCCAACTACACCTTCTGGAAAATATCAAGTAAATCAGACAAATATGGCAAAATACTGACGGCTGCAGAGCGCGAGCCAAATTTGTAGTTATTTGAACTGTTTCGTCACATGACGTCATATGAAGATGAAAGTTGTTGATTTCAAAAGGGCCAAAGTCACTCTGATTACTGGAAAAAATTTCATACAGCTGGCTTTTGGTAACCTGTTTTAATTTAAACCCTTAAAGGGGGAAAAAAATAATAATAACTAGACTTCTTTTGTTCTGAACAAAAAAAAGGGCTTTCTGCACTGCAAACCATGTCAAACCTGATCATATCATTTACTTTTGACTTAACCATCTTCAAAACATTGAAGAAAATCCGTCCGAATTGACAGCTGTAGAGTGCAAACTTTTATAAATTGAAAGAAGCAATCTTGACGTCATTGGTTAAATTTTAAAAATTTAAAGTCAATGCTTTTTAAAAGGGAATATATGACTTTGTTTTCAGTTATAATTTCATAAAGCTAGCTTTTCGAGAACGTCTTTAAGATGAGTAAATAATTTCAATTGGTGTTCTAAAATCACAATTCCGCTTTACATGCTAAAAGGGGTATAAATGCCCTTTCTTGGTAAATATTTCTTTCTCTTTATTTTATTTGAATATTCTTGCTGAATTGAAGGGGGCACAGGGCATTAAAATAATGTTTTGTATCACATTATACCTTTAATGTAACAGAAATAAAATTTGGAATAGTATGTGGGATCAACTGCAGAAGCACAAGTAAAAAACAGTTTTTCAGGAAATTCTTATTTATATGTATGATGTCCGATTTTAAAATCCTTGGTACCGTTAGAAGGTCTTCTGAATTCCAACAATCACCTACTTCATTTTTAAATAATCTCTTACGAATTTTGAAATATAGAAAGTTACTCCTCAAAAAAAAAAAAAAGCAAAAAAAAAAGCAAGCCAAAAACAGGCAAAAAGATGTTAATGTCAGTTATTACCATTCGACAAATAACTTAATAATTAATGGTCCGATCAGTAAAATCTGCATACCATTAGATCCGCATTGCATAAGCTAAAATATGCTTCTTTATGTTATTTTCAAAAATGTAAAGCTTCTTCGAAAAAAGCAATCAAGTTATTGGGACTAACTACAGAAGTGCATGAAAGAACGGTTTAATGAATTTTATTTTTCATGTAACTTCCTTATATGATTTCCAATTTTTTAAAAGCATGGTACCGTTAGAAAAGTTTCTAATTCCCCACAAATCGCAATGATTATAAATTTATGTATCTTTAACGACATTTTAGATATGGGCGTTTTAAACCTTGAGAAAACGGCAAAAATCGGGGGAAATATGTTTATGTCGTTAATTTTTCTCCCTATAACTGAATGAATATTAAGTCAATCTTTAATATTCAAACACCAAAAGAACGACCAGGCGTTTTTCTACAAATTATATTCATACTCTTATTAAAAAAATCAATAATTATCAAGGTATAAGTTGTTAAGTGTACCTAGGGTAGCAACATTTGTGTTTCTTCTGCAAATAACTCAACTGATTCAACCCCGATTTTCAAAAACTAAATATCACATGAAAGGTCTTTCAAAGCACTATGAATTATACCCATAGAGTCTCGATAAAATATTTATTGTTTTTGAGATATTTACGACTGAAGAAAAAAACCGATAATTGATATGTGACCTTGACCTTTACAATTTTCCGAAAACGGAAGTGAGTGATGGCAATAAGATGCACCGTTGCACCTTCAGTGCAAATTTTATGTAAATCGCCCAAAAAACTAAGGCATATAATGCTAAAAAACCGTAAGTTATGAATTAAAATTTTGTTAACGCATCTTGACGTCATTTTACATATATTACGTCAGCCTTCTTAGGGCTGAAAGAAATCTAAGGACAATGTTCTTCCAAAATTTAAGTTTCTAGTTTATCTGAGAGCTTCGTAATACTTAAATACATTTTTAGGTCCAAAGTTCGAAACTTGGTTTAGCCATACATCTTTAGTCCCTTTGAATCTTGCAAAATGTATATAATCCTGCACAAACTAAATCATAATACTTAAATTCTGTGAAAATATCAAAGTATATCGTCAAGAAATTGCGGCTGTAGACGGCGTATAAGCTTTAGTAGCTATTTTCAGATCAGACGTCATGTGACGTCAAATGAAAAAAATATTTCTGCAATCAAAAGTGCCAAAGTCACTGTGCATACTGTCAAAATTTTACGCTGATGGCTCATCGGCAACCTGTTTTAATTTGAACCTCAAAAGGAAGAAAAAGTAGAATAATAATAATAAGAGAACAAACATAAACAAACCATTAGGTCTATCTGCTGGAGTCCAAAATTGTATAAAAGCAAACATTTTGACCAAGTTTCGTGAAGATTGAGCCAAAAAATGTGGCCTCTAGAGTGTTAACAAGGTTTTACTAAGATTTGACCTCGTGACCTACTTTTTGACCCCCATGCCCAAAAAGCCCTAATAATAATAATAAGAAGAAACATAACAAACCCAATAGGTCTTTCTGCTTGAGGCAGAAAATCCTTAAAAACATAAAAAACCCATTAGGACTTTCTGCGAAAGGCAGAAAGCAATAATAAGAATAATAAACATAACAAACCCTATGCGTTTTCTGCAGGCTTGCGGAAGCCGTAATGAAGTGCAATATGACATGTTTTGATAATTAAAGGTATATGATGGAATACTTACCAGTTTAAAGGAAACTGGTAAAGATCGTATGGGTAAAATACCCAGGTTATTTTTATTACTGCTTGAATGCCGATTTTAAGGGTTTTAATATTTTAATTATAGTGATTTGGTATATACCTGTAACCATTATTAGTCCTGGCAGGTATTATATCATTCAAAATGTATTTTAGTTAGATATGAATCACTCAAGAATAAGGATGCCAGAGTGAAACATGGATTTTGATTATTCAAGGGGAATCAGTAATCACATATATAAGACATCAGTGGTGAATCTGGCTTCTGAAGGCGTCGTTCGCGGATGAATTTCCTGACTATCATGTGCGGTTGTTATTGACCAAATGTCAGCGTAGATGACCCTATCTCGGATGTGTGAAACTCCTGGAAAAACAATGTCATGTAATGTAAAGCCAAATGGGGGTCAAACCACCGCCCAAGAGCTAAATGCGATCCCTTGTAGATAACGGTTACATTGGGTTTGGCAGTCAGTAAGTGTTTTTTAAAGCTTCAACCAAGCTGCGAATTCTTCTCCGAAATTCAGCTACGGGAAATGCTTGAATGTGGGCATAGTATGTGAACATCAAAATAAGAGAGCTGCCCGAGGAGGGGGTCTTCTGCAAGAGAGTACACTTTATCTGCCACTGAAGTGATTCCATTTGCCGGTAGTTCTCTATTATACAAAGGCATTTCATGTTTCATTGTAATATTAGTTGTGTTGTATTTAGAATATGTCTTACTACTGTGATAAGTACCTTTTCCGCCGAAGCTTGTGGGATAAATTCATTCAGTTGCAGGACAGACTCAATGATATACTGAGCATATTGCCTTGTCGTCGAATCTCCGAAGAACATCAATGTTTTGTTTATTAAGACATTCTTTGTATTTTGCAATCGTTTTGCTCAGTGAGGCCTTGGCAATGTACAAAATTCCATAAAGAATTAGACCAATATCCGGATGGCATTGCTTCTGTCCAGCTGTTTAATTTTGGTCGTCTAGAACATTTTTGCCCTTTGCCTAACGTTGTCTTACGGATGCTGTCTACAGTAATCGTTTGTTTCAAAAACTCCACGAACTTCCTTTTTTATTCTATTAGAAGATTTTATATCTTTAGGTAGGACAAATGTTCTTGCTGAAACAAAAAAATATCTGTACATTTCAATGCTGCATTGAGTGGTTTGCCACAATACCATGAAATGTTGCCATTTAGGTTGGTAAAATTGCAAAGTTTAGAAACTCCGTGTATATCGGGTTGGCGCCACAACGTGTGTCTCTGCTATGAGTTTTCTTTTAAGCACGCAGTTTCTAACGTTGCAGCTATTTTCGCCCTGATGAACGATTTGTCTGTCCAGAAGGCATTCAAGTATCCTGTATAAGTTCCATTTCCATGATCAACCACTCTCCCGGCCACCCTGTCTCCTTTTACCGACGTTGCCCATAGTAGAATCACATCCCCTCCACGTGTCTGCGGTTTATTATTTGTGTCAAATGTAGTTATTCTAACAACTATCGATTCTCCATTTTCTACTAATTTCATACGTGAATAAATTGGACTGGACATAACAGTGTTACTTACGTTCTCGGACAGAACGTTAGGTAATTAAGCTGGCTAGACTTAGTCTGATCCGACTTTGTGGCAGTTTGCAACAACAGCATGGTATATCTATGCGCAGGCTCATTAGAAATGGTTCGTGGAGCATATTCCACGGATGTCGGTGAAAGTGGCGTTTCTTGAATAACAAGAACACAAACAAGTGCAAACAGGCCAAGGATAGCCACGAACGTCTTTGGTTGCATCTTCATGTCCATTGATGTTGTCATATCGTTTAGCTGTCAACAGAAAATAATAATTAACGATGTTTGTTTGCAGTATGACAAGGATTAAAAAATAAAGAGTAAAAGCAGGATCTCATTAATCTACAGACGACTTTAATAGATAATGATTAGGCATTTTGTCGTCTTTCGATGTGTGTATAATTCCTTTATAGCACTATTGTGCGTGTGGTGTGTATAGTAATTAGCCAGTTGTGTGCGTGTATATAGAATATTGTGCGTGTATATAGAATATTGTGTGCGTGTATATAGAATATTGTGCGTGTGTAAAGATTTTTGAGTCATATGATAATATTCGTGAAAGGTGATATGTTTACTTAGACATATGTTATAACTAATTATGTCGAAAACAGTTCACTCGCCTTGGATTGTGCTCACATGAATTAGAAATTGACTTGGGAAGACATTATAGAATTGAAAATATAATGAATTTGCAAAAATATTAATATATAATGGCCTACAGTAAATAAATTTTATGCCATTAATTAAAACAATTACCTTAAATATCAAAATATAGAAGAAGCTTTTATTATTCGAAAAAGTACCCTTCAATAGTCACAAAAAAAACAACACATGAATTTTTGGTCATCGGGCTACTAGTTTCCATCTATCGATATCCCTGGAAGTCTTACCCCTATATAATGGCCTACAGTAAATAAATTTTATGCCATTAATTAAAACAATTACGTTTACTGCCCTCTCAGTACCCATTTACATATCCACTCAAAACAAATATCCTCGATATATAATTATATATGATGTATAACTGCATATATATTATTATTATTATTATTATTTCCTTGATCTTAGTGAGGCAAATCAAAAAGGACCTAACTTGAAAAAAGAGGTGAGGAAAATATAGAAAACGGTATTAAAGAAACCAAAACGACATTTTTTTTAAAAAATTCTTTCCCTCCATCCTCAAAACATGATTGGAATGTTTTTCTATTTGTAGTACGAAAATCAACACCCCTTAACATCTTTAAGTCATGTTTAAACGTTAATTGTCCCGAAACCCTATCACATTATTATGTAAAGATACTTTAAAGTCTTCGTGAACAACCATTTTATTTCTTAATTAAGCGGAAGATATAAAATGTGTCCCCCCCCTTTTTTTACTATGATCTATCTATTATATCATTTAATACACATGTATTAACATTAAATAAAACCTATTTTGTTGATATGTTTTCAAAAATGACTTTTTCGGATTTAATGTGAGTTAAATTTTGCCATATCTCCCTCCTTTCAGTATCATGATGTAGTCAACAAATTGGCTCATTCAAACAATATTTTATAGTCAATAAATTGGCTCATTCAAACAATATTTTATAGTCAATAAATTGGCTCATTCAAACAATATTTTATAGTCAACAAATTGGCTCATTCAAACAATATTTTATAGTCAATAAATTGGCTCATTCAAGCCTTTTTATATAGTCAATAATTTGGCTCTCTCTTCAATTTTCCATAACCGTTTTTTTTTTTTTTCGAATTAAAAAGGGTACCTGTTGACGTGTTATTGCAGTTCTCTCTATCACTGATCTAAAAATAAACTGTAGGTTGCAAGATGATTACGTCAATCAGTGTGGGTTACAAAAAGAGTGTGGGTTACATAATTTATTTAACGGTAAAAAGTCTTAATGCAGAGGAACCCTAATGGTCTCGGCAAATTTCGGCCAATGTCGGCAAAGATCGCCGATCTTTAGATATTCTTCCTCATAACACGCCATGATTCGGAATATAAATCAAAGCGCTGAAAGCACTGAAGTTGTGTGTGTCTCAAATGAAAGAGTATTTGAAGAGCTGCAAGTCGATTACCGTTAATTAAATTTACTTTGACAAACAAATGAAATGCGGCATTCTTGTTCTCTCAGCGCTATCAGAGCTTTGTATTCATTCATATGCATGTTGTATTGCATTCATGCAGTAACTTATTTACAGTAGTATCTATTTATGGATTGAAGTAATTATACAAATTTTCTGCACAGGTCAGAGGCTCCGAACTCATTTTGGATAGTAGATATATAAAAATTTCGGTCTTTCTTTTAGTGTAAGAAATAACCTCTGGAGATATCTGAGCTCGGTAGCTTGATGTAATTATAAGTATGTTTCAAAGATTTGTTTTCGACTTCACATGGGTTATTGTAACAGCCTAAAATGACCGAACGCTGCACATTTACTATCAAATTTATATGCGAGCCACCTTTGCATCTAAACAAACTATATTCGTGTGCATGGTTAAGTGATCACGTGATAAATAAAGTTACATTATTCGATCGCAAGTACATCAGCATAGATAAATAAGTCCTATAATGTTTTCATGTCACAGGCGACTTTTTTTATCTTTAAGTATTTATTTTTGACACAGCATGGATTTTTCAGCATTTTTGCTTAGTTCTAGTATACTTATGTTGTTGAGATATATACATTTGTTTGATCATACTTACACTATTGAGAGGTTATTCGGTTTTAAATCTAGGAGAACCTGGGTTGAAAACGTAATACGATAGATGGTGTGACTGACGTCACGCACAACTAAAAAGAGAAGAAAAATCTTCCGATAACGTCACTTTTGGAACTCTTTAGATCTGTCAAAATGCATCATTGCGATAATTTAGGTGTATTAGCCCTCAAATTCCTTGAATTTCTTGCTTTATTTCCTGCGCTACCATGATTAAAGAAAAAAAAATGAACTTAAAAAAGTTTTGACTTGTGAGAAATGTGCAACCATAGTAAACCAATATAGTTTGTCCTCTTCGTACTCTAAGGTTATACCTTCCACATGCAAAAACTGAAAAATAACTTTCACGTCATACTCCATAGCCCTGGAAGGAACTTTTGGCTGGCTAAAACTAGTTAATATATTAATAGTTATAGTAGACCCTGTTGATACCAACGACAATATTGATCTTGAGCTTAATCGTAACGCTTTATCTAGAGCGGCTGTCGATTCAGACTATCATTCGGAACCTTATTCTAGAGTTTAACATAAGACCTATGTAACGTACAATACAGAAAAAAAAATACAGGATACGTCCGGAAACAGAAATATATTGTACGGTCATGTTTTTTGTTGTGTTTTTTTTTTCTTCTAAAAAGCGTCTCTGATTGCACTAAAAATAGGTCAAGAATAAATCAATATATTGGTGCTATAAAAGAAAAATAACAACTAAAGCACAATTATGTAAAATATAAAAAGAAACGAAATTATCTAAATATCTTTTACCTTTATTGTTCCAAGGTTATTCCTAAAAGCGCACGATTGCCATGCAATTTTTTCAATGCAAAAAATGTATATTGTATAGTGCACGGTTCAATGACCAGCTTAAGGAAGTGAGATGAAGATTCTAACGTGTCAATATAAATGACCATCGCTGACAGGAGAGAAAATGAAACTTACCGCAGGACATTTAATATCATGTCTAATTACCTTTCACAGGTTGAAATACCTAAACACGTGTCAAAAACAGAACGATCACTGCAGATCACCGCTGATTGGAAAAATATAGGCCGAGATGCCAATATACTTTGATCTTTGGTAAGTAATGAAATATTGCCGTAAGGTTTACACACCCTTGTAGTATATATCAATCGATTCTAGAGAAATCGAGGCAGAGGCACTAAACGAAAGCACGCTATGACGTCATTAATTAGGACAATGGCCTTTTGTTTAGGGTATGACATAATCCCCGTCCTCACCCCTTTAACGAGGTCACGTGACATTCTTGAAAAACCGCAATATTTATTTTTAATTGTCTCCCTAAACAATGAATAATAATGACCTATTGTTTAGGGTATGATATAATCCCCTTATCCACCCTTTAACGAGGTCACGCGTCTATCATTTTAACCGAAAAACGCATTGAAACAATAAATCGGACTGCAGCCCCTACCGCTCCCTTAAACGAGGTCACGTGACTCCTACCCCACCCTTGAACGAGGTCGGGCGGCTATTGTTTTCGGGAATGAAAAAAACGCAATATTTATTCGTATATAATATATAATTGTTATTCGGGACAATTAATGAACTACGTCATCGATTTCGCTATTATCGCAGAAGCATTGAATGAGCGACGTTAAATAATGAGTATTGTCTCTTCGAATAATAACGTATTTTCTTTCTGAACAATTAAACAACGCTATCCGGAATACCTCGCGCCGTATAACGGATACATTCCCACGCGTTGAGAGAAGATTCCTTCATAATTGATTAGGCGACTTAAATGCTAGATGTGGGGAGAGGTCGGATGTTACTTTGAATAATGAGTATTGTTATAGGGGTGTTGAAACTGATGATTCGGATAGTTATAATGAGGTTCATATTCCCGTAAGATTCTCTATGGATAAAACTATTAATTCTTCTGGGTTGAAATTGTTAGAATTATGTAATAGCAGTAACATTAAAATAGTTAACGGCCGCATTGGTGGTGATTGTGGTGTTGGCAGTTTTACTTTTATGTCGTCTGTTGGAAACAGCGTTATTGATTATGCTTTGTGTTCACAAGAGTTATTTCCCATTATTAATGACTTTATTATACATGATTTCAATCATGTTCACCACATGCTCTGTTCAAATTAGTTTATCAGCAGATAAACTTGAGGATACTATTGATGAGGATTATATTTTAACTGATAAATTACACTTTGATGTTGAAAAATCTTATTTATATAGACAAGCAATAGCAAATGAACTGCACGATTTTAATACGATCATAGACAACATAATTAATTCAGAGATATCTCTTGATACTGGTGTTGAAATGTATCTTCTATTCTGTATGATAAAGCATTCTCGATTTTGGCCGTAAAAAGTATATTAATAAAAGGCAAGTTCTTAGAAAATATATACAATATAAAAATGAGTGGTTTGATGAAGAATGTGAGATAGCACGGAATGAATACAGACATGCGTGCAAGTTGTATAGAAAACAGAAAACGGTAAATAGTTTTGATAATCTTAAAATGAAGCGCAAAACATATAATAAAGTTAAGTGTATTGCCAAAAATAGGTTTAAAGTGAAACAAAGAACTCATCTTTTTTTTCAAAATTTGGCTAAAAACAACCTCATCATTTTGAAAGAAATAAAGAAAATTAATAATAATAGTAATAAAAATAAGACAGTTGGTAATGTAAGTAATGATGAGTTTTATAATCATTTCAAACAATTATTTTCTAATGATACTTTTACAATATGAAGTGAAGAAGAACTTGATAATTCCAATACAGATGATATTCATGAAGTTGTTGAGCTGGATTCTGAAATAACGGACATTGAGGTATTAAATGCTATAAAGTCTCTAAAGCGAGGTAAAAGTGCAGGTTATGATAAGTTGATTCCCGAATTGTTTTAAGAAAGTTCAGAGTTGTTGGTTCCATTATTACGGAAATTGTTTAACCATATATTTTTAACTTGCTGTTATCCATCTAGTTGGTCAAAAGGTGTAATTGTTCCAGTTCCAAAGAAAGGAGATTTAAATAATGCTAATAATTATAGGGGTATCATGTTGACTAGTATTTTTTTCAAAAAAATTCTCAATTATATTAGATAAAAGATTAAAAAAACTGGGCAGAGCAAAATGAATTATTGTCTGATACACAATATGGTTTTCGCAAAAATAAAAGTACTGTTGATTGTATATTTATGATAAACTGTATTATCGATAAAATTGTTAAACATGATAAAAGAAAATTGTATTGCTGTTTTGTAGATTTTAAGAAAGCGTTTGATCTTGTATATAGGAATGGTCTTTGGGTTAAGCTTATACGAAGCGGTGTTTCAACTAGAATGTTAAATATGTTAAGGTCGATGTATGAAAATGTAAAATCATGTATAAAATTCAATAATGGTAATTCATCATTTTTTGATAGCTATACCGGCGTTAAACAGGGCGAGACTCTTTCACCATTATTATTTTTATTTTTCATAAATGATATGTATGAATATATTGTTACAAATAATAAAATTGACGCAGTTGTATTAGAAGATATAAAAATGTTTATGTTACTGTTCGCAGATGACACTGTTTTATTTTCATCTACTTGTGAGGGTCTTCAAAATCAGGTTAATATGTTGTATGATTATTGTTCTGAATGGGGTATCGAGGTTAATATAGATAAAACAGTTGTGATCCTTTTCCAACAGGGAAACAGATTTGTTAATTTTGAGGTGTTATATAATGGTACAAAAATAAAGATTGTTAATGAATTCACATACCTTGGAGTAACTCTAAGTAGTAATTGTTGTTTTAATAAATCTCAAAAACGTATAGCCAAACAAGCATATAGAGCATTATTTTCATTAAACTCTTTATTTCAAAATGTTAATTTATGTATAAATAAGAAAATGAAATTATTTGATTCAATGGTTTTACCAGTATTAACGTACGGTGGGGAAATATGGGGTTTCTATAAAGCTCCTGATATTGAAAGAGTACATATTAAATTTTTGAAACAATTGCTTTGTGTCAATCAGCAAACTCCAAATGTCGCAATATATGGCGAATTAGGAAGATTCCCTTTACATATATTAAGAAAAATAAGTATCTTAAGATATTGGTTTAAAATTTTACAGAACCCTCAGTCTTTGATATATAAGATTGTAACTGCTAAAGATCTTCGAGGTAACTTTATATGTAGTTGGACAAATAATATAAAAACATTGTTAAATGACATGGGATTATCTTATATGATAAATGATATTGATATTGATAATATCCACAGTAGTTATATTGATGTTTTTAAACAAAGATTGTGTGATATGTACATCCAAAACTGGTTTCAAGAAATAGAACATTGTAGTAAACTCGATACTTATAGATTATTTAAATCAACTTTTCAAAAATCCGAATGTGATAGGAGTATTAGGGGGGTTCGGGGGCATGCTCCCCCGGAGAAAAAAAGTTTTTAGAGTGATGGAGATACATTCTGAAGGGTATCTGGGGATAATAGTGAAGGTTTTTGTTGTTGTAGTTGTTTTTGTTTTTAAATCCGATATATATTTTTGAAACTTGAAGGCCTAGGTCCCACTGGAAAAAAAAATAATTGGTGATGTGGAAATAAACATTTTTTTTTCTTCCGATGGCTCCCGATGTTTGAGCCAAAAAAAGACTGAGCAGTCCGTTGAAATATGACAATTATTAGGCTTCGGGATTAGTCCCTTGAACATTCACTGTTGTTTCGGCTATGACACAATAGCCTTGAGTCCCGATGTTCGGAAAAGCACCGGGGGACCTCCTCCGATGATCGGCGAAGGTGCCCCGGAGTTTCACTGAGTTTGTAACATCATCGGGGGAATATCCCCGTAGATTAGGGGATCTTGCGAACCATCCTACGTGTCTCGGGGAAGATTAGTTTAAACAATATTTATTTCAAAATAGCATACAATATAGAACAATTACAAGTACAACAAACGTTCAAGGATTGGGAAAAAAAGTCAGGAGACTTATCGAGGACCCTCTCCTTAGGGTATTTACACAATAAGTGTTCTGGCAAGGTTATTTTACAATAACTGATCTGGTCTGTGAAACAAAGTGCTTTAATTTTACACACACACACACATACACACACGCGCGCACACACGCACGCACACACACACACTCACCTGATATTCGTCGTCAATAAGGGTAGAATAGTGAACGGCTGGAAACTGAAAAAAGAGCTTGAATAAGCATTAAAACACACACACACACACACACACACACACACACACACACACACAATCTTGAGGCCCCGCAAGTAGTGTTATTTTTTATTAGATTAGGAGAAAGCGATGTGTCGCCTCAATATAATGATGTAACTTTATGAAGATGATCTTATTTTGTTCAAAAGATAGAGTGTCACTTCCAAATAAAAGGTTGTTAAGGATAGGTGGACAAGGAAGGTCGGAAAGCATATCCTGTCTCTGCAAAAAGTAGTTTGGACAAAAGAGAAGATAATGAGCGACAGTCTCAAGTTCTCCACATGAGCAGAAAGGCGATTCAATAAGGGATCGGCGATGAAGATCGTGATTAAGTGCACTACATGATAATCGTAATCGCGTATGAAGAATCTGGTGTTTTCTAGATCCTATATTAAATAAAGGGTTGGTCTTTTTGGAAGCTGGGCTCAAGGATGACTTGAAAGAAGAAAGTGAAGTTTTGGAAGTGATGGAAGTTGGAAGGGAGTTCCAATGCTGATAGCTGACGAAGAAATGGTGGGATTAATTGGTTATTTCTAAGGGTATAGCTGTGTTCAACTGGATTAGGAAGTAAGTCGCAAAGATAAGGAGGGGCAATAAAATTTTTCATTTTGTATAAGTAGGTGAGTTTATGTATTTTACGTCTTTTCTCTAATGGTTCAAGATTTAATTCACTATATAATTTTGTAATATTGCAGTATTTAGTTGCTCCTGAGATTATGCGAGCAGCTTCAATTTGAACTGATTCTATTTCCCGTTTAAGCTGTTCTGAAGAATTGTCCCAGACTACATCCCCATATTCTAAGAGAGGTCTAATAAAGATAAAATAGAGCTTCAGTAAACAATGCCTATTCAGGAAATATTTGAGTGATCTAAGCATGCCGATTCTTTGCCAAGCTTTATCAACAATCGTTCTTATATGACAGTCCCATTTACCAGAAGCGGAGAAAGTAAGACCAAGATGCTTGTGTTTAGAGACAGGTCGGAGCAATATGTTGTCGAAGTAGAGATCAGGGTGATTTGGTTTAATTATTTTGCGTGAAAAAGTTAAAGTAACAGTTTTTGAAGGGTTGAAAGAGACAAGCCATGTTCTCGACCAGTTAAGAATGGAGTCTAGATCGCGATTCATAGCCACGGCGGTAGAAATTGGGTCGTCAACTATAATATACAGGCTTGTGTCATCTGCAAAGAGTCTCACATTTGACTGAATAACATTAACAATATCGTTTATAAAGATTAAAAAAAGTAATGGGCCTAATATTGAGCCTTGAGGAATACCAGAATTATATTTGACCATTTCGAAAGACAACTCTTTGCTTACGTAAACAGAGATATGATTTGAACCAGGCCAGTAGTTTGCCCCTGATTCCAATATGTTCGAGCTTGAAAAGAAGGCCTTTATGCCAGACACGATCGAACGCTTTTGAGATGTCACAAAAAACGGCTCGGACTTCCAACCCATCATCTAAGGCCTTGCAAATATCGTTGTAAGTGACAAGTAACTGATTAATAGTAGAATCTCCTTGAATAAAACCAGACTGACAATTAGAAAGAAGGCTATTCATTGAAACGTAGTTATATATATGTTTATGGACGCAACGTTCCATTAGTTTTCCTAGACAACTAAGTAAAGAAATAGGGCGATAATTCTGTGGATCACTAGGGATGCCTTTTTTGAAGACAGGAATTACATTAGCACACTTCCATTTAGATGGAAATATGGATTTGGAAAGAAGATTGTTGAAGAAAACAGATAACGGTTGAGCAAGAATGTCACAGCCTTCTTTTAGAAGCTTAGGATTTAACATATCAGGACCACATGCTTTAGATGGATTGATAAGTGAGATTGCATCTATAACATCTTGTGTTGTGATAACAATATTGGATAATTTTTTTATAGTACTTTGTTTGAGAAAAAGGAATTAAGAAAACTTTGTCAAATTTTCATTTGCATCAATGTCAGCATAAGAGAGAGATGGAATTTCGTTTGATTTCGGCTGTTTAATAGTTTTTTTAGTAAGTTTAAACCAATGTTGTTCAGTTTTCATAACTTTTGCTTTCCTAAATAATTTATTTCGTTGGCGTATGAGTTTACGAAGATTGGTTGTAAACCAAGGAACATCATCGGGTCGAATAGTAACAAGTTTTGACGGAATAGATTTAGTTGCTGATGATGTTATGGATTCTGTTAAAAGATCGGTAGCTTCATCAATGTTTGCACAGTTTAGAATGTTTTCCCAATTAACTTTTGCTAATTCAGCTCTAAAACTGTCAAAATCAGCTTCAAAATATTTCCAAATTTTCCTTTTGTATGCTTTTATTTTCGGTTTATTAAATTTAAGAATTACTACTATTGGGCAGTGATAGCGAACAAGATCAGGAATAAATTGTTCAGATGTGAAACTAGAAATGACATTCTCAGGGTTCTTTACTATGAGTAAGTCAATCAGTGATGAAGAATGTTCGGTGAAATAGGTAGGTTCTTTGATTAATTGCATTGCGTTATAGGAATCAATCAAGCGGGTGATTTTATTAGAATGAGGGTTAAGTAAATTAATATTAAAGTCACCAGCAATCACTATATTATGATTACTTACTGAAAATGCTCTATCTATACTTTCCTCAATCAGAAGCCAATAATCATTATTAGAATTTGGTGGTCTATAAAACCCTCCAATAAGAAGTTTTCTATTTTGATAAACCATTTCAACCCACAGAGCTTCAAGACCAGCTATATCAAAATCTGTGCGATGAGACCACTTTAAACCAGAGCGAATATAAATGGCAACACCTCCACCAATTCTATTAGGACGGTCTCTACGGATAGGAGGGTCAAAATTTTGAATAAGAAGGTCATTGTTGTCAACCGCATTAGACAGCCACGTTTCAGTGAAAACAAGAATGTCGAATGGTTGGGCCTCAATTTGAAGGAGATCAATTTTTGGGAGTAGGCTCTGGATGTTCAGATGCATCACACTGAGACCAGAAGTAAGTAAGTCAGTGAATTGAAATGAGTTGTCAGTGGATGATGAGCTGTACGATGGTCCAGGATTGGGATGGATGTCGCCAGATATTATAAGTATTATCGCAGCAAGATAAAGTAATACTGTAACTAGTAGTGATCCAATAAGTTTTAGTGAAAAAATACAATGTTGCTCAAACTTAAGGGAACCCTGTGTCCTCCTACAATTTAACAGCACAAGTCTACCTCTGGTGCTGTCAATCATCAGAACAGAAGATAGGGTGTAACTAACCAGTCCAGAGTTATCAGTAAGAAAGGAAATGAAAACAAACACAAGGAAATATGAACTGCGACACTGGAAATATTCTGGATAAAGAGAAGAGCGACAAGGATGCTTAAAAGCTAGCATTATGAGAGAGTACAGTCGCACAAAAGTTATATAGGTTACCTCCTGGTTTTAAGAATATGACAAGATGGGGGCCTCGAGATTGAAAGAAGAGTGGGTAATTAAACATTTTGGAAAGAAAAAAAATAAAATAAAGTAAATATCATGCAATGTGTTTCATGGTCGAAAACATTCTAAATAAATGGAGAAAATATAAATTTCACATATCAAGCAGCAAACTGAGAGTACCTTTTTGAACTAGCAAGACAGCGATTAGATTGTATGTACTTATTCATATGTCCACTTCGGGTATTGGCTTGAGGGAATTTGAATGAGAAGTTTGATAATAAAGTTAATACTATACAAGAAGTGTTTGTAAAACACATATTTATCTTCCCTCATGTACCATAGTATATATGGAGCTTTGATATACATGTATGTACGACGCTTGTCTTATAATAATTAGGAGACAAGACCTTATTAAAAGTAATCAAATATTCAGACGATATTATCAAAATACATAATTTTTTTAAAAAAGGTTTATAGAGTATTTAATATATATTATTAATATTTATAACATTATTTGTAAAGCATGGCATGAAGTCTGTTAAAAAAAAGGTCTAATGGAGAGAGAGAGAGAGAGGGGGGGGGGGGGTGAGAGAGAATGAGAATGAGAATGTAACAACAGACAATATGCAGACAATATTCAGAAAAAAAGATACATTTACTTTTGGGAGATTCATATCTTATATACAAATAGGAACATTCACATACAATAAACCCAATTATTTACAAGTATACTAACCTACAACAATATTTATTCGTTTGAACGTTGAGTACCTCTGTAACAATATACTTGATTATACATCGTTATGGGTGAAGCATATAACATTATTTGTAAGGAATGGCATTAAATCTAATCTGAGTTTATTATTATTTTTCCTTAACTATTATCTGATAGAGAGAGATAGAGAGAGATATTTAGGGAAGGGAGAGTAAATGAGAGAAAATAGACAATTTTTCTGACATTATTATTAGATCAAATAATGAAAGACAGATGTGACATTTACAGATTAAAACGAGAGGGAAAAAATGATCTGAGAGAAAGAGAGAGAGAGAGGAGGGGGTGGGGTGAGAATGAGTGAGACAACAGAGACAATATGCGGACAATATATAGAAATAAAAATGCACATTTACTTTTGAGAGATTCATATCTTATATACAAACAGGGACGTTCACATACAATAACACTATTATTTACACATATGCTAGCCTACAACAATATTTATTCGTTTGAACGTTGAGTACCTCTGTAACAATATACTTGATTATACATCGTTATGGGTGAAGCATATAACATTATTTGTAAGGAATGGCATTAAATCTGAATGTATTTATTTTTATCTGATAAAGACAGATAGAGAGAGAATCGGGAAAGGAAGAGTAAAATGAGAGAACAGTGGCAATTTTTTAGATGATATTATTAAATTAAATAATGAAGAACAATGTAACATTTACTGAGTGAGAGAAAAAAAAATGTTCAGAATAGAGAGCGAGAGAGAGAGAGAGAGAATCAGGGAAGGGAGCGTAAAATGAGTGAACAAATAACAATATTCACAAAGTGTTATCTAATTAAGTTAAGTAAAAAAGTACATTTTAGGAGAAGGGTGGTATACACACAGACCAAACACTCCTAAACAAATCAAGTGTATGTAGGTGAACAGGCACCACCTACACACGGCGTTGTAGTATAGTGGCCGCAGTTAGTTACGCCACATCGATGTGACGCTTCATATCGGAGAGGTCGTCATTGGATGTAATGCGATGGATTTTGTCTTCCTTGTCTCTCACGATAATGGTGCCATCCCATGTCCAAACGCTAGTTAGATGTTTAGATTTCATCAGGTTTCTGGACTCGTAGAAGAGGGAACTGCGAGTGCGAGTGAGGTCCTCGTTGATATATACCCCGGGGTTGCCAGAAGATTTGAGTTTTGATTTGGATAGGAAGACCTTTTGTCTGGCTCTATACGTAGAAAATTTAACAATAATGTCTCTGGGACGGGAGCTTCCTTTGGCAGAGGAAACTGAAGCAAATGTCTTCTTCCCGAGACGATGGCTTCTATCGATCTCGTCAATTGAGAGGTCTACCTGTAAGGCGCTGGCAAGATCAAGTACCCTCTGGTCAGTACTTTCGGTCGGGTCTTCAGGGATGCCAGAGATGCGGATGCAGTTTCTGCGACTATACTGTTCTGCAGAATCAGCTTTATTTTCAAGGTCCTGTATCCTACGCTTGAGTAAAGCATTTTCCCCTTCAAGTTCAGTTAATCTGGATCCAAAACGAGACATTACTTCATCGACAACAGAAGTCACGAGTCGCGACATGCGGGATTCAAAAGACCTTTCAAATGTCGTCTCCAGCATGGCCCCAATCTGTTCCAGGTCAGACTGACTGAGAACAATGTTAGCTTGATGAGGAGTATGATCGGGGTTTAGATTTTGATCACATTCTAGTTCATTAATCGAAGACATGTTGGACTGTGGGGATGTGACGTTTGCTTTGCTTTTCTTTAAATCAGTGTTTTCAAGAGGGGATGATAAATTCCGTTTCCTCTCAGTTTTACCAGTGGTGGGTGTTATAACGCTCATAGAGATGAAGTCACGTATAGTATTGCGAACAGTATAGATTAGAAAAAATTCAGCGTGGATGGTGCACGGGTTTAACGTGGTGATATTTATAGTCAATAGTCAATGGTCACTGGCGCGTAACGATATATACATCTACACAAAGGAATTATTAGAAAGTCGATTAAATTGCCGAAAATAACTATACAAATGTAGTCACCTTCTCGATAAATGCCACTTAACTCCTAAACTTGTCTCATCTCCTTTCAAGTGAATTTTCCCCACTTGTATACACTTAGAAACTTCAATTTGTTTATGTTTTCGACCAGTGAATTTTTTTTTTAACCCGCCATGACCGGAACCCGGGGAAGATTATTGAGAGTATGAAAATTTGATGGTGGAATTAAGCGACAAAGTCAAGAGAAGACTTTTGGGGGGTTTAAGGGGATGCCCTAAGCAATGTCCAATGGCCTTTTTGACCGCCTCAGTCTAAGACTGGCCAAAACAGAAACTAATTTCAACCCTTGGCATTTTTTTTTTCTTTTTTTTTTTTTGCAAATATTATGAGATTCAACCATAAGATCGGGAATGTGTTACAGAAAGGCCGCCGAACATCCCCGAATGACCCCCTGATACTTCGGCGAGACATCACAGACGCATCGGGGATTCATCGGAGGAAAAAAATCGCGGAAGCTCCGTGAATGCTGACCGGAGCTTCTCTGCGGATATTTCCCCGGCTTGTTTTCCCGATAAAACATCGAGAACACATCGGGAAAATTTCAATGACTCCACATGGCTCGCGACGCTATTTCCATCGGGAGTACGTATGCATCCCATCCCCGAGGCAAAAAAAAAAAAATGCAAAGTGGGACCGAGCCTTAAGCATTGAGCGATATAATGTTATCTTTTACCGGCGCAAAGTCATGTTATTGAATAACTGCTGTGCAATCGTCGTATAAATTTGATTACAATTGCATTTACAGGCCCCGATCAAAAAATAAAAATAAAATAAAAATAACGGTGGGGGGGGGAGAGACACTGATATTACTGAAAGGGCATTACTTCTTCCGGGTAAGAAATACGGGCTTATCTTGTATTTTCATTCACAAACTGGCATAAAATATTTAATAAGGGTTTCCTGAACCACAAAAAGTGACTTGTGATCATTAGTTTTTGACTCAACAGTGTAAAAGACAGTTTTGTCAAAGACTGAGAAAAAAATCAATTTTTACGTTAAACATAATCATTTTGTCAAAAATGTGGAAGGGAATAGGTTCGACCTTAATGATACTGACTGTCAAATTGACCTGTTCGCCCCGATGGCAACAATGCATAGGATCAGCCGGGAGTTGGACTCCAATTACTCTCTTGGAACATTCATGGTCTTACCCAGGACAAACTTGAGGATAGCGGCTTTGTAAATACATTGTGTAAATATGACATAACATTTCTTTATGAATCATGGAGTAATAAAATGTCACAATTAGATATTAGCACATATAAATATATATATGTAACCATGAACTTGTCTAAATACGAACGATCGCTTTTGTGCGATACTGCCACTCCGCATAGAGACTGGACGCTATGATAGGGAGCCCGTTACAGCAAGGCTTTGTAGATTTTGTTCAACCGACGTTATAGAGGACGAAGTGCACTTCTTAATAGAATGTGATAGATATGATGATATAAGGAGAGGAATATTAACAGACATTAATTTTACACCAGTATTACCATTAGCAGCTAATGAGCAAATGAAAACCATTCTTACAAATTATCCCAGGAAATCGGCCAAACTTATTGTAAGATCTTATTTATATAGACGATCATTAATGTATAACTGATCTTAACATAACAACATTTAATATACCATTTCACATTTTTATGGCTATCTAAAGTTGAACTTTATAATTTACGAATTTACCTTTTTTTGGTGACATATAGGTCCACTGGGCCGGGTGCTATATCTAAAATATGTATATTATATTACTTGTTTGATATTGTATTTAATGCACATGTCACAATAATAAAATATTTACTTACTTACTTATAAATGTATTAACTTGTACAGAAAATTTCAGAATAAGCGGGCTAAAGGACACAGTGGGGGTTAGTTTTGTATTATAAAGGCTGTTATGACGGGGGTATTGAAATTGTGAGGAACCAATTTGACACAATTGTATGGACTAAGCTATGTAAAAGTTTCTTTAATTTTGTACATGACATTTATATTGCAGGTGTTTATGTGTGGCCTGAAAATTCACCAATGAATAATGTTGTTGACTCCGATCTTTTTGATTTATTGCAGACGGATATAAATTATTTCCAAGCTTTGGGTAAAGTTATTGTATGCGGAGATTTTAATGCACGTACGGGAAATAGGCCTGATTATGTCGCCTATGATAGATTCAATGAATATTTGGATGCTGATGATTATATTCCAGATATAGCTTTAGAATGTAGCTCGATGGACAAAACGGTAAATTCACATGGTCTGAAAATGCTAGAAATGTGCAAGGCTTCCTCGTTGCGTATCTGTAACGGTAGGTTAGGTTGTGATCACTCGATTGGAGAATATGCTTTCCCTTTCGACTCCCTCCGATAGCTATATATACCTTATGTCCACATAGAACAACATATACACAATATTGGTATAAGCCGTTGGGAGACCAACCGACCGTTTATTCATTTGTTACAACTAAACAAATCAAAACTTAAATATGAGGTTATATAAATCATATCAGATAACATTTTAAGTCATTGCTTTCAGACGTTATCTGCAAAGAATGTCTCTAAGTAAAAATAAAAACACGTCTACAAGCTGGTCGGTCCCAAGGCTGAATGAACTTAATATCCAAACACGAAACCCACGTGCATATAAACACGCCACCTATCGGACTAACCGTAACAAGGGAAAACAATTTTCGTCTTATTCATCAATTCAAACAACGAAAATTATATTTTGTTAGTCACTCGGGTGCTAGTGTAATTGATTATGTTCTAATGAGTCAGGACGATTTTTGTTGTATTGGTGATTTTAAGGTTCAGCCATTGTGTGAATGGTCAGACCATTCACCCGTGTCATTTGTTATTAATACCGTTCACATGCGTCCGAGTGATAGTAAACAGTATACACAAACTTATATAAGGTGGGATAATGATAAGCGGCATGAATTTCGTGCCAATATTATTTCTAGGCTTCCTGATTTTAACCGGTTGGTAAATGACTTACATCATAACGATCCGTGTTCGATTGATAATGCCGTGGATACTTTTTCTGCTATTATTAATGAAGTGGCCACTCCGTTATTTTATAAAACCCGATGTAGTAAGCATTGTGTGACGTCAGAACTACAAGACACGAGACTGAGTAAACGGACAGAATGGTTTGACTCTGAATGTTTCAAAGCAAAGCAAGAGTACAAGGACGCATTGGTTATATTTAATCGTTGTAAAAGTGACGAAAATAGGCTAAATATGTGTAATTTAAAATCAATTTACAAGAAAATGATAAGAATAAAAAAGAGGAAATATGAGCGGGCTAAGGTTTTAGAATTCGAAAAGTTAAGGTATAAAAAACCTAAAGATTTTTGGAAATTATTCTCGAAGAAAAAGAATTGTACTGGAAGATTTTTTATAAATATTTTTCAGATATGCAAATCAATACTTCAAGCTTGATAGATGAAGGAGCTGAGGATTTTTGTCGTAGTTATGAATTTAATGGGTCAGATTGTAAATTTGAAGATCTTGATAAACGGATTACATTGTCTGAGGTTGAGGCTGCTATTCGTAATTTAAAAACAGGCAAATCTTATGCGAATGATCATCTTTTGAATGAATATTTCATTGCAACAGTAGATATCATTGCCCCGTATATTGTTGATATTTTTAATTCTATTTTAGATACAGGACATTTCCCCTGTAGTTGGACTGAGGGAATCATAATACCACTTCACAAAAAGAACGATGTTAATGATGTAAATAATTACCGCGGTATCACGTTAGTAAGTTGTTTTTCAAAGTTATTTACATCAGTATTCAATAACAGGTTAAATACATGGGCCGGTGAAAACAATATTATAAGTGATGCACAGTTTCGGTTTCGTAAGGGTCGATCTACTGTTGATGCTATTTTTGTTTTAAATGCTGTTATCCAGAATATTTTAACTAAAAAAAATAGACTTTATTGTGCATTTATTGACTTAAGTAAAGCTTTTGATAGTGTTTATTTAAACGGTCTGTGGTTTAAACTATATAAAATGGGGATAAGTGGGAAGGTTTTAAGGATATTTAGGGGTATGTATAGTACTGTTAAGCAATGTATTAGGGGGTGTAATTCTTATTCGGACTTTTTTGAATGTGCGGTCGGTTTGAAACAAGGGGAGGTAATTTCGCCGATTATGTTTTCCTTATTCTTGGAAGATTTAGAACTGTTCTTACAGGATAGCAATGAATGTGGATTAACTCTTAATAATTTAACGTTTATATTAATGTTATTTGCTGACGATATGGTGATATTAGGTAATAGTCCTGAAGATTAAAAAAAAAATGGTTTAAACGCGGTAATTTGAAGGCTAATGAGGCATGGACATATAATGATTGTATTTTAGAAACTGTAAGCGATTTTAATTTTTTAGGCACTGTTTTCAATTATACAGGTTCGTTTGTTTTAAATCAACAATCACTCGTAGATAAAAGTCTAAAAGCACTGAACGTCTTGTTATATAAAACATGTAAGTTATAATATATCGCCTAAGGTGATGTGTCAACTTTTTGACGCCTTTGTTGGATCTATACTGAGTTATTCAAGTGAGATTTGGGGATTTGGGAAAGCAAAACAAATTGAGCGGGTGCATTTGAAATTCAACTGAACAATTTTTGAACGTTAGAAAATCAACCACCAGTGTCGGTGTGTATGGAGAGCTTGGTAGATATCCATTGTATGTTTCAAGATTTGTCCGCATTATTAAGTATTGGTGCAAAGTGGTTACTTCAGACAATATTTTAATAAAAACAGTATACAAGCAGCTATTAGATGACTGTAATGTTGGTGTAGTAAATTGGGCAAGTAATGTGAAACAGCTCTTAGACAACTATGGATATTCTTATGTTTGGTCTTCCCCTTATTCTGTTAACTTAAATACGTTTCATATATGTTTTAAAGAGCGGGTACTCGATGTTTTTAAGCAACAGTGGAAAAGGGATTTGGATAATAGTAATGCTCTTACTTTGTATAAAAATTATAAATTTACTTTAAATATTGAGGATTATCTTGGTGTGTTACCTAAGAAATTAAGATCAGCTTTATCTAGATTTAGCCTTTCTGCGCATAGTTTGCGTATAGTGACAGGTAGGTTTGCCCGAAACCGAGAAGAACGTCATATGCGTGTATGTAATTTTTGTAATGGTTCAGATATAGAAGATGAATTCCACTTTCTACTTGTTTGTCCAGTTTATGCAACTATCCGAAAAAAGTATATTAATTCTTATTACTATAGGCGTCCTAGTGTTTTCAAGTTTGTTAATTTATTACAGTGTTCAAATATATCAGTAGTCAAACAATTGTCAAGATATGTCTATGAGGCATTTATAATTCGAAATGAAATGGTCCAGGCAAATATATAGTAAATGTGTGCTAGTTCAACTCCTTTATATTTATATTATTATTATTATTTATTTTGATTGTCAAATAACAATAAAGTGTAGCTTTTGATTCTTCCGGAAATGAAACACGTATCATGGATGCATGTTTATTGTATTGGTTCATGTGAAAATTGTATGTATATGATATATTTATAACGACTAGAAACTGTATAGTTTATGTCGAAATAAAATATCTGTTCTGTTCTGTTCTGTTCTGTCAAATTGTCGATCTGGAAGCAGTCTTCACACAGAAATTCTCAGAAAAAAAACCAGGCGCCCGTTATAGGGTAGGTTTGGGCCCCTTTTGTGTGTCATTTTTTTGGTACATTTTTAGTTTTAGTTGAAACATTTTGGTTTTTCTAAGTGTTTAATCAGTGACAAAACAAACAATAGATGTTGATATTTAATATAAAATCTTCAATATCCGTTTTATTTTGCACATAAATTGTGTATTCTGTGCATTGGTATTCGTTGACTTATCAAAAACATTGATCAATAACTGATTACCTAGATTAGATTTGAATTAGTAATCATAATCTACACAAACATTGTCCCAAAATATGACAGTTAACAATTTTCAAATTCTTTCATTTCTTAATTATATTCATAAATCTAAAAAACACATATTTTATAATAATTATTATTATCTTATTCGTATATAATAAGAAAAGTGAACATGATGATGTATAGACCTACTTTTTAGCTCAACTTTTCGAAGAAAATGAGAGCTTATACTGTCACTCGGGCGTCGGCGTCGGCGTCAGCGTCGGCGTCGGCGTTGCAACACAAGGTTAAAGTTTTTTTTCAAACATCAATAACTTAAATACTATCAAAGGTATTCCACCCAAACTTAAAATACTTATTCACCATCATCACTTCTACCTTACTTCTAAGGCCCACAACCCTGGCTACCCTATTTTTGGAGTTATGCCCCTTTCATACTTACAAAACAGCCAAAATCAAGTTTTTACAAAGTTGTATATCTTCAATACTATCGACGGTATTCAACTGAAACTTCAAGTACATATTCACCATCATTACCTCTACCTTACTAACAAGGCCCATAACTCTTGCTGTACTACTTCTTAAGTTATGCCACTTTCATACTTAGAAAACAACCAAAATCATGGTAATGTTTTTACATAGTTGTACTATCACATGTATTTGACTGAAACTTCAAGTACTTATTCACCATCACTACCTCTGCCTTACTAGCAAGGCCCATAACCCTGGCTGTACTACTTCTTGAATTATGCCCCTTTCATACTTAGAAAACAGCCGATATCATGGTTAATTTTTTTAAAAAGTTGTATATTTTCAATACTATCACAGGTATTCCACCATAACTTGGAATATTTATTTATTGTTTACCCACACTACCTCAACTTTACTGGCAGGGCCCATAATCCTATATGCAGTGTATTTTCAATTTTACCCTTTTATACTTAGATATTTTTTGGCTGTATTTACAAACAGCAAATAGGTTGGGCAACAACCTCTAATAACATCAAAGATTAGCCCTTTCTATAATGGCGAACTGAGAAAAGTCGAGCGCGCTGTCTTATGGACAGCTCTTGTTGTATTTATATATTGAGAGAGTTAAGAAGAATTTAACTGCTTCGTTAAAATAATACTTACAAGTTACGTAAAAATAGTATAGCTGATGATATTTAGAGACACAACCCATTTCTGATAAAGTTTAATTTACATGGCTAGCGATAGGTATGCATCTTCCCTGCAGAATATAGCTTTTTAATTTTTTTTTCAAAAAAAAAAAAAAAAAAAATCGGCAATTTTTCATACCTGAAAGTTCATCAACCTGGCAGTTAAATTGCCCGCTTTTAATTCAAGATTTAAAATTTTATAGATGTAGAGAAAAGTGAATTTTAAATTTCGTTGATTAGATTTAGTCAAAGTTATTTGTTAAATCAATAATTTCTTTGGGCTCTAGTGAAAATATTTCGATAGCAATTACATTTTAATGTCCAACTTAGTTGTTGTTTTTAGTGGCTAATTTTATACTAATCGATTTTTATGCTATTTCCTAAACATCACCTGTCTAGAATAGTTTTACTGATATAAAGTTTTTGTAATTGCCTATTTTTCTTCAATCATTAGATCGTTCGGCAGACGAGATGTCCTTAGGTATCACTCGACAATAGCCTGTGAATCAGTGAAAGTGTCAATCAATTTGCATACACAGTACCTTAAACACATGCTTATCACTAAGTCATGGATGACTGCCGATTCGGATTACTTACACATTAACAGCAGGGGGGGGGGGATTAAAGGCATCTCGAAAGGAATGTGGTATCCCACTGAGCCAGGCCCCCACCTGCTGTGACCAGACCTGCTAATTGCTGGTCATCACTGCAGGGGGTCTTTAGCCAATATAACATAACCCAACATAACATAAGTTTATTAGCATAGAACATATACATTCATAGCCATTTGAACATTTATAAGAAAAGGAAATCACATGCACAAAAAGTGAGACATAACATGTTTTTCTGAGAAGCAGGTCGTTGATATCCTACCTGAAAATAAATGTATTATAAGTTTGACACAATAATAATTACGACTTATAATATACTAAACAGTATCTGTTTGTCTAAGCTGAAAGGCAAAATATAAGAATTTAGCTACATTATTTATTAAACGTACAGAAGATGAACTCATTATAGATACGAATTTATTAATATTTGGCCACTGGCAATAATATTTTGGTAAGAATTTCCTTCTAAGTTCCCTATATTTTTGGGCAGATTAGAATGAAATGATATTGGACATATTCTCTCATCTCTGGGAAGGTTTGTGTGTCGTCCCGTTTCTATTAAAAGATTGTGCGTTGAGAGCCTAAATTTTGTTAGACATATTCTGTATTTATCTATAATGATATAATTAAGATATTTCTCCATACTTAAATCATATTTGTATTTACTGTAAAATTCTAGTCTGTTTGAATCATAAATATTACTTCTCCATGATTGTTTATATATGTCTAAAATTCTTTCTGTTATTGAATTTGCATTTATTTGCAGATTATCTTGATTTATCCATAAGTAAGTCATTCCTAATTCATTTAATATTTGTTTTATATGTGCAGTCCAATTTATTCCGCAGTAACCATTATTATTGTTTGCATCTTTTCTCAACATATTATAAACCCTTTTAACTAGCGACTCATTATTGTAATTTTGGATTTTTACCCAGTATTTCATCATAAGTATTTTTCGTCTTATCATAATGGGATATCTCCCTAATTCACCATATAATCCATCAATGTTTGTATTTTTCTTTACACAAAGTGTTTTCCTCATAAATTTATTATGAATTTGTTCAATATTTGTAGCATTGTAATAACCAAATATTTCAGCACCATAATTGAGTACAGATCCAACGAGACTATCAAATAGGTAACATTTATCTTTTGTTGTTATATCTATCTGATTAAAAATTATAAATAAGTTATGTAGTGCAAACAAAGATCGATCAGCAAGTTTTTTCTGTGTTCGATACCATTTCCCATTTTTGAACAGAGTTATTCCAAGATAACGAAAATTATCTACAATATCTAATACAATGTTGTTATATCTAAAATCATGTCTTGTATGTCTGCCGTTTTCGAAAATCATAACTTTTGTTTTATTTGTATTTACTTTTAAATTCCAGATGTTGCAATATTGTTCAATATCATTGAGTAAGGATTGTAGTGCCTCGGGAGTATGTGCAAAGACAACAGCGTCATCAGCAAATAGTAATATGAATAATTTTATTTCTTCAAGTCTAAACAGGCCGTCAATATCGCTATTAATATGAGTTAAAATATCATTCACGAAGAAGAGAAATAATAAACTGGAACATTGGTCTCCCTGCTTGACACCGATGTTTGAGTCAAAAAATGAGGAAGTTTGTCCATTGTGACGGATACATGCTTTCACAACACTGTACATGCGTGAGTGCATTGATAAATTTGGAACTTATATTAGCGTGTATCAATTTGAGAAAAAGATATGAACGGTCAATTCTGTCAAAACATTTTTCAAAGTCAAGGAAACATAAATTTCTTTTTTGTGAAAGTAATTATAGAATGTAAAACAATATACAGTCTATAGTAGACTTCCTTTTTGAAAGCCGAATTGATTTTCGATTATATTTTAATGTTTAGTGCACCATTTCGTTAGCATGTTTAATAACACTTGTGAATAAATCTTAGATAGTATGTTGATGAGAGTGACACCTCTGTAGTTTTTTGGGTCGTCTGGATTGCCACTTTTGAATATTGGGCAGATAATCCCTTCTGCAAAACGTTTTGGGTATTCTCCCTTGTCAAAAAGTCTGTTAAGGTGTCACACCACTACTTTTTGTCCCTATATAATCTATAGTAACTTGGCCGACTTTCGAGGCCTGTTCCTACTTTCCAAATGTTCGTTGGAATATTTCTGGTCTAGTTTCATGTAGACCATTCATAAATCAACAGATTTAGGCACAAAAAAATATATCATTAAGGAATTGGCGTTTCACAAATTTCACATTTCCCGGCTACCTGTCAAAATTTCCAAAACAAACATGACCTCTGAGCCGCATTACCTCTGCAGCTCTCCCAACATCCTGTAGGAAAGTAATCCCTTAATACAACTATTAAATGCAAGTTAATGGTCAAAAATACATGTATCTCACCACACAGGCTAAATGTGTTGCAGTTATTCAGTGTTTTCTGGGGAAAATATGACTTTGATGTCCACCCTTTCATTTTTCATTAGGTACTACTTCAGCACCCTACGACCCGGAAGTACTTTGATAGTGGTGTGACACCTTAAACAATGTTATTAAAAAAGGGTTTATTTGGTTAAAAGAACTTTTATAAATTTCAGCACATATTCCGTCTATACCGCTACTTTTGTTATTGTTTTGTGAGAAAATATAGTACTAATCTGTCACAGTAAAACCTCTGATGGGTTAATGCAAAACTAAATTACCTGCTAGTTTGGAAGTGAGACAGTAGGCTAGTTTTACACAAAGCCATAAACATTTTAATAAATGTTAGTGATAATGTGGGTTCTTTACTGTATGATCCCTTACATAGTCTTTATTGCATTAATTACTAGGTGTCAATTTTGTAACTGCATGATTATGTATTTATTTCATAGTTAAATATTTGATTTTGAAAATACATGAAAGAGATACAAGTTTTAGTATTCAAAATGACTTAAAATGAGTCTGAAGGACATCATTATTCTAACAATGAATGACTTTTTAAATTGCTTTTGTTAGAAACGTTTCGTTACATTTTATTCAACAGAATATCTCTTATTGAATAAACTGCATCCAGGCCACACCACGAGGAGGCGTTGGAAAATCATGAGTGTTGTTTTTCTTCTTCATTTATATTATTATGACATAACAAACAAAAATCAAGTATTTAAAACAGTGTTGATTTTCTGGCATAAACATGAGTTGAGGGAAGAATTGAGAGAATGAAAGTATTTAGTAATACATAATTTATTTCCAAACTTAATGTCGCTTTTTATGATAAATTTTAAAAATCAAAATAAAATATAAATTAAAATATATATGCGAACTAAAAGAATGAAAGAAAGAAATAACAAAATGTACAAGAAATAACAAAATCAACCAACAAAGTAAGAAAGAAAACAAATAAAGATTTATATTTAATTAAATAAAAAAGAACTGATAGAATAATTTCTGGTATTTAGGATTGCGTAATTGGTATATTCACAACTATTTCCTTTACAAACTGTGAATGACTATGTTCAACCCCCAAATATAGCATACATACAGGATAGAAAATGTCATATTTGTGATACAGACAGTGTTGGTGATGAAAATCATTACTTGCTATTCTGTAACTATTTCCAAGAACAGCAAAAAAGATACATTGGACAACTCTTATCGCCAACCACAGTTTCTTTATCATCTCTCCTTAATTGCAAAAATCTCATCCATTTAAGGCAATTATCTTTGTTTACTCAATTAATAATGAATACTGTTAGTCCCCGCTCCGACTTAACTGATTTGTCAGATGATCACACACAAATTACATGTATGCCACTACCATTATTAATTGATTTATAGAATAAAAAAAAAAGTACCAATGCCTCCGGACTGAACTGTTACCCTATTACTAGTCTCATTATTGCTGTCTGTAAGTAACCACACTGTATTACAAAATGTTCAATGATATTCTTTCCATTTCATGAAGCTAAAACAACCGGTTATATGTTAATACATTATTTTCAAAAAACCTATAAATTGGCATGATAATTGTAAATAACTCACCACCTCGTCTTCATTCTGTCGACATCGGCCGGCGAATCACGATTATCCCAAAACCCACGTGCATTCCATGTACAATTAGTGTATTGTGCTAGTTTTATGACCGCTGTATACCGATTACCTTGTTATTTTTTTAGGCTACACTGTGACCTTTGGTTTACCCTTAATAACGCGTCTCTCTGTTTGATCTGTTGATTATGCAACAAAACGGTTAGATAAACATTTAAGGTAAGGGGCAAATACCATTCAACATTTGTGATATTTTATATAATCATATATTCCCTCTTGTGAAACTAATTAATATATTATTATTTTTTAGCTCCAGACACTATGGATCATACATCGAACGACTTACTGATGTACACTGTTGACTAAAATAACATGACTACTTCCTCTTTTGCTATTATCTCACCATTTACATCCCTCCCTCTACATTTTCCCTAGTATTTCTTCTCTCTATTTTGTCGAATGTCACGTTTGGACACTGCCTAACACACTCACTGAAATACATTTGTTTGTGTATTTCTTGCAAATCTCCATTCTGTATACCTTGTATACCTGGATGAAAATAAAGAAATGTTCTGTTCTGTTCATACACTTGGATCTTGAACAATACCTGTGTGACAGACACACCGTGACAGACTGTGGCAGCCTGGCTTATCAGAAAACAGATGCCCACACATGCTGGGTGGGTGAATAAATGGGGGGGGGGGGGGTCACTTATATAAGGGTTTTGAGATGCCTTTAAGACAATAGGAGTCTGGCTGGTCAGGTGGTTATGCGGTTGGTTCAGTATGGGGGCCAACGATGGGGTTTTCCTCTAGACAGCTCAAACATTATGTAATCAATGTATTTTATAGCCTAGAAAAAAATGTATAACCAGGGCAGCTGGGGGGGCAAGGCCCCCTCGGCCCCCCCTGTGAATCCGGGCCTGTATTATGTGATTAAATTTCAGGGGGAGGACCCCGGACCTCCCGAGAAAAAAAAATGTGTCGCGCGTACACCTCTAAATCAACTATGTATGCCCCTGACTTGAATCATGTTTTAACTTTACTATTGTGAAACGCTTAAAAAGAAGCACAAATGGATTATTAATTTCTGCTTATAAGGGAGTGAAGTTTATATAATTTCACTCGTGAAATACTTAAATTAAATCGGTTTTCGGTAAGATATGCTGGGTGGGTGAATAAATGGGGGGGGGGGGGGTCACTTATATAAGGGTTTTGAGATGCCTTTAAGACAATAGGAGTCTACTCCTACTCAAAACAAGTAAACATCCTTTATATCTCAAACCAACAAAGTAAAGACTGGTACCCGGTTCATCCTGGTATACCCTGGCTCATATTCCGGGATACGTCGGGAGCTTCAACTGGGTCAGTTACAATACAAAAGAATGCTTTTGAAGGAGTGCGACATTTAATGTTGATGTTGCGACATATAGCGGCAGTGCGTTTTTTACGACATTTGGCGTAACAGATGCGACATTTAACGTCATGAGGTTTTCCGACATTTAGCGTTGATTAGGACATTTAGCGTCAGCCTTGCGACATATAACGTCAAATGCGACATTTAACGTTGCTACAAACATATATGTGTCCGTATGTTGTGTACCGTAGTCGACAGACAGGACCGCCGTTTAATACCAGTCATACAACATTTACCTGTGTAAATTTCGCTTGTGATATTAAAACAAGCTAGGATTGTTTAGTTTTGATGATGTTATTGATAATCTTATTGAAATTATCTCTTAAGAGAAAATGTTTAAGACAAAAGTTTTACTCGCAAAAAACAACAACAACAAAAAATGCTAGTGGTTTAAAAAATAACTCGCAAAAGTAGTATAAGCGTCGGTTTGGGATCAAACGAAGATGACGTAATAGGTTCTATATTTAGTAACGGGTGGCCATGTTAGTTACTGTTTATAGTAACTCATTTGCATATTAGCATTTTGTTGGGTATGAAACGTAGCGGCCATGTTGTAGGCGGTCATTTTTTTCTTATGTGTGTATTGCGCATGCGTGACGGCCATTTTTAGTATACAGAGGTGACTTTTATACTTGATCATATTATCATAGAGTAGATATATATTAATTTTTATTATTTCATAGTAGACATAATATCATTATTATTGTTTAATAATATTATTGTTAATATTGATGTTGTTGTTGTACCTATATAGTAGATATGTTATTTAATGTATTATCAATATGATTATTATTATCATTATATAGTAGAAGTAGCAGTAGAATATTTTTATGACACTGTCTGAGATCAAATGGAAGTGACTCTCAATTTCCGCGAATAGATCTCAGATCAAGTATACAAGTCACCTCTGTTTACTAAAAATGGCCATAACGCATGCTCGATACAACATGGCCGCTACGTGTCATACCCCCAAAATGCTTATATGCAAATAAGTTACTATAAATAATTACAAAGATGGCCGCCCGTTACTAAAAATAGAACCTATTACGTCATCTTTGTTGGAATGCAAACCGACGCTTATACTACCCGCAAACGTCATTTTATACTAGCATATTGCCGAAAAGCGAGTGTTAATTTTGAGCCCTGATCAAGAGTATTTTGCATATACAATTGGAACTAAATACATATAATTTTAATAATACAAGAGAATACATATCTATAAATTAAAAGGAAAACATAATGTATATGGAAAATAAATAGGTATCTATTAAATCCTGTTATCCGTATTTAATGATGTTTCGTATTGGATAAGTCCGCTGTATGTTAACTTAACCACCCTTCTCGACAACCGCATCACAAGTCCTGACAGAGAGAGAGAGAGAGAGAGAGAGAGAGAGATAAGAAGACACGGGGAGAAATATTCATGAAGTAGGGAACTCACGCTACAATATATTTTCTATCTCTCAGTATGTTATGTTAAAGCCTCTCTTTGTCGCTTGTGACACTATTCTACTTTGATTACTTGTAAAAATACAGGTTTAACTAATTCTACTAAATATTATCATAAATAAAACTTAAAACAAACAGATAACACCTTCAAGTAAAACGACAAGCTAATCAAAATGTAATTACGTACTTACTTCCTCTAGATCAAAACGTTAGATGAGAGTCCTCTTCTGTATATGTTGTCTGACAATGATATCTATTTTGCGTACTGTATAGTAAATCAATGAATTATTGAACATACCGTGTGTCTGATTTGTCGACAGTAAGGTCCGCCAATATCACATTACACACGCCATTTGTTTACGTGTTTTGCTGAATGTCATATTATTCCATTAATATTTACTTATTCACATACGTATGCGCAGGAGATTCGGCATCACTATAGATCTGAACAGTTTATTATCCAGTGCATGCAAAATACACATATCAAGATGAGTTAGAGACCACCTGTGCTTTTATTAACTCCGGCGTCCGTGTTGTCGTCGTCGTCAGGCGTCGTCCGGAATCTTAACGTTGGCCATAACTTCTCTCTTATTCCATTTACAACTTTCATTTTTTGTATGCATATTCATCTTGACAAGGCCTATCCAGAAATTTGCAAGTTTTTCATCTAGTGACCTTGACCTTTGTCCTATTTTTGCTGTAACTTTTGAAAACATTAAAATGCCTGTTATTTCAGAACCGTTACCAACAGGGCACTGATATTTCACATGTGAATTTCTTGTGGCAAGACCTTTCAATCAATGTTACACTTTTGGACTTTTGACCTTGACCTTTGAACTTTGACCTATATTTGAAATGTTTAACAAAAAACTTTAACGTTGGCCCTAACTTCTTTACTGTTTGACATACAACTTTTTATTTTTGGTATACATATTCATCTTTGCAAGGGCTATTGAGATATATCTCAACATTCATCTAGTAGTAACCAGACTGGGGATTCTGGATCACTTTTGCACCGAATGACATCTACGATCTTTTTCTAAGCGTTTTTCTTGCAAAGAGAGCCCTCTACACCCGTCTTTTTGATCCCAATTTTGCGGGCCCGACCAGCACAAATTTTGCCGGCCTTTTTTGTAGTCCAAGTAGGTACATTAGCCAGGTCCAACCAGACCAGATAGGTACAACCAGCCGGTACAACATCGGGGATAGCACAGTGTCTTTTGGATGTCGAAACCACGTTATATATATTTGGGGGTTTGGATCAATTTTGCACCGAATGACCACATTTGAACCCTGGCCACATTTGAACCCTAATTTTCATAAAAAATGAGGCTGTCTGCACATATAGACTAATTTTTCCCCTATTTAAACCCCAATTTTGCGGGTCCGACCCACCCCAATACTATAGTGTATTTTTTTGCGGAAGCTACCGCGGTTTTGCGTTTTTCTTGCAGCGCTCTACACCCGTCTTTTTGACCCCAATTTTTGCGGGCCCCAATTCCTATACGTACCCCGGACTATTCCATGTAGTGGGGGTCACGACGGGTTGTGGGTGGTTCCTGCTTTGGTGGAGCCTGTTTTGGCGGATTTTGCTTTGTTGTCTAGGTTGCCACTATCCAGGCCAATACCGCGGCGAGAGAAACGCAGATCCACTTCCAGGCTGTTTCCACTATCTTCGTATCCATCTGCTCCTCTATCTCCTCTTGCTTCTTGTTTTCGGCAGCCAGTCCTATTTGTTGCTTGTCGACAGCAACCAGCAGCTCGTCGAGAAAGGCGTCTTCGTCGGCCTTTGTCTGGGCCAGCACTTCTGCCAACATATCTGTATTTTGCTCCGCCATAGATTCTATCCGCCCTAGCCGTCCGTAGAATTCTTCTACATAGGGACCCGGAACAATTTCGGAGACGATGCCTACTATAGCGGAGTCTGTAGGCGGCACTGAGTGGCTAGGCACAATAGCAGAGTCTGTGGGCACAATAGCAGGCGCAGCGGGCACAAAAGCAGAGTTTGCAGGCGCAGAGTTTTTGGGGTCTCTCCATATTCTGTATACTCTCGAACTCCCGATACCAAACCGCTTTTTCGCCTCTTCTACCGCGTATGGTTTGCCTCAAAGGGCGCGGATTTCTTGGATTTGGTTTTGCGATAAATCTCGTTTCATTTTTTCTATGTATTCTCCTTTTCTCTAAAAGAGAATCCGGGAAGAACCCGGGAAGAACCTCGGAAACCCGGGAAGAACCCGGGGAGAACTCGGGAAGAGCCTCGGAAACCCGGGAAGAACTCGGTAACCCGGGGAGAACTCGGGAAGAGCCTCGGAAACCCGGGAAGAACTCGGTAACCCGGGGAGAACTCGGGAAGAGCCTCGGAAACCCGGGAAGAACTCGGTGACCAGGGGAGAACTCGGGAAGAGCCTCGGAAACCCGGGAAGAGCCTAGACTCCACCTAAGATCTCATCTATATTGGAATCCATTACAGACGTCGCCCCTCTGTGGCCATAGGCCAGCGTATCCACACCATTTTTTTCAATCCAACGCTTGGAGTCGGATGGGGATAGTGAAGTCTTTTCCAAATGTTGTCTATATATTTGGTGTTTCTCCGATCGCAGGACCCAACATTGCTCTAAAAATATTATTCATATTTTCGAAAATCAAAATTTTTGAGATATAAACTGTTAAACGCATTGAGGCTAACTGAATTTCATATTTCAGCCATAATTCAACTGATTCAACCCCGATCATTAAAAGCTGAAAGGTTTTTCAAAGCACTTCAAATTATATGCATAGTGTCTTTATAGAATATTTATTGTTTTAAAAATATTTCAGGCCAAAGAAAAATACCGATAATTGAAATATGACCTTGACCGTTGCTTTCTTTGGAAACGGAAGCAGCATTATGCCATAACATCTAATGCTGCACCTTCAGTAAAAAAATCATGCAAATTAGGCCGTAAAAACCGTTTAATTTCAGTAAAAAAAGTGTTAGGACTTGTAACGACACATGACATCATATGACGCTCATCTACTTACAAGGTAAACCATACGTAGAGACTTATATTCAGTCAAAATTTCAGCTTTCTAACTCATCTGGAAGCGATGTTATGCATATTTGAAATTTAACGTCAATGGTTCGAATATTGGATTCGCTATAGAACCATTACCTTTTCGAATTTGGAAAAACGGACACCGGGATGTTCAACAAGAGCGTAACATACATATACTGTGAAATTTTGATGAAAATCGGTCCAGAAATAATGGCTGTAGACCGCGTACAAACTTTTTCACCGGACGTCAAATCTGACGTTATATGACGTCATATTAATATGAAATTCATTGCATTCGAAAGCTCATGGTTTGAAATATATGCCATAAAATTTTCATTGTTCTGGGCTATTGGTAACACATCGAAATTAACACAAATACAAGAGGAAGCAAAAAGGAATAAGAATAATAAAAAACAGAACAAAACCAATAACAAACCCAGTACAAGATAGAACAAATCATGGAGGTGGTATTCTTGTATACCTGAACAGGGACCTGGCTCATTCAAGGGTTGCTGATCTTGAGGTCCATTGGAATGAATCCATATGGGTGAAAGTTGTAGTTAAAACAGAGATATTTCTTATTGGTGTATTTTATAGCCCTAAAACTGCCGATAGCACTTAATTCAGAAATTTCAACCTTAACATTGAAGCAGCCTTACAAATATCTAGCAATGTTGTCATATTAGGGGATTTTAATGAAGATTTGTTAAAATTTAAAAGATGTCATGATTTTAAATTCTGTTCAAATTGTTATTAACTTACCTACTCGTCAAAATGCCATTCTGGACCCTATCTTAATTCCTGTGGATATGGAACATTCTGATTCTGGAGTTATACCATTACCTCCTGCCATTAGTGACCATTGTGCAACATATATATCTCTACCATTCCCTTACTAGATTCAACCAATCTATGAAAGAAAAATATGGTTATATAGTAAAGCAAAGTTTGATATGCTTAATATGAAAATTGAAGATTTTAACTGGGATATTTTGTTTAATGGCTCTGTCCATGAATAATGTGACCCTTTTACTACTACTTTTATAGAACTGATTAAACAATGTACCCCTTTTAAAAATGTATTGATCCGCCCTGACGATCAGCCCTGGTATGACAGTGACATTAGAAGAACTTCTCGCAAAAGAGATAGAATGAAAAACATTGCTAAACAAGTAACTGGTGTTGTATGCAACACATAAAGTCCCCTACCGGCTCCACCTTGACTCAATATGGTAATCAATCCCATTTTTTGCCATATTTTCACTATTTCCGTTACCATAGCAACCACAATTTTAGTCGAAGAACAAAAATAAAATGACGTGCATAATCTACACATTGCCATCTAGTCATATACCAAGTTTCATCAAGTTTGCTTGCTGAGTTACCGCGGGATCCCATTTTTTGCCATATTTTCACTATTTCCGTTACCATAGCAGCCACAATTTTAGTCGAAGAACAAAAATAAAATGACGTGCATAATCTACACATTGCCATCTAGTCATATACCAAGTTTCATCAAGTTAGCTTGCTTAGTTATCGCGGGATCCCATTTTTGCCATATTTTCACTATTTCCGTTACCATAGCAACCACAATTTTAGTTGAAGAACAAAAATAAAATGACGTGCATAATCTACACATTGCCATCTAGTCATATACCAAGTTTCATCAAGTTAGCTTGCTTAGTTATCGCGGGATCCCATTTTTGCCATATTTTCACTATTTCCGTTACCATAGCAACCACAATTTTAGTGAAGAACAAAAATAAAATGAGTGCATAATCTACACATTGCCATCTAGTCATATAGCAAGTTTCATCAAGTTAGCTTGCTTAGTTATCGCGGGATCCCATTTTTGCCATATTTTCACTATTTCCGTTACCATAGCAACCACAATTTTAGTCGAAGAACAAAAATAAAATGACGTGCATAATCTACACATTGCCATCTAGTCATATACCAAGTTTCATCAAGTTAGCTTGCTTAGTTATTAAGTTATCGCGGGATCCAGATTTGAGCGGACAGACGGACGGACGGACAGACTGACAGACGGACGGACAGACGGAGGGCAAACCTATAGTCCCCTCCGGTGTGAACACCGGTAGGGGACTAATTATCAGGCAAATTAAATGATTGGTTAAAATATAAGCATTTTAGGAATAAAGTGAATGATATGAAGAAATATGCCAAGGAATCTTTTTTCAAAATTTAGAAACTAATTTAACTGATCTTAATTGTAACGATAAAGAGGTTTTTGGGAAAAAACATCAGATATTTCATCAAAAACACCTCTTCAATTGTATGTTTCCCACCACTATGTGATGCACTTCCCAATGGTGAAATTAACTGGTATACATCTACACAGGAAAAGGCAGACTGCTTAAATAAATATTTTGTATCAATATCTAATGTAGATGATTCTAAAATTTCACTCCCTAATCTAAATCTAAAAACCACGAAGACATCATTCTTTCTCTTAATATCAATAAAGCAAGTGGAATTGATGGTATAAGTCACAAAATGTTATAGGGGTGTGTAAAACAGTATCCAAACCATTACATACTTTGTTTAACCGCTCTATTGCAGAGGGTATATTTCCAAATTCCTGGAAAAAAGCTATTGTTACACCAATCTTTAAAAGGTCTTTACCATCCAACTTAAGAAAAAGGGTGATAAGTCGTTACCATCCAACTTCAGACCAGTGTCCTTGTTAAACTGCTGTAGCAAAGACCTTGAAAGAGTTGTTTTTAAACATATGTATAACTATTTACATAGCAATAGTTTGCTTTACAAATATCAGTCTGGCTTTCTTCCAAATCATTCAACAACTTACCAACCTATAGATATCTATCACCATATTTGTCAAGCTTTTGACCATGGACACGTTTCTTGTATGGTTTTCTGTGACATCTCAAAAGCATTTGATCGAGTATGGCATAATGGTCTCCTATTTAAACTTGCAGAAAACGGTATAAGTGGAAATCTTTTATTATGGTTAACAAGTAAACATAGAAAACAAAAGGTAGTAATCCAATCTTCTGAATCAAATTTTCTACCCATTAACGCTGGAGTGCCCCAAGGCTCAGTTTTAGACCCACTTTTATTTCTTTTTTATGTTATCGATATCACTGAATCTTTACTTAGTCTTACTAGGTTATACGCTGATGACAATTCCCTTTATTACTCGGCTACTTCAATACAAGATAAAGAGGGTATTATTAATCATGACCTTAATATTATTGCAGCATGGGCTAAACAGTGGTTGGTGGATTTCAATCCAAACAAAACTGAAGCTGTTTTATTGTCACATAGAAAAGATTACCAAGAACCTTGTCTACTTTTCGATGGAGCCAGAATTAAGATAACTAATAGACAAAAACACCTCGGTGTAACACTCGGTGTAGCTCTGGGTAGTGGAATAATCATATTAACGCAAATTTAGAAGCTGCATCAAAAGTTATAAATATCATGCGAAAATTTCAATTCACCCTTACTCGTTCTGCTCTAAATTAAATTTATATGTCATATGTAAGGCTCATTCTTGAATATTCTTCTATTGTTTGGGATGGTTGTACTATTTCTTATTCAGACTCTTTGTAAAAAATACAAAACGAGGCCGCCCGAATTGTAACTGGACTTACTAGATCAGCATCTCTTGAAAATCTCTACTGAGAATATGGTTGGGAAACTCTTGCATGTCGAAGGGCTAATTGTAAAGTTTGTTTTATGTATAAAGTGTCAAATAATCTTGTTCCACATAACAAATCTAATCCATCCTTTAGTTGGTGAAAGGGCTAATTATTCATTAAGAAATGATCAAAATTTTGAGAGCTTACCTATTAAACCATCACTATATCAGAAATCTTGCATACCTTCTTCAATATCACTATGGAATAATTTAGATTTATATATAAGAAGTAGCTCTACATTTAGCTCATTTAAAAGAAAAATTAATTCCAAAACAAAGCCTGAAAAAGTTTCAGATTTTTTCTGTATAGGTAATAGATAATTTTCTATTCACCATGCAAGAAATAAATGTAGCAACTTAAATGAAGACCTTTTTTTTCAAATCATCTGAGACAAGATCCTTTATGTGGTTGTTAAAACGGAACTGAGAGTGCTCAATGTTATTTCTTCCAGTGTGTCAGATTCTCTGACATCAGAATTTCTCTCTTTCAGGTAACAAGGCTTATATAGATATGTTATTTTCTGGGAGTGCTAACCTAACTATTGACCAGACTATGATACTATTTGAAGCTGTCCATACCTATATTTAACAGTCCAAAAGATTTATATAACGCCTTTTTTCTTTCTTTCTTTTCAATAACAAACATATTATAATTTAATCAGGCTGTTTATACTTAAAAATTGTATATATTTTTTTGTTCTCTTGAAAATGTACCTCTGAATATTCAGTGTCTTTTTCTTGATATAGACAAAGAGAAGACTTTCTGAAAAAATATTACTCTGGTAGTAGTAGTGAAATATTTTATTCACTACCAACCTGATTTTGACCTGATGCTCTGCTATTGTTAATGTGATCCTTTAATGTTGTTAATATATTTATTACTATTTTTTTTATCTTAACTTGTTGTTTTATGTCACGTAGTATATTGACAATTTTACAAAAGGTTTTGTATCATTTATATCACCGTCATATTAATGTTGCAAACATGTTACGTTATAGTGGTAATCACATGGATCCGCTCAGAGGCCCATTCCTCTTTCTCTGTCTATCTGTCTCATTCTCTTTCTCTCTCTCCAGTACACATTTTTTGTTGTTATTGTTGATTTTTTTCTTTATGAACACTTATAAGCCATTGTTTAACATTAAATTGTAGGGGAAGGTCCGACTCTAAGTTGGTAGAACTTGTTGATGAACAACCCAATTTCATGTTTTATATGAAGAAAATACGTTTAAACTAAACTAATTTAACCAGCTTAGAAGAAACTAACCAAACTTTGCATAAAGGGTCCCTTTGGTGGATAAACTTGATCAATGCAGAAGCCTGGTTACCATGGCAACCAAAGATATAAAGTATTAGTTGCTTTTGTATTAGAATTTAATTTCATTAATTTCATTTTGAAACAAATGATCACCATATAAAAATGGTTACAACAAGTGTGGTATTTTGAAGAAAAAAAATAGGACCTGAAGATTATGATTTGACTTTCTTAAAACAAATCGGTCTGAATATAATGTTGATCAGATAGGTAGGGTTATTGTGTTATTATTATCAATTTAGAGGCATTAAACTTCTCTGAAACTGATGACAAGAATTCGCTGAAAAGTGGTCAAAATAATCACCTCATAGCTGTTGAAAAACATATGATGCTTTTTAAAATAAGGCTCTCGTGAGAGTTTAAATTTGTGGATATCAAAGTTAAATGGACACCTCGTGTATCTGACTGATGTCACAATGCCAAGTCTTATTATTTAGGTTGATAATACTCAACAATAAGAAATATGGTATTGGGTATAAGTACATGCATGTATCAAACATTTCAGTGATTGCCTCTGAATGTATCAATGCTATTTTTTCATATCATTGTATCGAGCGATTAATGTATATTGTATTGTTTCGTATTGTATTTTAAGCTCTTACCATATTGCGAGGATTGTGTGTCAAACATACAAAATGGAGTTTGGAGGGACGTAGAAAGCATATTTGTGAAATAAAAGATACAGTTAAATAAAGATATGTGTATTTGGTTTTACTTCCCACCAACAATCTTTCATTACACTTAGACCAAACGATGATTGAATTGGGTATATTAAAGTCACCATGTGGACAGGTGGTCAGTTGGTTCCTTGCGGTTTTCAGTTTTCTCCTTAGTATACTTTGATTTATTTGAAACGATGACGTCCAGAAGTGCCCTTGAACTATAATTCTACATAGCTCCATTTTTATTAGCTCACCTGAGCACAAAGTGCTCAAGGTGAGCTTTTGTGATCGCCCTTCGTCCGGCGTCCGTCGTCGTGCGTCGTGCGTC
>CM037783.1:60357212-60407212 GCA_021229015.1 Solen grandis
TGAAAAAAATTTCACTACTACTACCAGAGTAATTTTTTTTCAAAACTTCTCTTTGTTTTAAATAAAGAAAAAACACAAATATTCAGAGGTACTTTTTCAAGAGAACAAAAAAAATTACAATTTTTAAGTATAAAAGCCGATTAAATTATAATATTTTTTAAAGAAAAGAAAGAAAAAAAAAGGCGTTTTTAAAAATTTTTTTGGACTTTTTAAAATGGGTAAGGACAGCTTCAAAAAGTACAAGCTGGTCAATAGTTGGTTACACTCCCAAAAAATAACATATCAATAAGCCTGTTACCTGAAAGAGAGAAATTCTATGTCAGAGAACGACACCGGAAAGAAAAACATTGAGCCTCTCTTCCTTTTTAAACAACCACAAAAAGGGACTTTCTCAGATGATTTGAAAAAAAAAGTCTTTTTTTAAGTTGCACTTATTTTTTCATGGGAATAAAAATATCTATTCCATACGAAAAAACTGAAACTTTTTCGGGCTTTTTTTGGGAAATTTAATTTTTTTTTTAAAGACCCTAAAGTAAGCATTTCTTATATATAAATCTAAATTATTCCATTATATTGAAAAAGGGTATCCCAAGATTTCGATAAGTGATGGTTTAATAGGTAACCTCAAAATTTTATCTTTTCTTAATAAATAATTAGCCCTTTCACCAACTAAAGGAGGATTAGATTTGTTATTGGAACAAAATTATTTACACTTTAACAAAAAAACAAACTTTACAATTACCCCTTTCGACATGCAAGATTTTCCCAACCTATTCTCAGTAGAGTTTTTTCAAGAGATCTTCTGAATCCAGTTAAATTCGGGGGGCCCTCGTTTTGTATTTTTTACAAAGAGTCTGAATAAAAATATAAACCATCCCAAACAATAGAAAATATTCAAAAATGACCTTACATAGACATAAAAATTTTTAATTAGAGCAAACGAGTAAGGGTAAATTTAAAATTTTTTCGCATGATATTTATAACTTTTGATGCAGCTTCAAAATTTGCGTTAATATGATTTTTCCCACTACCCAACACACCGAGTGTTAAAACCGGGGTGTTTTTGTCTATTTTATCTTAATTCTGGCCCATCAAAATAGACAAGGTTCTTGGTAATCTTTCTAGTGCAATAAAACAGCTTCAGTTTGTTTGGTTTGAAATCCCCAACCACTTTTAGCCATGCGCAAAAAAATTAAAGGTCTATTAAAATCCCCTTTATCTTGTATTAAGTACCCGATAATAAAGGAATTGTCCACGTATAACCTGTAAGACTAATAAAAGATTCATGATACGAAACATAAAAAAAAATAAAAGTGGGTCTAAAACTGAGCCTTGGGGGCATTCCCACTTAAAGGGGAAAAATTTGTTTCAGAAGTTTGGGATTACTACCTTTTTTTTCTAGTTTACGTTAACCAAATAAAAGATTTCCACTTATACCTTTTTTTTCCAAAGTTTAAATAGGAACCATTATCCAACTCGATCAAATGCTTTTGAGATGTCACAGAAAACCATACAAGAAACGTGCCCCAGGCCCAAAAGTTTGACAAATTGGTATAGATATCAAAGGGTTGGTAATTGTTGAATGATTGGAAGAAAGCAGACTGATATTTTAAAGCAAACTATTGCTATTAAAAGTTTAAAAATGTTTAAAAACAACTCTTTCAAGGCTTTGCTACAGCAGTTTTTAAAAAGGCAACGGTCTGAAGTTGGATGGTAACGACTTATCCCCCCTTTTTTTTTTTTAAAAAGGTGGAAAACCTTTTAAAATTGGGTTTAAAATATTTTTTTAAAAATTTTAAAATTTTTCCCCAATAACTTTTCCCCCAAAAAATTTTTTCTTTTTAACACCCCAAACAACTTTAACCCTCCCCGGGAAAAAAAAAAAAGCCCCCCTTTTTTTTTTTTAAAAAAAATTTTTTAAACATCACAAAAAGTCAAAAAAATTTTTTAACCCCCCTTTTCCAAAACCAAAATTCCCCCCAAATCAATCCAAAAACAACTTAAAGGGGAAAAACAAATTTTTTTTTAAAAAACCCAACTTCAAAAAACAAAAAAAAATTTAGAAAAAAAACCCCTTCACTTTAACACAAATCCAAACCCCCAAAAACCCCCCCAAAACCTTTTTTCCCCACCGGGGTTTAACCGGGGGCTATATTTCCCTTCCTTTTGGGGCCTTTCATCTTCCTCCTCCCTTTTGCCCCAAAACTTTCCCGGTAAATTAAAAAATAACAGCAATTTATAAACTGGTATATGATAATGGCAATTGAAATTTAGCACTCATTTTTTTTTTTTGTTCTTCGACTAAAATTGGGGTTTTGCATGGTAAGGGAAATAGTAAAAAATTGGCAAAATGGGACCCGCGAAACAAGCAAGAAATTTTGATAACTTGCATATACTAGATGGCAATTTTGATTATCACATCATTTTATTTTTGTTCTTCGACTAAAATTGGGGCTAGGGTAACGAAATGTGAAAATATGGAAAAAAAGGGATCCCGCAAAAACTAACAACAACTTGAGGAAATGGTAATGACTGATGGCAATTTAGATTATGCACGTCATTTTATTTTTGTTTTTCAAAAAAAATTGTGGTTGCTAGGGTAAGGGAAAATAGGAAAAATGGAAAAAAAGGGGATCCCGCGATAACTAAGCAAGCTAACATGAAATTGGTATTGCCTAATGCAATGGAAATTTATGCCGCATTTTTTTTTTTGTTCTTCGACAAAAATTGGGCTGCTATGGTAACGGAAATTTGAAAAAAGGCAAAAAAGGACCCCCGGGGTAACCACAAGCAAACTTGATAAACTTGGTAATACTAGATGGCAATGTGTAGTTTTATGCACGTCATTTTTTTTTTGTTCTTCGACAAAAAATGTGGTTCTATGGTAACGGAAAAATAAAAATGGAAAAAAAATGGTTGTTTACCATATTGAGTCAAGGGGACCCGGAGGGACTTTATTTTTTGCATACAACACCAGTTACTTGTTTACAATTTTTTTTCATTCTATCTCTTTTGCAGAATTTTTCTAATCACGTCATACCGGGGCGATCGCAGGGGGGGATAATACTTTTTAAAAGGGTAATTGTTTAATCAGTTCTATAAAATAGTAGTAAAAGGGCACATTATTCGGGACAAGCCATTAAAAAAAAATACCCATTAAAACTTCAATTTTCATATTAACAATCAAATTTTGTTTTACTATAAACCATTTTTTTTTCATAGTTTGGGTGAATCTAAAAGGAAGGTAGAGATATATTTTTCACAATGGTCACTAAGGGCAGGGGTAATGGTATAACTCCAGAATCAAATTTTCCCATATCCCAGGAATTAAGATAGGCCAGAATGGCATTTTGACGAGTAGGTAATTAATAACAATTTGAACAAAATTTAAAAAATCAGACATTTTTTAAAATTTTTTAACAAATCTTCATTAAAACCCCAAAAATATACAACATTGCTAGATATTTGAAAGGGCGCTTCAATTTTAAGGTTGAAATTTCTGATTAATTGCTATCGGCTTTTTAGGCATAAAATACCCCAAATAAAAATTCCTTTTAACTACAACTTTCACCCTAGGGACATTCCAAGGGACCTAAAGATCAGCAACCCTTGAATGACCCAGGTCCCTGTTCAGGTATACAAGAAAACCCCTCCATGTTTTTTTCATCTTGTACGGTTTTTTATTTTTTTTTGTTCTTTTTTTTTATTATTTTTATTCCTTTTTGCTTCCTTTTGTTTTTGGCCAAAATATTTTTAAAACAAAAAAATTCTATAAAACACTATGCTTTTAAATTTAATTTTTTAAAAAAATTCATTTTTAATGATGGGGGTTTGAATCTTGAATTAGGCTGAAATAGAAATTCATTAGCCTCAATGCTTTAAAAACAGTTTACTCAAAAATTTTTTTTCAAAATAGAAAATTTTTTTTAAGAATTTTTGGGCCTGCATCGGAGAAACACCAATATATAGACCATTTGGAAAGACTTCACATCCCCACCACCAACGTTGGTTGAAAAAAAGGTGGGATGCTGGCCTAGGGGAAGAGGGGGGACGTCTGAAAGGGGTTCCATAAGATGAATTTAGTGGTCTGGCCTTTGGGTTTTCCGAGCTCTTCCCGGTTCTCCCCTGGTCACCGAGTTTTTCCCCTTCCCGGGCCTTTTTCCATTTTTCCCCCGGGGTTTTCCGATTTTTCCCCGGTTTCCGGGCTCTTCCCGATTCCCCCCCCTTACCGTTCTTCCCGGTTTCCGAGGGTTTCCATTCCCCCCCGGGTTCTTCCCCGGGGTTTTCCCGGGGTTTTCCCGGGGTTTTCCCCGGGTTCTCTTTGAAAAAGGGGGAATACAAAAAAAATGAAACGAGATTTATCGCAAAACCAAATCCAAAAACCCGCCCTTTGAGGAAACCAACGGGTAGAAAGCGAAAAAGCGGGTTTTTATGGGGGGGTTTGAAGTATACAATATGGAGAGACCCAAAAAAATCTGCGCCTCAAACCTGCTTTTGCCCGCTGCGCCTCTATTTGGGCCCCAGACCTGCTTTTGGCCTAGCCCTCAGTCCGCCTACAACCGCATAGTGGCACGCTCCGAAAATTTTCCCCGGGCCCTATTAGAAGAATTTTACGGACGGTGGGGGGATAGAATCATGGCGGAGCAAAAACAGAATTTTGGAAAAAAGGTGCCCCCAAAGCCACGAAGACGCCTTTCTCGACACTCGTTCTGTCGAAAAACAAAAAATAGGACTGGCGCCGAAAAAAGAAGAAGGGAAAAGAGGAGCAAGGAAAAAATAGGGGAAAAACCGGAAGTGGATCTGCGTTTCCTCCCGGGGTTTGGGGGGATAGTGCAAACCCAGAACAAAGCAAAATCCGCCAAAACAGGCTCCACCAAAGCAAACCACCCACAACCCTCGTGACCCCCCACAGGAATATCCGGGGACGTAAGGAATTGGGGGGCCCGCAAAAATTGGGTCAAAAAAGGGGGGGAAGCGCTGCAAAAAAACCAAACCCGGGACTTCCGCAAAAAAAAAAAACTAAATTGGGGGGGGGCCCGCAAAATTGGGGTTTTTAAAAGGGGGGAAAAAATTTCTTTTTTCAGACGCCTCTTTTTTTTTAAAATTAGGGTTCAAATGTGCCGGGTTCAAATTTTCATTTGGGGCAAAATTTACCAAACCCCCAAAATAATAACGGGTTTCGAAAAACCAAAAGACACTGTGCTATCCCCATGTTGTCCGGGTTGTACCATCTTCTGGTTGGCCCGGGTAAGTACCACTTGGATACAAAAAAGGGCCGGGAAATTTTGCGGGCGGCCCGCAAAAAGGGATCAAAAAAAAGGGGGAAAGGCTCTCTTTTCAAGAAAAACGCTTGAAAAAGACGTAAGTCATTCGGGGCAAAAGTGATCCAAACCCCGTCGGTTCTACAGATGTGTTGAATAACTCAAAAAACCCTTTTAAAGAATAGAACCAAAAAAAAATTGTATTCAAACATAAAGAAGTTAGGGCCAATTAAATTTTTTTTTAAACATTTCAAAATAGGGCAAAGTTCAAAGGTCAAGGGGAAAAGTCCAAAATGAACATTATTGAAAGGGTTTTTCCAAAAAATTCACATGTGAAATACAGTGCCCCGTTGGTAACGGTTCTGAAAATAACAGGCATTTTAAGTTTTCAAAAGTTACAGAAAAAAAAGGAAAAAAAGTCAAGGTCACTAGATGAAAAACTTGCAAATTTCTGGATAGGCCTTGTCAAGATGAATATCATACAAAAAATGAAAGTTGAAATGGAATAAGAGAGAAGTTAGGCCCCAACTTAAGATTCCGGACGCCCTGACGACGACGACAACACGGACGCCGGAGTTAAAAAAGCACAGGTGGTCTCAACTCATCTTGATATGTGTATTTTGCTGCACGGGATAATAAACTGTTCAATCAAGTGACCGAACTCCTGCGCATACGTATGTGAATAAGTAAATATTAAAGGAATAATATGACATTCACAAAACACGAAAAAAATGGCGTGGTAATGTGATTTTGGCGGACCTTACTGTCGACAAATCAACACACGGTATGTTCAATAATTCATTGATTTACTATACATAACCCCAAAATAGATATCATTGTCAGACAACATAAAAAACAGAAGAACTCTCATCAACTTTTTGATCTAAGGAAGTAAGTACGAAATTTACATTTTTGATTAGCTTGTCGTTTTACTTAAGGTGTTATCTGTTTTTTTAAAGTTTTATTTATGATAATATTTATAAATTAGTTAAACCTTATTTTTACAAGTAATCAAAGTAAAAATAGTGTCACAAGCAAACAAAGAGAGGCTTTTAACAAAACATACGAGAGAATAGAAAAATATTGTACGTGAGTTCCCTACTTCATGAATTTTCTCCCCTGCCCTTCTTATCTCTCTCTCTCTCTCTCTCTCTTCTCTCTCTGTCAGGACTTGTGTGGGGTTTTGTCGAGAAGGGTGGTTAAGTTAACATACAGCGGACTTATCCAATACAAACATCATTAAATACGGATAACAGGATTTAAAATACCTATTTATTTTCCATATACATTATGTTTTCCTTTTAATTTAAGATAGTTATTCTCTTGTATTTTTTAAAATTAATTATTTAGTTCCAATTGTATATGCAAAATACCTGATCAGGGCTCAAAATTAACACTCGCTTTTCGGCAATATCTATATAAAATGACGTTTGCGGGTAGTATAAGCGTCGGTTTGCATTCCAAAAAAAGATGACGTAATAGGTTCTATTTTTATAACGGCGGCCATCTTTTGTAATTATTTATAGTAACTTATTTGCATATAAGCATTTTGGGGGGATGACACGTAGCGCCATGTTGTATCGAGCATGGTTATGGCCATTTTTTGTAAACAGAGGTGACTTGTATACTTACGAGATCTATTCGGGGGAAATTGAGAGTCACTTCCATTTTATCTCAGACAGTGTCAAAAAAATATTCTACTGCTACTTCTAATAATAATGATAATAATAATCATATTGATAATACATTAAATAAATATCTACTATATAGGTACAACAACAACATCAATATTAACAATAATATTTAAAATAATAATGATATTATGTCTACAAAGAAATAATAAAAATTAATATATAAACTACTCTAGAAATATGATCAAGTAAAAAGTCACCCTGGATACTAAAAATGGCCGTCACGCATCGCAATACACACAAAGAAAAAAAAGACCCGCCTACAACATGGCCGCTACGTTTCAACCCAACAAAATGCTAATATGCAAATGAGTTACTATAACATAACTAACTGCCACCCGTTCTAAATTAGAACCTATTACTCATCTTCGTTTGATCCCAAACCACGCTTTAAAAAACTTTTGCGAGTTATTTTTTAAAAACCCCACATTTTTTGTTGTTGTTGTTTTTTGCGAGTAAAACTTTGCTTAAACATTTCTCTTAAGGATAATTTCAATAAGATTATCAATAACTCATCAAAACTAAACAATCCAAACTTGTTTTTAAATCACAAGCGAAATTTACACAGGTAAATGTTGTATGACTGGTATTAAACGGCGGTCCTGTCCTGTCGACCTACGGTACACAACATCGGACCATATATGTTTGTACAACGTTAAATGTCGCATTTGACGTTATAAGTCGCAAGGCTGACGCTAAATGTCCTAATCAACGCTAAATGTCGGAAAACCCCATGACGTTTAAATGGCCCTCTGTTTTCGCCCCCAAATTTCGTAAAAACGCACTGCCGCTATATGTCCAACATCAACATTAAATTCGCACTCCTTCAAAAGCCTTCTTTTGTATTGGAACTGACCCAGTTGAAGCTCCCGACTATCCCGGAAATGAGCCCAGGGTATACCAGGATGAACCGGTCCACCTTTTCTTTGTTTTGGGTTTTAGATATAAAGGATGTTTACTTTTTTGAGTAGGAGAGAACTCCTATTGTCTTAAAGGCATCTCAAAACCCTTATATAATGACCCCCCCCCCCCCCCCCCTTTTTTCACCCACCCCACTATCTTACCGAAAAACCGATTTAATTTAAGTATTTCACGAGTGAAATTATATAAACTTCACTCCCTTATAACAGAAATTAATAATCCATTTGTGCTTCTTTTTAAGCGTTTCCACAATAGTAAAGTTAAAACATGATTCAAATCAGGGCATACATAGTTGATTTAGAGGTGTACGCGCGACACATTTTTTTTTCTCGGGAGGTCCGGGGTCCTCCCCCTGAAATTTAATCACATAATACAGGCCCGGATTCACAGGGGGGGCCGAGGGGGCCTTGCCCCCCCAGCTGCCCTGGTTATACATTTTTTTCTAGGCTATAAAATACATTGATTACATAATGTTTGAGCTGTCTAGAGGAAAACCCCATCGTTGGCCCCCATACTGAACCAACCGCATAACCACCTGACCAGCCAGATCTCCTATTGTCTTAAAGGCATCTCAAAACCCTTATATAAGTGACACCCCCCCCCCCATTTATTCACCCACCCAGCATGTGTGGGCATCTGTTTTCTGATAAGCCAGGCTGCCACAGTCTGTCACGGTGTGTCTGTCACACAGGTATTGTTCAAGATCCAAGTGTATGAACAGAACAGAACATTTCTTTATTTTCATCCAGTATACAAGGTATACAGAATGGAGATTTGCAAGAAATACACAAACAAATGTATTTCAGTGAGTGTGTTAGGCAGTGTCCAAACGTGACATTCGACAAAATAGAGAGAAGAAATACTAGGAAAATGTAGAGGGAGGGATGTAAATGGTGAGATAATAGCAAAAGAGGAAGTAGTCATGTTATTTTAGTCAACAGTGTACATCAGTAAGTCGTTCGATGTATGATCCATAGTGTCTGGAGCTAAAAAATAATAATATATTAATTAGTTTCACAAGAGGGAATATATGATTATATAAAATATCACAAATGTTGAATGGTATTTGCCCCTTACCTTAAATGTTTATCTAACCGTTTTGTTGCATAATCAACAGATCAAACAGAGAGACGCGTTATTAAGGGTAAACCAAAGGTCACAGTGTAGCCTAAAAAAATAACAAGGTAATCGGTATACAGCGGTCATAAAAACTAGCACAATACACTAATTGTACATGGAATGCACGTGGGTTTTGGGATAATCGTGATTCGCCGGCCGATGTCGACAGAATGAAGACGAGGTGGTGAGTTATTTACAATTATCATGCCAATTTATAGGTTTTTTGAAAATAATGTATTAACATATAACCGGTTGTTTTAGCTTCATGAAATGGAAAGAATATCATTGAACATTTTGTAATACAGTGTGGTTACTTACAGACAGCAATAATGAGACTAGTAATAGGGTAACAGTTCAGTCCGGAGGCATTGGTACTTTTTTTTTTATTCTATAAATCAATTAATAATGGTAGTGGCATACATGTAATTTGTGTGTGATCATCTGACAAATCAGTTAAGTCGGAGCGGGGACTAACAGTATTCATTATTAATTGAGTAAACAAAGATAATTGCCTTAAATGGATGAGATTTTTGCAATTAAGGAGAGATGATAAAGAAACTGTGGTTGGCGATAAGAGTTGTCCAATGTATCTTTTTTGCTGTTCTTGGAAATAGTTACAGAATAGCAAGTAATGATTTTCATCACCAACACTGTCTGTATCACAAATATGACATTTTCTATCCTGTATGTATGCTATATTTTGGGGGTTGAACATAGTCATTCACAGTTTGTAAAGGAAATAGTTGTGAATATACCAATTACGCAATCCTAAATACCAGAAATTATTCTATCAGTTCTTTTTTATTTAATTAAATATAAATCTTTATTTGTTTTCTTTCTTACTTTGTTGGTTGATTTTGTTATTTCTTGTACATTTTGTTATTTCTTTCTTTCATTCTTTTAGTTCGCATATATATTTTAATTTATATTTTATTTTGATTTTTAAAATTTATCATAAAAAGCGACATTAAGTTTGGAAATAAATTATGTATTACTAAATACTTTCATTCTCTCAATTCTTCCCTCAACTCATGTTTATGCCAGAAAATCAACACTGTTTTAAATACTTGATTTTTGTTTGTTATGTCATAATAATATAAATGAAGAAGAAAAACAACACTCATGATTTTTCCAACGCCTCCTCGTGGTGGCCTGGATGCAGTTTATTCAATAAGAGATATTCTGTTGAATAAAATGTAACGAAACGTTTCTAACAAAAGCAATTTAAAAAGTCATTCATTGTTAGAATAATGTCCTTCAGACTCATTTTAAGTCATTTTGAATACTAAAACTTGTATCTCTTTCATGTATTTTCAAAATCAAATATTTAACTATGAAATAAATACATAATCATGCAGTTACAAAATTGACACCTAGTAATTAATGCAATAAAGACTATGTAAGGGATCATACAGTAAAGAACCCACATTATCACTAACATTTATTAAAATGTTTATGGCTTTGTGTAAAACTAGCCTACTGTCTCACTTCCAAACTAGCAGGTAATTTAGTTTTGCATTAACCCATCAGAGGTTTTACTGTGACAGATTAGTACTATATTTTCTCACAAAACAATAACAAAAGTAGCGGTATAGACGGAATATGTGCTGAAATTTATAAAAGTTCTTTTAACCAAATAAACCCTTTTTAATAACATTGTTTAAGGTGTCACACCACTATCAAAGTACTTCCGGGTCGTAGGGTGATGAAGTAGTACCTAATGAAAAATGAAAGGGTGGACATCAAAGTCATATTTTCCCCAGAAAACACTGAATAACTGCAACACATTTAGCCTGTGTGGTGAGATACATGTATTTTTGACCATTAACTTGCATTTAATAGTTGTATTAAGGGATTACTTTCCTACAGGATGTTGGGAGAGCTGCAGAGGTAATGCGGCTCAGAGGTCATGTTTGTTTTGGAAATTTTGACAGGTAGCCGGGAAATGTGAAATTTGTGAAACGATATATTTTTTTGTGCCTAAATCTGTTGATTTATGAATGGTCTACATGAAACTAGACCAGAAATATTCCAACGAACATTTGGAAAGTAGGAACAGGCCTCGAAAGTCGGCCAAGTTACTATAGATTATATAGGGACAAAAAGTAGTGGTGTGACACCTTAACAGACTTTTTGACAAGGGAGAATACCCAAAACGTTTTGCAGAAGGGATTATCTGCCCAATATTCAAAAGTGGCAATCCAGACGACCCAAAAAACTACAGAGGTGTCACTCTCATCAACATACTATCTAAGATTTATTCACAAGTGTTATTAAACATGCTAACGAAATGGTGCACTAAACATTAAAATATAATCGAAAATCAATTCGGCTTTCAAAAAGGGAAGTCTACTATAGACTGTATATTCGTTTTACATTCTATAATTGCAAAATCACTTTCACAAAAACAGAAATTATACTGCGCTTTCCTTGACTTTGAAAAATGTTTTGACAGAATTGACCGTTCATATCTTTTTCTCAAATTGATACACGCTAATATAAGTTCCAAATTTATCAATGCACTCACGCATGTACAGTGTTGTGAAAGCATGTATCCGTCACAATGGACAAACTTCCTCATTTTTTGACTCAAACATCGGTGTCAAGCAGGGAGACCAATGTTCCAGTTTATTATTTCTCTTCTTCGGAATGATATTTTAACTCATATTAATAGCGATATTGACGGCCTGTTTAGACTTGAAGAAATAAAATTATTCATATTACTATTTGCTGATGACGCTGTTGTCTTTGCACATACTCCCGAGGCACTACAATCCTTACTCAATGATATGAACAATATTGCAACATCTGGAATTTAAAAGTAAATACAAATAAAACAAAAGTTATGATTTTCGAAAACGGCAGACATACAAGACATGATTTTAGATATAACAACATTGTATTAGATATTGTAGATAATTTTCGTTATCTTGGAATAACTCTGTTCAAAAATGGGAAATGGTATCGAACACAGAAAAAACTTGCTGATCGATCTTTGTTTGCACTACATAACTTATTTATAATTTTTAATCAGATAGATATAACAACAAAAGATAAATGTTACCTATTTGATAGTCTCGTTGGATCTGTACTCAATTATGGTGCTGAAATATTTGGTTATTACAATGCTACAAATATTGAACAAATTCATAATAAATTTATGGGGAAAACACTTTGTGTAAAGAAAAATACAAACATTGATGGATTATATGGTGAATTAGGGAGATATCCCATTATGATAAGACGAAAAATACTTATGATGAAATACTGGGTAAAAATCCAAAATTACAATAATGAGTCGCTAGTTAAAAGGGTTTATAATATGTTGAGAAAAGATGCAACAATAATAATGGTTACTGCGGAATAAATTGGACTGCACATATAAAACAAATATTAAAGAAAAAATAATAAATAATAGTAATAAATCAAATTAAAAGAAAGAATTTTAGACATATATAAACAATCATGGAGAAGTAATATTTATGATTCAAACAGACTAGAATTTTACAGTAAATACAAATATGATTTAAGTATGGAGAAATATCTTAATTATATCATTATAGATAAATACAGAATATGTCTAACAAAATTTAGGCTCTCAACGCACAATCTTTTAATAGAAACGGGACGACACACAAACCTTCCCAGAGATGAGAGAATATGTCCAATATCATTTCATTCTAATCTGCCCAAAAATATAGGGAACTTAGAAGGAAATTCTTACCAAAATATTATTGCCAGTGGCCAAATATTAATAAATTCGTATCTATAATGAGTTCATCTTCTGTACGTTTAATAAATAATGTAGCTAAATTCTTATATTTTGCCTTTCAGCTTAGACAAACAGATACTGTTTAGTATATTATAAGTCGTAATTATTATTGTGTCAAACTTATAATACATTTATTTTCAGGTAGGATATCAACGACCTGCTTCTCAGAAAAACATGTTATGTCTCACTTTTTGTGCATGTGATTTCCTTTTCTTATAAATGTTCAAATGGCTATGAATGTATATGTTCTATGCTAATAAACTTATGTTATGTTGGGTTATGTTATATTGGCTAAAGACCCCCTGCAGTGATGACCAGCAATTAGCAGGTCTGGGGCTCAGTGGGATACCACATTCCTTTCGAGATGCCTTTAATCCCCCCCCCCCCCCCTGCTGTTAATGTGTAAGTAATCCGAATCGGCAGTCATCCATGACTTAGTGATAAGCATGTGTTTAAGGTACTGTGTATGCAAATTGATTGACACTTTCGTCTGCCGAACGATCTAATGATTGAAGAAAAATAGGCAATTACAAAAACTTTATATCAGTAAAACTATTCTAGACAGGTGATGTTTAGGAAATAGCATAAAAATCGATTAGTATAAAATTAGCCACTAAAAACAACAACTAAGTTGGACATTAAAATGTAATTGCTATCGAAATATTTTCACTAGAGCCCAAAGAAATTATTGATTTAACAAATAACTTTGACTAAATCTAATCAACGAAATTTAAAATTCACTTTTCTCTACATCTATAAAATTTTAAATCTTGAATTAAAAGCGGGCAATTTAACTGCCAGGTTGATGAACTTTCAGGTATGAAAAATTGCCGATTTTTTTTTTTTTTTTTTTGAAAAAAAAATTAAAAAGCTATATTCTGCAGGGAAGATGCATACCTATCGCTAGCCATGTAAATTAAACTTTATCAGAAATGGGTTGTGTCTCTAAATATCATCAGCTATACTATTTTTACGTAACTTGTAAGTATTATTTTAACGAAGCAGTTAAATTCTTCTTAACTCTCTCAATATATAAATACAACAAGAGCTGTCCATAAGACAGCGCGCTCGACTTTTCTCAGTTCGCCATTATAGAAAGGGCTAATCTTTGATGTTATTAGAGGTTGTTGCCCAACCTATTTGCTGTTTGTAAATACAGCCAAAAAATATCTAAGTATAAAAGGGTAAAATTGAAAATACACTGCATATAGGATTATGGGCCCTGCCAGTAAAGTTGAGGTAGTGTGGGTAAACAATAAATAAATATTCCAAGTTATGGTGGAATACCTGTGATAGTATTGAAAATATACAACTTTTTAAAAAAATTAACCATGATATCGGCTGTTTTCTAAGTATGAAAGGGGCATAATTCAAGAAGTAGTACAGCCAGGGGCCTTGCTAGTAAGGCAGAGGTAGTGATGGTGAATAAGTACTTGAAGTTTCAGTCAAATACATGTGATAGTACAACTATGTAAAAACATTACCATGATTTTGGTTGTTTTCTAAGTATGAAAGTGGCATAACTCCAAAAATAGGGTAGCCAGGGTTGTGGGCCTTAGAAGTAAGGTAGAAGTGATGATGGTGAATAAGTATTTTAAGTTTGGGTGGAATACCTTTGATAGTATTTAAGTTATTGATGTTTGAAAAAAAACTTTAACCTTGTGTTGCAACGCCGACGCCGACGCTGACGCCGACGCCGACGCCCGAGTGACAGTATAAGCTCTCATTTTCTTCGAAAAGTTGAGCTAAAAAGTAGGTCTATACATCATCATGTTCACTTTTCTTATTATATACGAATAAGATAATAATAATTATTATAAAATATGTGTTTTTTATTTATAGATATTTAAATGAGATAAGTTTCAAATCTAATCTAGGTAATCAGTTATTGATCAAGTTTTTGATAAGTCAACGAATACCAATGCACAGAATACACAATTTATGTGCAAAATAAAACGGATATTGAAGATTTTATATTAAATATCAACATCTATTGTTTGTTTTGTCACTGATTAAACACTTAGAAAAACCAAAATGTTTCAACTAAAACTAAAAATGTACCAAAAAAATGACACACAAAAGGGGCCCAAACCTACCCTATAACGGGCGCCTGGTTTTTTTTCTGAGAATTTCTGTGTGAAGACTGCTTCCAGATCGACAATTTGACAGAACAGAACAAAAAAATATATATATACTTTTTGCATCCATGATACGTGTTTCATTTCCGGAAGAATCAAAAGCTACACTTTATTGTTATTTGACAATCAAAATAAATAATAATAATAATATAAATATAAAGGAGTTGAACTAGCACACATTTACTATATATTTGCCTGGACCATTTCATTTCGAATTATAAATGCCTCATAGACATATCTTGACAATTGTTTGACTACTGATATATTTGAACACTGTAATAAATTAACAAACTTGAAAACACTAGGACGCCTATAGTAATAAGAATTAATATACTTTTTTCGGATAGTTGCATAAACTGGACAAACAAGTAGAAAGTGGAATTCATCTTCTATATCTGAACCATTACAAAAATTACATACACGCATATGACGTTCTTCTCGGTTTCGGGCAAACCTACCTGTCACTATACGCAAACTATGCGCAGAAAGGCTAAATCTAGATAAAGCTGATCTTAATTTCTTAGGTAACACACCAAGATAATCCTCATATTTAAAGTAAATTTATAATTTTTATACAAAGTAAGAGCATTACTATTATCCAAATCCCTTTTCCACTGTTGCTTAAAAACATCGAGTACCCGCTCTTTAAAACATATATGAAACGTATTTAAGTTAACAGAATAAGGGGAAGACCAAACATAAGAATATCCATAGTTGTCTAAGAGCTGTTTCACATTACTTGCCCAATTTACTACACCAACATTACAGTCATCTAATAGCTGCTTGTATACTGTTTTTATTAAAATATTGTCTGAAGTAACCACTTTGCACCAATACTTAATAATGCGGACAAATCTTGAAACATACAATGGATATCTACCAAGCTCTCCATACACACCGACACTGGTGGTTGATTTTCTAACGTTCAAAAATTGTTCAGTTGAATTTCAAATGCACCCGCTCAATTTGTTTTGCTTTCCCAAATCCCCAAATCTCACTTGAATAACTCAGTATAGATCCAACAAAGGCGTCAAAAAGTTGACACATCACCTTAGGCGATATATTATAACTTACATGTTTTATATAACAAGACGTTCAGTGCTTTTAGACTTTTATCTACGAGTGATTGTTGATTTAAAACAAACGAACCTGTATAATTGAAAACAGTGCCTAAAAAATTAAAATCGCTTACAGTTTCTAAAATACAATCATTATATGTCCATGCCTCATTAGCCTTCAAATTACCGCGCTTTCTAAACACCATCACTTTTGTTTTACATATATTCACAACCAAGTTCCATTTATTACAATAATCCGACAACAAATCAAGACTATGTTGTAAATCTTCAGGACTATTACCTAATATCACCATATCGTCAGCAAATAACATTAATATAAACGTTAAATTATTAAGAGTTAATCCACATTCATTGCTATCCTGTAAGAACAGTTCTAAATCTTCCAAGAATAAGGAAAACATAATCGGCGAAATTACCTCCCCTTGTTTCAAACCGACCGCACATTCAAAAAAGTCCGAATAAGAATTACACCCCCTAATACATTGCTTAACAGTACTATACATACCCCTAAATATCCTTAAAACCTTCCCACTTATCCCCATTTTATATAGTTTAAACCACAGACCGTTTAAATAAACACTATCAAAAGCTTTACTTAAGTCAATAAATGCACAATAAAGTCTATTTTTTTTAGTTAAAATATTCTGGATAACAGCATTTAAAACAAAAATAGCATCAACAGTAGATCGACCCTTACGAAACCGAAACTGTGCATCACTTATAATATTGTTTTCACCGGCCCATGTATTTAACCTGTTATTGAATACTGATGTAAATAACTTTGAAAAACAACTTACTAACGTGATACCGCGGTAATTATTTACATCATTAACATCGTTCTTTTTGTGAAGTGGTATTATGATTCCCTCAGTCCAACTACAGGGGAAATGTCCTGTATCTAAAATAGAATTAAAAATATCAACAATATACGGGGCAATGATATCTACTGTTGCAATGAAATATTCATTCAAAAGATGATCATTCGCATAAGATTTGCCTGTTTTTAAATTACGAATAGCAGCCTCAACCTCAGACAATGTAATCCGTTTATCAAGATCTTCAAATTTACAATCTGACCCATTAAATTCATAACTACGACAAAAATCCTCAGCTCCTTCATCTATCAAGCTTGAAGTATTGATTTGCATATCTGAAAAATATTTATAAAAAATCTTCCAGTACAATTCTTTTTCTTCGAGAATAATTTCCAAAAATCTTTAGGTTTTTTATACCTTAACTTTTCGAATTCTAAAACCTTAGCCCGCTCATATTTCCTCTTTTTTATTCTTATCATTTTCTTGTAAATTGATTTTAAATTACACATATTTAGCCTATTTTCGTCACTTTTACAACGATTAAATATAACCAATGCGTCCTTGTACTCTTGCTTTGCTTTGAAACATTCAGAGTCAAACCATTCTGTCCGTTTACTCAGTCTCGTGTCTTGTAGTTCTGACGTCACACAATGCTTACTACATCGGGTTTTATAAAATAACGGAGTGGCCACTTCATTAATAATAGCAGAAAAAGTATCCACGGCATTATCAATCGAACACGGATCGTTATGATGTAAGTCATTTACCAACCGGTTAAAATCAGGAAGCCTAGAAATAATATTGGCACGAAATTCATGCCGCTTATCATTATCCCACCTTATATAAGTTTGTGTATACTGTTTACTATCACTCGGACGCATGTGAACGGTATTAATAACAAATGACACGGGTGAATGGTCTGACCATTCACACAATGGCTGAACCTTAAAATCACCAATACAACAAAAATCGTCCTGACTCATTAGAACATAATCAATTACACTAGCACCCGAGTGACTAACAAAATATAATTTTCGTTGTTTGAATTGATGAATAAGACGAAAATTGTTTTCCCTTGTTACGGTTAGTCCGATAGGTGGCGTGTTTATATGCACGTGGGTTTCGTGTTTGGATATTAAGTTCATTCAGCCTTGGGACCGACCAGCTTTAGACGTGTTTTTATTTTTACTTAGAGACATTCTTTGCAGATAACGTCTGAAAGCAATGACTTAAAATGTTATCTGATATGATTTATATAACCTCATATTTAAGTTTTGATTTGTTTAGTTGTAACAAATGAATAAACGGTCGGTTGGTCTCCCAACGGCTTATACCAATATTGTGTATATGTTGTTCTATGTGGACATAAGGTATATATAGCTATCGGAGGGAGTCGAAAGGGAAAGCATATTCTCCAATCGAGTGATCACAACCTAACCTACCGTTACAGATACGCAACGAGGAAGCCTTGCACATTTCTAGCATTTTCAGACCATGTGAATTTACCGTTTTGTCCATCGAGCTACATTCTAAAGCTATATCTGGAATATAATCATCAGCATCCAAATATTCATTGAATCTATCATAGGCGACATAATCAGGCCTATTTCCCGTACGTGCATTAAAATCTCCGCATACAATAACTTTACCCAAAGCTTGGAAATAATTTATATCCGTCTGCAATAAATCAAAAAGATCGGAGTCAACAACATTATTCATTGGTGAATTTTCAGGCCACACATAAACACCTGCAATATAAATGTCATGTACAAAATTAAAGAAACTTTTACATAGCTTAGTCCATACAATTGTGTCAAATTGGTTCCTCACAATTTCAATACCCCCCGCTTATTCTGAAATTTTCTGTACAAGTTAATACATTTATAAGTAAGTAAGTAAATATTTTATTATTGTGACATGTGCATTAAATACAATATCAAACAAGTAATATAATATACATATTTTAGATATAGCACCCGGCCCAGTGGACCTATATGTCACCAAAAAAAGGTAAATTCGTAAATTATAAAGTTCAACTTTAGATAGCCATAAAAATGTGAAATGGTATATTAAATGTTGTTATGTTAAGATCAGTTATACATTAATGATCGTCTATATAAATAAGATCTTACAATAAGTTTGGCCGATTTCCTGGGATAATTTGTAAGAATGGTTTTCATTTGCTCATTAGCTGCTAATGGTAATACTGGTGTAAAATTAATGTCTGTTAATATTCCTCTCCTTATATCATCATATCTATCACATTCTATTAAGAAGTGCACTTCGTCCTCTATAACGTCGGTTGAACAAAATCTACAAAGCCTTGCTGTAACGGGCTCCCTATCATAGCGTCCAGTCTCTATGCGGAGTGGCAGTATCGCACAAAAGCGATCGTTCGTATTTAGACAAGTTCATGGTTACATATATATATTTATATGTGCTAATATCTAATTGTGACATTTTATTACTCCATGATTCATAAAGAAATGTTATGTCATATTTACACAATGTATTTACAAAGCCGCTATCCTCAAGTTTGTCCTGGGTAAGACCATGAATGTTCCAAGAGAGTAATTGGAGTCCAACTCCCGGCTGATCCTATGCATTGTTGCCATCGGGGCGAACAGGTCAATTTGACAGTCAGTATCATTAAGGTCGAACCTATTCCCTTCCACATTTTTGACAAAATGATTATGTTTAACGTAAAAATTGATTTTTTTCTCAGTCTTTGACAAAACTGTCTTTTACACTGTTGAGTCAAAAACTAATGATCACAAGTCACTTTTTGTGGTTCAGGAAACCCTTATTAAATATTTTATGCCAGTTTGTGAATGAAAATACAAGATAAGCCCGTATTTCTTACCCGGAAGAAGTAATGCCCTTTCAGTAATATCAGTGTCTCTCCCCCCCCCACCCCCCCCGTTATTTTTATTTTATTTTTATTTTTGATCGGGGCCTGTAAATGCAATTGTAATCAAATTTATACGACGATTGCACAGCAGTTATTCAATAACATGACTTTGCGCCGGTAAAAGATAACATTATATCGCTCAATGCTTAAGGCTCGGTCCCACTTTGCATTTTTTTTTTTTTGCCTCGGGGATGGGATGCATACGTACTCCCGATGGAAATAGCGTCGCGAGCCATGTGGAGTCATTGAAATTTTCCCGATGTGTTCTCGATGTTTTATCGGGAAAACAAGCCGGGGAAATATCCGCAGAGAAGCTCCGGTCAGCATTCACGGAGCTTCCGCGATTTTTTTCCTCCGATGAATCCCCGATGCGTCTGTGATGTCTCGCCGAAGTATCAGGGGGTCATTCGGGGATGTTCGGCGGCCTTTCTGTAACACATTCCCGATCTTATGGTTGAATCTCATAATATTTGCAAAAAAAAAAAAAAGAAAATAAAATGCCAAGGGTTGAAATTAGTTTCTGTTTTGGCCAGTCTTAGACTGAGGCGGTCAAAAAGGCCATTGGACATTGCTTAGGGCATCCCCTTAAACCCCCCAAAAGTCTTCTCTTGACTTTGTCGCTTAATTCCACCATCAAATTTTCATACTCTCAATAATCTTCCCCGGGTTCCGGTCATGGCGGGTTAAAAAAAAAATTCACTGGTCGAAAACATAAACAAATTGAAGTTTCTAAGTGTATACAAGTGGGGAAAATTCACTTGAAAGGAGATGAGACAAGTTTAGGAGTTAAGTGGCATTTATCGAGAAGGTGACTACATTTGTATAGTTATTTTCGGCAATTTAATCGACTTTCTAATAATTCCTTTGTGTAGATGTATATATCGTTACGCGCCAGTGACCATTGACTATTGACTATAAATATCACCACGTTAAACCCGTGCACCATCCACGCTGAATTTTTTCTAATCTATACTGTTCGCAATACTATACGTGACTTCATCTCTATGAGCGTTATAACACCCACCACTGGTAAAACTGAGAGGAAACGGAATTTATCATCCCCTCTTGAAAACACTGATTTAAAGAAAAGCAAAGCAAACGTCACATCCCCACAGTCCAACATGTCTTCGATTAATGAACTAGAATGTGATCAAAATCTAAACCCCGATCATACTCCTCATCAAGCTAACATTGTTCTCAGTCAGTCTGACCTGGAACAGATTGGGGCCATGCTGGAGACGACATTTGAAAGGTCTTTTGAATCCCGCATGTCGCGACTCGTGACTTCTGTTGTCGATGAAGTAATGTCTCGTTTTGGATCCAGATTAACTGAACTTGAAGGGGAAAATGCTTTACTCAAGCGTAGGATACAGGACCTTGAAAATAAAGCTGATTCTGCAGAACAGTATAGTCGCAGAAACTGCATCCGCATCTCTGGCATCCCTGAAGACCCGACCGAAAGTACTGACCAGAGGGTACTTGATCTTGCCAGCGCCTTACAGGTAGACCTCTCAATTGACGAGATCGATAGAAGCCATCGTCTCGGGAAGAAGACATTTGCTTCAGTTGCCTCTGCCAAAGGAAGCTCCCGTCCCAGAGACATTATTGTTAAATTTTCTACGTATAGAGCCAGACAAAAGGTCTTCCTATCCAAATCAAAACTCAAATCTTCTGGCAACCCCGGGGTATATATCAACGAGGACCTCACTCGCACTCGCAGTTCCCTCTTCTACGAGTCCAGAAACCTGATGAAATCTAAACATCTAACTAGCGTTTGGACATGGGATGGCACCATTATCGTGAGAGACAAGGAAGACAAAATCCATCGCATTACATCCAATGACGACCTCTCCGATATGAAGCGTCACATCGATGTGGCGTAACTAACTGCGGCCACTATACTACAACGCCGTGTGTAGGTGGTGCCTGTTCACCTACATACACTTGATTTGTTTAGGAGTGTTTGGTCTGTGTGTATACCACCCTTCTCCTAAAATGTACTTTTTTACTTAACTTAATTAGATAACACTTTGTGAATATTGTTATTTGTTCACTCATTTTACGCTCCCTTCCCTGATTCTCTCTCTCTCTCTCTCGCTCTCTATTCTGAACATTTTTTTTTCTCTCACTCAGTAAATGTTACATTGTTCTTCATTATTTAATTTAATAATATCATCTAAAAAATTGCCACTGTTCTCTCATTTTACTCTTCCTTTCCCGATTCTCTCTCTATCTGTCTTTATCAGATAAAAAAAATACATTCAGATTTAATGCCATTCCTTACAAATAATGTTATATGCTTCACCCATAACGATGTATAATCAAGTATATTGTTACAGAGGTACTCAACGTTCAAACGAATAAATATTGTTGTAGGCTAGCATATGTGTAAATAATAGTGTTATTGTATGTGAACGTCCCTGTTTGTATATAAGATATGAATCTCTCAAAAGTAAATGTGCATTTTTATTTCTATATATTGTCCGCAATTGTCGTTGTTCACTCATTCTCACCTTTTCTCTCAGATCATTTTTTCCCTCTCGTTTTAATCTGTAAATGTCACATCTGTCTTTCATTATTTGATCTAATAATAATGTCAGAAAAATTGTCTATTTTCTCTCATTTACTCTCCCTTCCCTAAATATCTCTCTCTATCTCTCTCTATCAGATAATAGTTAAGGAAAAATAATAATAAACTCAGATTAGATTTAATGCCATTCCTTACAAATAATGTTATATGCTTCACCCATAACGATGTATAATCAAGTATATTGTTACAGAGGTACTCAACGTTCAAACGAATAAATATTGTTGTAGGTTAGTATACTTGTAAATAATTGGGTTTATTGTATGTGAATGTTCCTATTTGTATATAAGATATGAATCTCCCAAAAGTAAATGTATCTTTTTTTCTGAATATTGTCTGCATATTGTCTGTTGTTACATTCTCATTCTCATTCTCTCTCACCCCCCCCCCCCCTCTCTCTCTCTCTCTCTCTCAGATTACTCCTTTTTTTTTTTTTTTTTTTTTTTTTTTTTTAACTCTGTAAATGTCAGATTTGATTTTCATTACTAAATTTGATAATGATGTCTGTATATTGTCTCTCTTCTCAAATTCTTGTTCTCCCCCCCCCCCCCCTTTCTCTCTCTCTCTCCATTAGACCATTTTTTTAACAGACTTCATGCCATGCTTTACAAATAATGTTATAACGATGTATAATTAAGTATATTGTTACAGAGAAACTCAATGAACAAACTAATATATATTGTTGTATATTAGTATACTTATAAATAATTATGTCATTGTAAATATTCCTATTTATGTTTAAGGAGTACATCTCTCAAAAAGTAAATGTCACATATTGTTCTTCATTATGTATTTTGATAATATCGTCTGAATATTTGATTACTTTTAATAAGGTCTTGTCTCCTAATTATTATAAGACAAGCGTCGTACATACATGTATATCAAAGCTCCATATATACTATGGTACATGAGGGAAGATAAATATGTGTTTTACAAACACTTCTTGTATAGTATTAACTTTATTATCAAACTTCTCATTCAAATTCCCTCAAGCCAATACCCGAAGTGGACATATGAATAAGTACATACAATCTAATCGCTGTCTTGCTAGTTCAAAAAGGTACTCTCAGTTTGCTGCTTGATATGTGAAATTTATATTTTCTCCATTTATTTAGAATGTTTTCGACCATGAAACACATTGCATGATATTTACTTTATTTTATTTTTTTTCTTTCCAAAATGTTTAATTACCCACTCTTCTTTCAATCTCGAGGCCCCCATCTTGTCATATTCTTAAAACCAGGAGGTAACCTATATAACTTTTGTGCGACTGTACTCTCTCATAATGCTAGCTTTTAAGCATCCTTGTCGCTCTTCTCTTTATCCAGAATATTTCCAGTGTCGCAGTTCATATTTCCTTGTGTTTGTTTTCATTTCCTTTCTTACTGATAACTCTGGACTGGTTAGTTACACCCTATCTTCTGTTCTGATGATTGACAGCACCAGAGGTAGACTTGTGCTGTTAAATTGTAGGAGGACACAGGGTTCCCTTAAGTTTGAGCAACATTGTATTTTTTCACTAAAACTTATTGGATCACTACTAGTTACAGTATTACTTTATCTTGCTGCGATAATACTTATAATATCTGGCGACATCCATCCCAATCCTGGACCATCGTACAGCTCATCATCCACTGACAACTCATTTCAATTCACTGACTTACTTACTTCTGGTCTCAGTGTGATGCATCTGAACATCCAGAGCCTACTCCCAAAAATTGATCTCCTTCAAATTGAGGCCCAACCATTCGACATTCTTGTTTTCACTGAAACGTGGCTGTCTAATGCGGTTGACAACAATGACCTTCTTATTCAAAATTTTGACCCTCCTATCCGTAGAGACCGTCCTAATAGAATTGGTGGAGGTGTTGCCATTTATATTCGCTCTGGTTTAAAGTGGTCTCATCGCACAGATTTTGATATAGCTGGTCTTGAAGCTCTGTGGGTTGAAATGGTTTATCAAAATAGAAAACTTCTTATTGGAGGGTTTTATAGACCACCAAATTCTAATAATGATTATTGGCTTCTGATTGAGGAAAGTATAGATAGAGCATTTTCAGTAAGTAATCATAATATAGTGATTGCTGGTGACTTTAATATTAATTTACTTAACCCTCATTCTAATAAAATCACCCGCTTGATTGATTCCTATAACGCAATGCAATTAATCAAAGAACCTACCTATTTACCGAACATTCTTCATCACTGATTGACTTACTCATAGTAAAGAACCCTGAGAATGTCATTTCTAGTTTCACATCTGAACAATTTATTCCTGATCTTGTTCGCTATCACTGCCCAATAGTAAATTCTTAAATTTAAAAACCGAAAATAAAAGCAACAAAAGGAAAATTTGGAAATTTTTAATTTTGACAGTTTTAGAAAAAACTGTGCAAACATTGATGAAGCTACCGATCTTTTAACAGAATCCATAACATCATCAGCAACTAAATCTATTCCGTCAAAACTTGTTACTATTTACCAAAATTCTTGGTTTAAACCTAAAATTATACCAAAAAAAATTAAATTAATTACGTTAAAGATTGGTTTAAACTTACTAAAAAAACTATTAAACAAGCCGAAATCAAACGAAATTCCATCTCTCTCTTATGCTGACATTGATGCAAATGAAAATATTGACAAAGTCAATTTACTTAATTCCTTTTTCTGCAAACAAAGTACTATAAATGATGAAAACCATTTCTTGCCCGATGTGTATCCTTTTTCCGAGTGCACTTTATCCAATATTGTTATCACAACACAAGATGTTATAGATGCAATCTCACTTATCAATCCATCTAAAGCATGTGGTCCTGATATGTTAAATCCTAAGCTTCTAAAAGAAGGCTGTGACATTCTTGCTCAACCGTTATCTGTTTTCTTCAACAATCTTCTTTCCAAATCCATATTTCCATCTAAATGGAAGTGTGCTAATGTAATTCCTGTCTTCAAAAAAGGCATCCCTAGTGATCCACAGAATTATCGCCCTATTTCTTTACTTAGTTGTCTAGGAAAACTAATGGAACGTTGCGTCCATAAACATATATATAACTACGTTTCAATGAATAGCCTTCTTTCTAATTGTCAGTCTGGTTTTATTCAAGGAGATTCTACTATTAATCAGTTACTTGTCACTTACAACGATATTTGCAAGGCCTTAGATGATGGGTTGGAAGTCCGAGCCGTTTTTTGTGACATCTCAAAAGCGTTCGATCGTGTCTGGCATAAAGGCCTTCTTTTCAAGCTCGAACATATTGGAATCAGGGGCAAACTACTGGCCTGGTTCAAATCATATCTCTGTTTACGTAAGCAAAGAGTTGTCTATGTACATTCGAAATGGTCAAATATCAATTCTGGTATTCCTCAAGGCTCAATATTAGGCCCATTACTTTTTTTAATCTTTATAAACGATATTGTTAATGTTATTCAGTCAAATGTGAGACTCTTTGCAGATGACACAAGCCTGTATATTATAGTTGACGACCCAATTTCTACCGCCGTGGCTATGAATCGCGATCTAGACTCCATTCTTAACTGGTCGAGAACATGGCTTGTCTCTTTCAACCCTTCAAAAACTGTTACTTTAACTTTTTCACGCAAAATAATTAAACCAAATCACCCTGATCTCTACTTCGACAACATATTGCTCCGACCTGTCTCTAAACACAAGCATCTTGGTCTTACTTTCTCCGCTTCTGGTAAATGGGACTGTCATATAAGAACGATTGTTGATAAAGCTTGGCAAAGAATCGGCATGCTTAGATCACTCAAATATTTCCTGAATAGGCATTGTTTACTGAAGCTCTATTTTATCTTTATTAGACCTCTCTTAGAATATGGGGATGTAGTCTGGGACAATTCTTCAGAACAGCTTAAACGGGAAATAGAATCAGTTCAAATTGAAGCTGCTCGCATAATCTCAGGAGCAACTAAATACTGCAATATTACAAAATTATATAGTGAATTAAATCTTGAACCATTAGAGAAAAGACGTAAAATACATAAACTCACCTACTTATACAAAATGAAAAATTTTATTGCCCCTCCTTATCTTTGCGACTTACTTCCTAATCCAGTTGAACACAGCTATACCCTTAGAAATAACCAATTAATCCCACCAGTATCCTGTAAAACACAACTATACAAAACTTCCTTTCTTCCGTCAGCTATCAGCGATTGGAACTCCCTTCCAACTTCCATCACTTCCAAAACTTCACTTTCTTCTTTCAAGTCATCCTTGAGCCCAGCTTCCAAAAAGACCAACCCTTTATTTAATATAGGATCTAGAAAACACCAGATTCTTCATACGCGATTACGATTATCATGTAGTGCACTTTATCACGATCTTCATCGCCGATCCCTTATTGAATCGCCTTTCTGCTCATGTGGAGAACTTGAGACTGTCGCTCATTATCTTCTCTTTTGTCCAAACTACTTTTTGCAGAGACAGGATATGCTTTCCGACCTTCCTTGTCCACCTATCCTTAACAACCTTTTATTTGGAAGTGACACTCTATCTTTTGAACAAAATAAGATCATCTTCATAAAGTTACATCATTATATTGAGGCGACACATCGCTTTCTCCTAATCTAATAAAAAATAACACTACTTGCGGGGCCTCAAGATTTGTGTGTGTGTGTGTGTGTGTGTGTGTGTGTGTGTGTGTGTGTTTTAATTTATTAAGCTTTTTTTTTTTGTGTGCGCGCGTGTGTGTATGTGTGTGTGTGTGTAAAATTAAAGCACTTTGTTTCACAGACCAGATCAGTTATTGTAAAATAACCTTGCCAGAACACTTATTGTGTAAATACCCTAAGGAGAGGGTCCTCGATAAGTCTCCTGACTTTTTTTCCCAATCCTTGAACGTTTGTTGTACTTGTAATTGTTCTATATTGTATGCTATTTTGAAATAAATATTGTTTAAACTAATCTTCCCCGAGACACGTAGGATGGTTCGCAAGATCCCCTAATCTACGGGGATATTCCCCCGATGATGTTACAAACTCAGTGAAACTCCGGGGCACCTTCGCCGATCATCGGAGGAGGTCCCCCGGTGCTTTTCCGAACATCGGGACTCAAGGCTATTGTGTCATAGCCGAAACAACAGTGAATGTTCAAGGGACTAATCCCGAAGCCTAATAATTGTCATATTTCAACGGACTGCTCAGTCTTTTTTTGGCTCAAACATCGGGAGCCATCGGAAGAAAAAAAAATGTTTATTTCCACATCACCAATTATTTTTTTTTCCAGTGGGACCTAGGCCTTCAAGTTTCAAAATATATATCGGATTTAAAAACAAAAACAACTACAACAACAAAAACCTTCACTATTATCCCCAGATACCCTTCAGAATGATCCCATCACTCTAAAAACTTTTTTTCTCCGGGGGAGCATGCCCCCGAACCCCCCTAATACTCCTATCACATTCGGATTTTTGAAAAGTTGATTTAAATAATCTATAAGTATCGAGTTTACTACAATGTTCTATTTCTTGAAACCAGTTTTGGATGTACACAATCTTTGTTTAAAAACATCAATATAACTACTGTGGATATTATCAATATCAATATCATTTATCATATAAGATAATCCCATGTCATTTAACAATGTTTTTATATTATTTGTCCAACTACATATAAAGTTACCTCGAAGATCTTTAGCAGTTACAATCTTATATATCAAAGACTGAGGGTTCTGTAAAATTTTAAACCAATATCTTAAGATACTTATTTTTCTTAATATATGTAAAGGGAATCTTCCTAATTCGCCATATATTGCGACATTTGGAGTTTGCTGATTGACACAAAGCAATTGTTTCAAAAATTTAATATGTACTCTTTCAATATCAGGAGCTTTATAGAAACCCCATATTTCCCCACCGTACGTTAATACTGGTAAAACCATTGAATCAAATAATTTCATTTTCTTATTTATACATAAATTAACATTTTGAAATAAAGAGTTTAATGAAAATAATGCTCTATATGCTTGTTTGGCTATACGTTTTTGAGATTTATTAAAACAACAATTACTACTTAGAGTTACTCCAAGGTATGTGAATTCATTAACAATCTTTATTTTTGTACCATTATATAACACCTCAAAATTAACAAATCTGTTTCCCTGTTGGAAAAGGATCACAACTGTTTTATTATATTAACCTCGATACCCCATTCAGAACAATAATCATACAACATATTAACCTGATTTTGAAGACCCTCACAAGTAGATGAAAATAAAACAGTGTCATCTGCGAACAGTAACATAAACATTTTTATATCTTCTAATACAACTGCGTCAATTTTATTATTTGTAACAATATATTCATACATATCATTTATGAAAAATAAAAATAATAATGGTGAAAGAGTCTCGCCCTGTTTAACGCCGGTATAGCTATCAAAAAATGATGAATTACCATTATTGAATTTTATACATGATTTTACATTTTCATACATCGACCTTAACATATTTAACATTCTAGTTGAAACACCGCTTCGTATAAGCTTAACCCAAAGACCATTCCTATATACAAGATCAAACGCTTTCTTAAAATCTACAAAACAGCAATACAATTTTCTTTTATCATGTTTAACAATTTTATCGATAATACAGTTTATCATAAATATACAATCAACAGTACTTTTATTTTTGCGAAAACCATATTGTGTATCAGACAATAATTCATTTTGTCTGCCATTTTTTTAATTTTTAAAATTTGATACCCCTATAATTATTAGCATTATTTAAATCTCCTTTCTTTGGAACTGGAACAATTACACCTTTTGACCAACTAGATGGATAACAGCAAGTTAAAAATATATGGTTAAACAATTTCCGTAATAATGGAACCAACAACTCTGAACTTTCTTAAAACAATTCGGGAATCAACTTATCATAACCTGCACTTTTACCTCGCTTTAGAGACTTTATAGCATTTAATACCTCAATGTCCGTTATTTCAGAATCCAGCTCAACAACTTCATGAATATCATCTGTATTGGAATTATCAAGTTCTTCTTCAACCTTCATATTTGTAAAAGTATCATTAGAAAATAATTGTTTGAAATGATTATAAAACTCATCATTACTTACATTACCAACTGTCTTATTTTTATTACTATTATTATTAATTTTCTTTATTTCTTTCCAAAATTGATGAGGTTGTTTTTTAGCCAAATTTTGAAAAAAAAGATGAGTTCTTTGTTTCACTTTAAACCTATTTTTGGCAATACACTTAACTTTATTATATGTTTTGCGCTTCATTTTAAGATTATCAAAACTATTTACCGTTTTCTGTTTTCTATACAACTTGCACGCATGTCTGTATTCATTCCGTGCTATCTCACATTCTTCATCAAACCACTCATTTTTATATTGTATATATTTTCTAAGAACTTGCCTTTTATTAATATACTTTTTACGGCCAAAAATCGAGAATGCTTTATCATACAGAATAGAAGATACATTTTCAACACCAGTATCAAGAGATATCTCTGAATTAATTATGTTGTCTATGATCGTATTAAAATCGTGCAGTTCATTTGCTATTGCTTGTCTATATAAATAAGATTTTTCAACATCAAAGTGTAATTTATCAGTTAAAATATAATCCTCATCAATAGTATCCTCAAGTTTATCTGCTGATAAACTAATTTGAACAGGAGCATGTGGTGAACATGATTGGAAATCATGTATAATAAAGTCATTAATAATGGGAAATAACTCTTGTGAACACAAAGCATAATCAATAACGCTGTTTCCAACAGACGACATAAAAGTAAAACTGCCAACACCACAATCACCACCAATGCGGCCGTTAACTATTTTAATGTTACTGCTATTACATAATTCTAACAATTTCAACCCAGAAGAATTAATAGTTTTATCCATAGAGAATCTTACGGGAATATGAACCTCATTATAACTATCCGAATCATCAGTTTCAACACCCCTATAACAATACTCATTATTCAAAGTAACATCCGACCTCTCCCCACATCTAGCATTTAAGTCGCCTAATCAATTATGAAGGAATCTTCTCTCAACGCGTGGGAATGTATCCGTTATACGGCGCGAGGTATTCCGGATAGCGTTGTTTAATTGTTCAGAAAGAAAATACGTTATTATTCGAAGAGACAATACTCATTATTTAACGTCGCTCATTCAATGCTTCTGCGATAATAGCGAAATCGATGACGTAGTTCATTAATTGTCCCGAATAACAATTATATATTATATACGAATAAATATTGCGTTTTTTTCATTCCCGAAAACAATAGCCGCCCGACCTCGTTCAAGGGGTGGGGTTGGAGTCACGTGACCTTGTTTAAGGGAGCGGTAGGGGCTGCAGTCCGATTTGATTGTTTCAATCGCGTTTTTGCGGTTAATGACGTAGTTGATTAATTGTCCCGAACAACAATACGATATTATAAAAGAATAAATATTGCGGTTTATTTATCCTCGAAAATGATAGACGCGTGACCTCGTTAAAGGGTGGATAAGGGGATTATATCATACCCTAAACAATAGGTCATTATTATTCATTGTTTAGGGAGACAATTAAAAATAAATATTGCGGTTTTTCAAGAATGTCACGTGACCTCGTTAAAGGGGTGAGGACGGGGATTATGTCATACCCTAAACAAAAGGCCATTGTCCTAATTAATGACGTCATAGCGTGCTTTCGTTTAGTGCCTCTGCCTCGATTTCTCTAGAATCGATTGATATATACTTTTAGGGTGTGTAAACCTTGCGGCAATATTTCATTACTTACCAAAGATCAAAGTATATTGGCACATCGGCATATATTTTTCCAATCAGCGGTGATCTGCAGTGATCGTTCTGTTTTTGACACGTGTTTAGGTATTTCAACCTGTGAAAGGTAATTAGACATGATATTAAATGTCCTGCGGCAAGTTTCATTTTCTCTCCTGTCAGCGATGGTCATTTATATTGACACGTTAGAATCTTCATCTCACTTCCTTAAACTGGTCAGTGAACCGTGCACTATACAATATACATTTTTTGCATTGAAAAAATTGCATGGCAATCGTGCGCTTTTAGGAATAACCTTGGAACAATAAAGGTAAAAGATATTTAGATAATTTCGTTTCTTTTTATATTTTACATAATTGTGCTTTAGTTGTTATTTTTCTTTTATAGCACCAATATATTGATTTATTCTTGACCTGTTTTTAAGTGCAATCAGAGACGCTTTTTAGAAGAAAAAAAAAACACAACAAAAAACATGACCGTACAATATATTTCTGTTTCCGGACGTAGCCTGTATTTTTTTTCTGTATTGTACGTTACATAGGTCTTATGTTAAACTCTAGAATAAGGTTCCGAATGATAGTCTGAATCGACAGCCGCTCTAGATAAAGCGTTACGATTAAGCTCAAGATCAATATTGTCGTTGGTATCAACAGGGTCTACTATAACTATTAATATATTAACTAGTTTTAGCCAGCCAAAAGTTCCTTCCAGGGCTATGGAGTATGACGTGAAAGTTATTTTTCATGTTTTTGCATGTGGAAGGTATAACCTTAGAGTACGAAGAGGACAAATTGTATTGGTTTACTATGGTTGCACATTTCTCACAAGTCAAAACTTTTTTAAGTTCATTTTTTTTCTTTAATCATGGTAGCGCAGGAAATAAAGCAAGAAATTCAAGGAATTTGAGGGCTAATACACCTAAATTATCGCAATGATGCATTTTGACAGATCTAAAGAGTTCCAAAAGTGACGTTATCGGAAGATTTTTCTTCTCTTTTTAGTTGTGCGTGACGTCAGTCACACCATCCGTATTACGTTTTCAACCCAGGTTCTCCTAGATTTAAAACCGAATAACCTCTCAATAGTATAAGTATGATCAAACAAATGTATATATCTCAACAACATAAGTATACTAGAACTAAGCAAAAATGCTGAAAAATCCATGCTGTGTCAAAAATAAATACTTAAAGATAAAAAAAGTCGCCTGTGACATGAAAACATTATAGGACTTATTTATCTATGCTGATGTACTTGCGATCGAATAATGTAACTTTATTTATCACGTGATCACTTAACCATGCACACGAATATAGTTTGTTTAGATGCAAAGGTGGCTCGCATATAAATTTGATAGTAAATGTGCAGCGTTCGGTCATTTTAGGCTGTTACAATAACCCATGTGAAGTCGAAAACAAATCTTTGAAACATACTTATAATTACATCAAGCTACCGACCTCAGATATCTCCAGAGGTTATTTCTTACACTAAAAGAAAGACCGAAATTTTTATATATCTACTATTCAAAATGAGTTCGGAGCCTCTGACCTGTGCAGAAAATTTGTATAATTACTTCAATCCATAAATAGATACTACTGTAAATAAGTTACTGCATGAATGCAATACAACATGCATATGAATGAATACAAAGCTCTGATAGCGCTGAGAGAACAAGAATGCCGCATTTCATTTGTTTGTCAAAGTAAATTTAATTAACGGTAATCGACTTGCAGCTCTTCAAATACTCTTTCATTTGAGACACACACAACTTCAGTGCTTTCAGCGCTTTGATTTATATTCCGAATCATGGCGTGTTATGAGGAAGAATATCTAAAGATCGGCGATCTTTGCCGACATTGGCCGAAATTTGCCGAGACCATTAGGGTTCCTCTGCATTAAGACTTTTACCGTTAAATAAATTATGTAACCCCACTCTTTTTGTAACCCACACTGATTGACGTAATCATCTTGCAACCTACAGTTTATTTTTAGATCAGTGATAGAGAGAACTGCAATAACACGTCAACAGGTACCCTTTTTAATTCGAAAAAAAAAAAACGGTTATGGAAAATTGAAGAGAGAGCCAAATTATTGACTATATAAAAAGGCTTGAATGAGCCAATTTATTGACTATAAAATATTGTTTGAATGAGCCAATTTATTGACTATAAAATATTGTTTGAATGAGCCAATTTATTGACTATAAAATATTGTTTGAATGAGCCAATTTATTGACTATAAAATATTGTTTAATGAGCCAATTTGTTGACTACATCATGATACTGAAAGGAGGGAGATATGGCAAAATTTAACTCACATTAAATCCGAAAAAGTCATTTTTGAAAACATATCAACAAAATAGGTTTTATTTAATGTTAATACATGTGTATTAAATGATATAATAGATAGATCATAGTAAAAAAAGGGGGGGGGACACATTTTATATCTTCCGCTTAATTAAGAAATAAAATGGTTGTTCACGAAGACTTTAAAGTCTCTTTACATAATAATGTGATAGGGTTTCGGGACAATTAACGTTTAAACATGACTTAAAGATGTTAAGGGGTGTTGATTTTCGTACTACAAATAGAAAAGCATTCCAATCATGTTTTGAGGATGGAGGGAAAGAATTTTTTAAAAAAAAATGTCGTTTTGGTTTCTTTAATACCGTTTTCTATATTTTCCTTACCTCTTTTTTCAAGTTAGGTCCTTTTTGATTTGCCTCACTGAGATCAAGGAAATAATAATAATAATAATATATATATATATATATATATATATATATATATATATATGCAGTTATACATCATATATAATTATATATCGAGGATATTTGTTTTGAGTGGATATGTAAATGGGTACCTGAGAGGGCAGTAAACGTAATCCTGTGACGCCATAATGCGGGGTAAGACTTCCCAGGGATATCGATAGATGGAAACTAGTAGCCCGATGACCAAAAATTCATGTGTTTTTTTTTTGTGACTATTGAAGGGTACTTTTTCGAATAATAAAAGCTTCTTCTATATTTTGATATTTAAGGTAATTGTTTTAATTAATGGCATAAAATTTATTTACTGTAGGCCATTATATATTACATATTCTTTGGGAATTCTAGAATATCTTATACAACATGAAAAGAAATAAAAATAGTTCAGATTCTATTGCATTTGAATTACATGACCTTTTTTCTAATAATTCTATAATGTCTTCCCAAGTCAATTTCTAATTCATGTGAGCACAATCCAAGGCGAGTGAACTGTTTTCGACATAATTAGTTATAACATATGTCTAAGTAAACATATCACCTTTCACGAATATTATCATATGACTCAAAAATCTTTACACACGCACAATATTCTATATACACGCACACAATATTCTATATACACGCACAATATTCTATATACACGCACAATATTCTATATACACGCACAATATTCTATATACACGCACAATATTCTACACACGCACAATAGTGTCTATAAACTGGCTAATTACTATACACACATACACACATCGAAAGACGACAAAATGCCTAATCATTATCTATTAAAGTCGTCTGTAGATTAATGAGATCCTGCTTTTACTCTTTATTTTTTAATCCTTGTCATACTGCAAACAAACATCGTTAATTATTATTTTCTGTTGACAGCTAAACGATATGACAACATCAATGGACATGAAGATGCAACCAAAGACGTTCGTGGCTATCCTTGGCCTGTTTGCACTTGTTTGTGTTCTTGTTATTCAAGAAACGCCACTTTCACCGACATCCGTGGAATATGCTCCACGAACCATTTCTAATGAGCCTGCGCATAGATATACCATGCTGTTGTTGCAAACTGCCACAAAGTCGGATCAGACTAAGTCTAGCCAGCTTAATTACCTAACGTTCTGTCCGAGGAACGTAAGTAACACTGTTATGTCCAGTCCAATTTATTCACGTATGAAATTAGTAGAAAATGGAGAATCGATAGTTGTTAGAATAACTACATATGACACAAATAATAAACCGCAGACACGTGGAGGGGATGTGATTCTACTATGGGCAACGTCGGTAAAAGGAGACAGGGTGGCCGGGAGAGTGGTTGATCATGGAAATGGAACTTATACAGGATACTTGAATGCCTTCTGGACAGACAAATCGTTCATCAGGGCGAAAATAGCTGCAACGTTAGAAACTGCGTGCTTAAAAGAAAACTCTCGACAAGTGTACGGCAATGAAGTTTTTGTGACTAAGGCACAAGATATCATACTTGGTGCATTCAAGAAAGGAGCCATAGCAGAGACGACACGTTGTGGCGCCAACCCTGATATACACGGAGTTTCTAAACTTTGCAATTTTACCAAACTAAATGGCAACATTTCATGGTATTGTGGCAAACCACTCAATGCAGCATTGAAATGTACAGATATTTTTTTGTTTCAGGCAAGAACATTTGTCCTACCTAAAGATATAAAATCTTCTAATAGAATAAAAAAGGAAGTTCGTGGTGTTTTGAAACAAACGATTACTGTAGACAGCATCCGTAAGACAACGTTAGGCAAATGGCAAAAATGTTCTAGACGACCAAAATTAAACAGCTGGACAGAAGCAATGCCATCCGGATATTGGTCTAATTCTTTATGGAATTTTGTACATTGCCAAGGCCTCACTGAGCAAACGATTGCAAAATACAAAGAATGTCTTAATAACAAAACATTGATGTTCTTCGGAGATTCGACGACAAGGCAATATGCTCAGTATATCATTGAGTCTGTCCTGCAACTGAATGAATTTATCCCACAAGCTTCGGCTGGAAAAGGTACTTATCACAGTAGTAAGACATATTCTAAATACAACACAACTATATATTACATGAAACATGAAATGCCTTTGTATAATAGAGAACTACCGGCAAATGGAATCACTTCAGTGGCAGATAAAGTGTACTCTCTTGCAGAAGACCCCTCCTCGGGCAGCTCTCTTATTTTGATGTTCACATACTATGCCCACATTCAGACATTTCCCGTAGCTGAATTTCGGAGAAGAATTCGCAGCTTGGTTGAAGCTTTAAAACACTTACTGACTGCCAAACCCAATGTAACCGTTATCTACAAGGGATCGCATTTAGCTCTTGGGCGGTGGTTTGACCCCCATTTGGCTTTACATTACGATGACATTGTGTTCCAGGAGTTTCACGACATCCGAGATAGGGTCATCTACGCTGACATTTGGTCAATAACAACCGCACATGATAGTCAGGAAATTCATCCGGCGAACGACGCCTTCAGAAGCCAGATTCACCAGCTGATGTCTTATATATGTGATTACTGATTCCCCTTGAATAATCAAAATCCATGTTTCACTCTGGCATCCTTATTTCTTGAGTGATTCATATCTAACTAAAATACATTTGAATGATATAATACCTGCCAGGACTAATAATGGTTACAGGTATATACCAAATCACTATAATTAAAATATTGTAAAACCCTTAAAATCGGCATTCAAGCAGTAATAAAAATAACCTGGGTATTTACCCATACGATCTTTACCAGTTTCCTTTTAAACTGGTAAGTATTCCATCATATACCTTTAATTATCAAAACATGTCATATTGCACTTCATTACGGCTTTCCGCAAGCCTGCAGAAAACGCATAGGGTTTGTTATGTTTATTATTCTTATTATTGCTTTCTGCCTTTCGCAGAAAGTCCTAATGGGTTTTTTATGTTTTTTAGGATTTTCTGCCTCAAGCAGAAAGACCTATTGGGTTTGTTATGTTTCTTCTTATTATTATTATTAGGGCTTTTTGGGTCATGTGGGGTCAAAAAGTAGGTCACGAGGTCAAATCTTAGTAAAACCTTGTTAACACTCTAGAGGCCACATTTTTGGCTCAATCTTCACGAAACTTGGTCAAAATGTTTGCTTTTATACAATTTTGGACTCCAGCAGATAGACCTAATGGGTTTGTTATGTTTGTTCTTCTTATTATTATTATTCTACTTTTTTCTTCCTTTTGAGGTTCAAATTAAAACAGGTTGCCGATGAGCCATCAGCGTAAAATTTTGACAGTATGCACAGTGACTTTGGCACTTTTGATTGCAGAAATATTTTTTTCATTTGACGTCACATGACGTCTGATCTGAAAATAGCTACTAAAGCTTATACGCGCTCTACAGCCGCAATTTCTTGACGATTACTTTGATATTTTCACAGAATGTAAGTATTATGATTTAGTTGTGCAGGATTATATACATTTTGCAAGATTCAAAGGGACTAAAGATGTATGGCTAAACCAAGTTTCGAACTTTGGACCTAAAAATGTATTTAAGTATTACGAAGCTCTCAGATAAACTAGAAACTTGAAATTTTGGAAGAACATGTGTCCTGTAGATTTCTTTCAGCCCTAAGAAGGCTGACGTAATATGATGTAAAATGACGTCAAGATGCGTTAACAAAATTTTAATTCATAACTTACGGTTTTTTAGCATTATATGCCTTAGTTTTTTGGGCGATTTACATAAAATTTGCACTGAAGGTGCAACGGTGCATCATATTGCCATCACTCACTTCCGTTTTCGGAAAATTGTAAAGGTCAAGGTCACATATCAATTATCGGTTTTTTTCTTCAGTCGTAAATATCTCAAAAACAATAAATATTTTATCGAGACTCTATGGGTATAATTCATAGTGCTTTGAAAGACCTTTCATGTGATATTTAGTTTTTGAAAATCGGGGTTGAATCAGTTGAGTTATTGCAGAAGAACACAAATGTTGCTACCCTAGGTACACTTAACAACTTATACCTTGATAATTATTGATTTTTTTTAATAAGAGTATGAATATAATTTGTAGAAAAACGCCTGGTCGTTCTTTTGGTGTTTGAATATTAAAGATTGACTTAATATTCATTCAGTTATAGGGAGAAAATTAACGACATAAACATATTTCCCCCGATTTTTGCCGTTTTCTCAAGGTTTAAACGCCCATATCTAAAATGTCGTTAAAGATACATAAATTTATAATCATGCGATTTGTGGGGAATTAGAAGACTTTTCTAACGGTACCATGCTTTTAAAATTGGAAATCATATAAGGAAGTTACATGAAAAATAAGAATTCATTTAAACCGTTCTTTCATGCACTTTTGTAGTTAGTCCCAATAACTTGATTGCTTTTTTCGAAGAAGCTTTACATTTTTGAAAATAACATAAAGAAGCATATTTTTAGCTTGATGCAATGCGGATCTAATGGTATGCAGATTTTACTGATCGGACCATTAATTATTAAGTTATTTGTCGAATGGTAATAACTGACATTAACATCTTTTTGCCTGTTTTTGGCTTGCTTTTTTTTTTGCTTTTTTTTTTTTTGAGGAGTAACTTTCTATATTTCAAAATTCGTAAGAGATATATTTAAAAATGAAGTAGGTGATTGTTGGAATTCAGAAGACCTTTCTAACGGTACCAAGGATTTTAAAATCGGACATCATACATATAAATAAGAATTTCCTGAAAAACTGTTTTTACTTGTGCTTCTGCAGTTGATCCCACATACTATTCCAAATTTTATTTCTGTTACATTAAAGGTATAATGTGATACAAAACATTATTTTAATGCCCTGTGCCCCCTTCAATTCAGCAAGAATATTCAAATAAAATATGAGAAAGAAATATTTACCAAGAAAGGAGCATTGTATACCATTTTAGCATGTAAAGCGGAATAGTGATTTGTAGAACACCAAGTTTGAGAATTATTGTACTCATCTTAAAGATCGTTCTCGAAAAGCTAGCTTTATGAAATTATAACTGAAAACAAAGTCATATATTCCCTTTTAAATGCATTGACTTTAAATTTTAAATTAAGCCATATGACGTCACAGATTGCTTCTGCAATTTATAAAAGTTTGCACTCTACAGCTGTCAATTCGGGACGGATTTTCTTCAATGTTTTGAAGATGGTGTATGTCAGAAAAGTAAATGAGTATGATCAGGTTTGACATGGTTTGCAGTGCAGAAAGCCCTTTCTTTTGTTCAGAACAAAAGAAGTCTAGTTATTATTATTTTTCCTCCTTTTAAGGTTCAAATTAAAACAGGTTACCAATAAGCCAGCTGTATGAAATTTTGCCAGTAATCAGAGTGACTTTGGCCCTTTTGAAATCAACAACTTTCATCTTCATATGACGTCATGTGACGTAACAGTTCAAATAAGCTATCAAATTTGGCTCGCGCTCTGCAGCCGTCAGTATTTGCCAGTATTTGTCTGATTTACTTGATATTTTCACAGAAGGTGTAAGTTGGGATGTAGATGTGCATACATTCTTGAATTTTAAAAATTCTAAAAGTTCGAGATTTTATGTCAAAATCGAGATTCGAACTTTGGTCATGAAAATATAATTTCGTGTTACAAAGGCTCCTGGTGAGTAAGAACCGTGAAAATTGGATAGCATATGTGTCCAGGGGTCGTATTCATAAAGCTCCTTAGTTTTTAAGGAAAGCAATTCCTTAACTGGAATAAATCTCCTAAGGTGTTTTATATATAAGACTAAAGGAAATCCTTAATACCTAAGGGAAATCTATGTGATTTTAAGGAAAATCTTAGAGACTAAGGGAAATTTGTTCCTAAGGAGCTTTATGAATACGGCCCCTGATGTCTTATTTGTATTATTTGAAAACTGACATCGTGTGACGTCATTTGACGTCACACTGTAATAAGCTGTAATATTTTCATTATTATATTAAACTGATCAACATGGAGACGTTGAATTAAATCTAGGCCTCTTTAATTATTTAAACAACCTTACATTTTTATTTTGAATGCCTATTGAATAAATCTGGCAAACTTCCACCCTGACTTGCTGCAAGATTAGCCTTGAAATTCAAAGACAATTACTATCAGTCTGCGTTTTCTTTTTGTGTTTTGTATACGTTTAAATTTTTTTCCATTTCAAGTTTACAATTAATTATTTTCAAGCTAATTAAAACAACAATCTTTTACTTGAGCGTCGTTCATTATCCTTCCTCAATATTTATTAATTGTTAGCTTTATACATGTATTGTATATACCGTATTGATTTTGATGCACCACCTTATTTATTTCCATCTTCATGTTAATTCATTCGCTCTACTTATTCATCAAACATGGAAAGGAATTTATATTAACTTGTTTTCCAGTCCATAAGTAATGTATTTATTACATAGATGTATTTTATATACATTTGCATTATGTGAATAAATAAAGTCTAAACTAAGCTATCAGTAATGTGACATTTACATTTTCATGTCAAGCTGTATTATGTGTTTCGCTTTTCATAATTTACACATATGAATTTCATGGACATGTACATGTATGAATTTCTAATATAAATAGATTTCTTGTACGAGACCTCGTATTTTGAAATCTTGTATGTTTGGCAATTGAGCATTTATTATATATATGATTATTATATAGTTAAATTACTTGTAAATTTAGCAATTGAGTATGTATTACATATATGTTTTTTTATAATTAAATTACTCGTACGTTTGGCAATTGAGTATTTATTACATATATGAATTTTTATATAGTTAAATAACTTGTATGTTTGATATATGAGTAATAATAAATACGAATTTCTAATGAAAATAAACTAGAACTCATATGTTTGACATATGAGTAATTATAAATACGAATTTCAAATATGGTAAAATTACGTTTACGTTTATTAAAATACATATAAGTTGTTTGCGATGATTATATTTTACCACATTACCATACCCCTAGATACGAAGTAATATATTCGGGCTATTTTAGAGTCGGTCGGTTGGTCGGTCCGTCAATTCGTCTGTAGACGAGATTTATCCGCTCTATTTCTCGGTTACTTTTTGTCGGATTTGATAAAATTTAACAAGACTGATAAGAACCAAGCCAAGTTGCGCATATCGTTGGCACTACATTATTCGGTTTATTTTGAATGAGTTGTGACCCTTTATTAAACTTCTCATATATATTGGTCTGATTTTGATTTAGCTTTACAGCATTAATAAGTACCAAGTCAAATTGCATATATCTTTCGCAAATCATGACTGGCTTGATTTGAGTTATGACCCTTTCTTACATAAACTGAATATGCTTATTCCTCATTATTTTTTAGGCATCATTTGTCTGATTTTAATTTTAATTAACAATATATCTAGTACCAAGTCTAGTTGCACATATCGTCACAATATGAATGTTTTTTAATGCGCTTTTTTTTTTTTAATAGAGACCAAAATAAGTACACGATAACTAATGAACTTTTCTGCTTTCATTGAATCTCTAGAAACACTGTTCATATTTTCAAAATACAGATCTTAAAGAACATAGGTTAAACCATTACTGTGATTCATCCACCCAGACAATAGTCCTGCTGATAACATAGAGATACTTGACTTGACTTGGCTTGACTATTTGAGTTCACCGCAGCTTCGACAGTATTTCAGTCATATAGCGACGTCCAGCTAATTACAGGTGGAGGAATACCCCGAATGCACGGAGGCATCCGGGTAGAACCACCGACCTACCGGAAGCCAACTGGAAGGCTTCCTCACATGAAAATCCGAATGACTCTGCTTGGATTCGAACCCACGCGGTGAGGGCTGAGTGAGTGTTAACTATTAAAGCTTCCAAAAATTACACATTCCAATACAGTAGCAATGAATACATTTGAACTCTTGCCTCTCTAGAAAGACAAAGGATCAAAATCAAGACATAAGTATCACATCTTTTCACAAGCCTTTGGGAAAGTTCTTATTCTTTGTAGTTATTGATATCATTGTCTTCATGACACGACAATAACGGTCGGATTTTCACGTGCTTATTGATACGAAAGTCTTCAATATCTAACTCAAATCATAGCTACATGTACTAAGCTTATCTAATTGATATTATTTCCATGTACTTTATGCGGTTTGTTTAATAAATGAATTATATTTGTTCATGTCTACTGCTTATATTAAACACGTCGACATTATGTCATTGATAAATCTGTGATAATAAGATTTCTACATTGATGACCTATTCAAAAATTAATTTACCCAGAAGATCTGCAGCTCGTCAAGCCTTCTTTCACTTAAGACACACACAACTTCAGTGCCTTCATTGCTTTGATTTTATCTTATTTCAGAAAAAAACACTTCATTCTTATTCTGTATATGTTCCTTCATATGCAGAGTTGCATATTTGTTATACTATCCTTACTCTTATTAATACATGTCTTTCAAGATACTGTTTGTGGACTCCCTTAAAATGTTTTATATCCAGTTTACACAGTTTAAAGAGAATGTATCCAATATATGTCATATTTGGTTAATGTTTTCCAAAATGTGTTCTCCCTGACTTGACATGACGCATAGCTCATGTACAAGATTTTTTTTTCAATGTTTTCTTTCTCTTATGTAGGAATACCAACATACTTGCGAATTAAGCATTGTTCATTGATAGGCTACATGTATTTTACCTTATATTTGTTACATAAATAAATAGTTCCCATATTTAATCTTGCATATGCTACATGTATTTTACCTTATATTTGTTACATTAACAGATATTTCCCATGTTATCATGCATATGCCATATGGATTTACAATACACCACTTTGAACAAATGCAAAATCAGAGTAGGATTATTTATAACTTTGACAGCCGCAGATGCTAAACTTTTTTATATGTTCATTTTCACATATCACAAACAAAAAACTCCCTGTAAACTTAATCTTGGAAATTCGTTTTTGCCTGCTCTCTATCACATGCCATATACCTTAAAGGAGATCGAATCAGCGCCAAGTTTGTGATTGTACGTATGTGTTTATTGTAAGGTACATAATAAAATATCCTGCTAAATTATTCATACACGGTTACATAATTCTCTTCGCCTTTTCTGTAGTACGATCAATTTATCTAGAAAGATTTATACAAATGTTCGACCATATTTACACTATTGAAAGGTTGTTCGATTTTCAGTCTAGAGAATGCAGTATGTGTATGGCGTCACAAGCAACTAAGAACCACGTGTATTGCTCCATGAGTTTTGGATCCAGAATACATAGATGAGTAACTAGTTATTTAAGACAACTTTGACAATGTTAAGGAATTTGTGTGTATGGATGATTTTGTCAGTTATGGTGATTGCATATAAATGCCAGTTATTTAGTTGGTATGTTGAGTGGAAATGCTGGTTGATGTACCGTAGTATGCGTCACCATATCAATGAATGAGACCAAAACGTGAAGTGCATTTAGTATGTACACGTACATGTCAGATATCAGGTAATTTTAACGCAATAGCATGTCTAAATTTTGTCTTTACATGCCACAAAATATTTTTTAGGATTGATTCTTCCGTTCATGCATAACTTGTAGTCATCAACTTTTACATTAATGTGATCCCTTGTGCACCGCAAATGATTTTCTATTAGTAGTTGATTTAATGCATTACAACTCTAAAGTTAATTTAAAAAATCTCTTATAACCAGATATCTTTCTTATGCATATACTGTTTTTAGTTCACCTGAGCAGAGCTCAGGGAGAGCTATTGTGATCCCGTGAGTGTCCGTCGTGCGTCGTGCGTCGTGCGGCGTCAAAAATTTAGCGTTTACACTCGTATCACCTTCATTTCTTAAGCAATCATCTTCAAACTTATGACAATGTATATGACTTTAATGTCTCGATTGAGTTATTATGGCTGAGATCGGTCAATTAGGTCAGGAGTTATGCCCCTTTTAATATAAAAAAAATGCCAGATTTCTCTTTGTTTACACTCTAGCATCTTCATCTTTTGAGCAAACATCTTCAAACTTTATGGCAATGTTTATGACTGTAATGTCTCGATTGAGTTTGAATATGACTGAGATCGGTCAATTAGGTCAGGAGTTATGCCCCTTTTAATATAAAAAATGCCAGATTTCTCTTTGTTTACATTCTAACATCTTCATCTTTTGAGCAAACATCTTCAAACTTTATGGCAATGTTTATGACTGTTATGTCTCGATTGAGTTTGAATATGACTGAGATCGGTCAATTAGGTCAGGAGTTAAGCCCCTTTTAATATAAAAAATGCCAGATTTCTCTTTGTTTACACTCTAGCATCTTCATCTTTTGAGCAAACATCTTCAAACTTAATGACAATGCTTATGACTATAATGTCTCGATTGAGTTCGAATATGGCTGAGATTAGTTAATTAGGTCAAGAGTTTTGCCCCTTTTAATAAAAAAAATGCATGATTTCACTTTCTTTACACTTTAGCATCTTCATCTTTTGAGCAATCATCTTCAAACATAATGACAATGTTTATGACCATGATGTCTCGCTTGAGTTCGATTAAAGCTGAGATCGGTTGATAAGGTCAGGAGTTATGCTCCTTTTACTATCAAAATATGCCAGATTTCACTTTGTTTACACTCTAGCATCTTCATTTTTTGAGCAATCATCTTCAAACTTTATGACATTGTTTATGGCAATAATGTCTTAATTGAGTTCAATTGTGGCTGAGATTGGCCAATTAGGTCAGGAGTTATGCCCCTTTAAATATAAAAAATGTCTGATTTTACTTTGTTTACTTTCTAACATCTTCATTTTTTTAAACAAATCATTTTTAAACTTTAAGTCAATATTTATTACCATAATCTCCCAATCAAGTTCAATTATAACTGATATTGGCTGTTTAATTTAGGAGTTATGCCCCTTTCACTATAAAAAAAAGCCAAATTTCACTTTGTTTACACTCTAGCATCTTTATTTCTTAAGCAATCTTTTTTCTCAGGTGAGCGTTAAAGGGCCATCTTAGCCCTCTTAGTTCTTATGTTATCTTACACATGCAACATAATTAGTTTGTATCAATTTATTGCTGTTTTATCCATAAACTGTCCTATTTATATACATGTATATTATTCGTCTACATTATGTAAACTTGTTATTGACCGCAGATTTATACTATATTTGCCACTATTGTGGATGTATCGTGTCAGGTTCCTCTTTGTGTCGTATACGTCACCAGAATTACTTTTTGCCGTAACATGTTGTCGGTGGGCCGTTAAACCCAACAAACAATTATGTTGTTGCTGTGCTGGGGACGACACTGTTTCAGCCGTGATTAACCTGCTACTTATTTAGTTAGTATGTGATAATATTATCGCATTTAACACGTATAATAACGCTTTTCCGTATGTCTCAGATTTGCTAGACGAGAATGTCCTTGTTATTCATTAATGCGATTCTGGGACAGGCCAAATCTAACACCTAATTAATTCAATTTGTCTCGGACATTAAAATGCAAGAATGTAGCCATATTGCATGTCTAAAAAAATCGATATATCCCGGTTGTTTTCATATCATGATATTAAATAAAAGAATATATCGATTGCGACTGGCCATATAAAATATTTATACGGCGAATGATTATGGCAATCGAGTGACGTAGTCAGGAGCCATCCGGTTAGCGCTATAAGGCAGTAGGGAGAATTTGGACTCCGCGATTCATAATCTCTCAACGATACATGGACTAAGACCCCAATTAATTTTACTATATGTTCTATATAAGCATATATACAAATGACAATTTCTGTAAGGAAATTGACACCCAAACTTACCCTCATTATTTGAACATGGGATAACCTGGCTACTTTTTGACCTATTTAAGGCCACATAACATATGTATGAATTTAGTGCACAGGTCGACACCAAATTTCTCAAAAATTCCCCTCTCAGTAATCCTCAACTTTTAAGGTTGTTGTGCAATAAGGCATCCAAATTGGGCATTTTATGACTATTTTAACTGTGTTCTATATGATTAAATCATGTCTTTCAGTCAAAAAATCACCATTTAGCAGCTTAAATAGGGTCACTATTTTCTGTGTAGGCACATCCGGATGCAGGGTAACCAAGGTCAGGTAACTGTGGTCTTAGTCCTATTAAGTACAAAAAGGTGATGCACAATGTATACTGAGCCATTTCATGAATTTTTAGCAAAATATTTTATCAATTTATCAAAATACAGCATTTTATGTAAGATAGGTGTATACCCAAAATAACTGCTGATATAAATGCAGTTTAGCTTACATGGCCAACACTGAAACTTCTTTATTTATACCTTTAAATTAAAATTAAAAAAAATACCCTAATTTATAAAAAAAAGAATACACTTTTGTCTTTAATCCTCATAAAATATCAACATTTAAGCAAAAATAACTTACATCAACATAATGAGAGGTGACATGGCCGTACAAGTAAAAACTGGCCATATTCTATAGAGCAAGGGCTAAAAACTGAATATGGACACCTACAGCATACATTCTGATTGCAGCAGAGAGGCCTTTGAGACTGAGGACCAATCTGTAAGGCGAAGAAAGTCCACTCCTAAAACAGCACAGGCGCCTTCGGCCAACATGGACCCACACTGAGGCATCTAATAAGAAACAGCAGAACGCAGCATTAACTTAGGGCATAAGACTGCAACGGCCTATGATGACGCATATCATGTTTATAATCAAGAGTTAGTCAGCTGTGATTAGCCTGGTTTAGGGGTGGAAAGGAGAAAAAAGGCATCTGTTGTCTTGAAATGCACTAACTGCAACTATATCTCACATTGAATCTCACCTGACAAGCTGTACCACAAGGCTCAAACTCCTAACCATGAGTAAATCACCGCAGCATGGTCATGGACTGGCAGAAGGGTCAAATGACGCCTAAATGGGTGACAGGGAATGCCGGTACATATTAACTAAAATAGACATCTGACATTTGGCTAAAAGTTGCAAGCAGAAAGCAGCTTATAGAATAGGAAAGGCCATCCAGGACCTGAATAATGAAGAAATGGCTGCCAACCAAAGTACCCAGAGTATAAGAAATCATAAAGCATGAGAGCAGGCTACAAAAAAAGACTACTGGTTAAAAAAAATCTTTATCGAGGGGAGATAATCATTCCTAGGTACAAGAAATAATATCATGAGTTACCTCCCTTTTGCTAAAAATATAAAAGAGCAAATTTAGGTTTTTAACAAGACAGTAATGTGGTGAATTCTGATGAACTGCATTCCTAGAGTAAAAAAGAATACTACATTTTAACAAATGGCAGCTCTTGCTTTCCTACGTGAAATGTTGAAATGTAACAGGTTTTTTTCATTTTACAATGAATGAGCCTTTTAATTACAGCTACCAGCTCTCATGATGCAGAAATAATATGTACACATTTCTTAAAAACAATCCACTTTCAATTAAGCGGCATGGTCCGTGCTTAAAATATGTTGATTTTTTTATTTTTCAGAGATTCAGAGAGAGAGAGAGGGGGGGGGGAGAGAGATAGAAAATAAAAAAAATATATATCAATGAAATTTGCACATATGATGTAAAACATTATTATAAAGCTACTGGTTAAATTTCATACCTAAACGACCTGTAATAAAACGGGTGGAGCTATAGAACCTTGGACGGCGTATGGATGGCTGCATGGCGCTTTTTAGTACGACCAATTTCTGCTGGTCCCCGGTTTCCGCTTCCGTTAATATTCATTCGTTTAACTGCATTCGTTTAACTTACTGCTAAGAGACTAGCACAGGACATGATTTACAAGTAAAAAATAAAGATGTATACATAGACTTATAAGTAGTGAGAAGAAACAACTCAATAACACAAATGAAATAGTCAATAGAAAGCATAACCTTTGCATGTATACGCAGGCACTTCTCATTTAGATGAATGCATTTGTCAGTTACATCAATTTATCAACTTACTTTGATGCAACTTAAAGCTGTATAAATAGACTCACAAGTCGTGAGGAGAAACAACTTAATAACACAAATGAAATAGTCAATAGAAAGCATAACCTTTGCATGTATACGCAAGCACTTCTCATTTAGATGAATGCATGTGTAAGTTACATCAACCGATTATTTACATAAATTCCCTTCCATTCGCCTCTCTGTAGTATCATGCCATTAGACAAGTGACATGATACACTGTCAAGTTATATTTCCTGGTACTTGGCTAACTGTTCCCTTTATCTAGAGCACTAAATACAGGAATCACATTTAAATATTTGGTACCAAACTTCTAAGGGGCAAACTTGCATTTATGGCATGAAATTGTGATCATAGTTCATCAAGTGATAGTGGGAACTTTATAGTAAATGCAAGCCTTTATAGACTTAAAGCAAAAGAACCTATTACTCCATGTCAATGGATGCTTCCATCTGAACTGAAGTCTTATTAAGCATTTAATGGATCATGATTATAATTTAATGATGGATGGATTACCTTAAAGGCTATCCACCTTGCTATTATATATTTTAATTATCCTACAAATGCAGTTATAACTAAATTGTTTCTAGGTAGGAAGATAAAAACACTGCAGTGACAATGCTTTCTAGATTCTAGCAAGAAATGTTTGTTTACATAAAATCTTGAATCTTGATTACCACACATCTGAACTCGGACTTCCAAGCTTCTGAAAACCGGGCGACATTTTCATAAGTTTTAGGTTATATCAATGTTTACTTTCAAAACCCGGAAGTACAAAAAGTGTCAAAGGTAAGATAGTAAACCCTGCGGCAAAATCCATTCATTATTAATCAACAGTAATCATCGGTGATCGGTTTCCTTCTTTTTTGCAAGTCAAGTCAAAAACACTTAATTTTCTCACTAATTCATCTACATGTTCACGAAAATATGAAAGTACATTTCACGACACTTGTTGACTATGTTTGAAACTGATACAGTGTTGCCATACTGCAGTATCACGCCGCAACCATTTTCCAGACACCAGGAAATACCAGTGCCTTTTGTTCAAGACTTTGGTAGCGAAACCACAATTTCCCGCTCCCGAGGTGAGCGCTCTATTGGAAAAGGTACATGCAAGTTTTGCTACAATTAAAAATGTAAAGTGTCATTCGGACAATCATTAACTTTGTCTTGAGCATAAAGTTGCAGATATATATATAATTCTTATTGCTTTGTGTATTTATTTTTTTCAATTTAAACTCACTTGGGTTTTACTGTAATATTTAATAAATTTAATAAATAATAAATTGCCAATTTATTTTTCAGGAAACCAACACTTCACCAACATTCACGAGGGAGAGTAGAACATTATTTTTGGAAGTTCTACCAATCATCTGTGAACGAGCTGTTAAAAATTCTATGAAATAATCACAACATGTACTTTAATTTTCTTTCATAGAGTATCACTCTGCTGCACTTGTTTGTTGGCAATGCAGGTTCTGACTTAGCGTGTGATCTCTATATTTGCAGAAGTAATACTTGTGATATACGAAGACATGTGACAGGTGTTCAGCTCTCCAACGGCGACGCCAACGCATGTACCTGTGTTACGTGTTTTGCGTATTAATATAATACTGACCGAACTACTTTTGTGTATACATGTATATCTGTTTTGTACATAATCCCATGTTACAACTCTTGCTCTGTTATTACCATAAGCCATTTATGATTTATATTGTCACATTGCTGGTTTTCCCAAAAGTTGTTTGTAACGGTGTCATTTTGTTAGTGCTTGTCTGTTGGTATGTCCTTGTGTATGTCAATGTCTTGTCAAACGTCTGTAATTGTCACGTCTATTGTAATTATTATGTCCATGTTGATTGTTTATATCAGTAATATTGTATCAATGAACTATTCCCTCCTTAGTAGTTAAATATATTTAGTCTCATTTAGTATTATCAAATTCATTAATATACCATTCACATTATAAATTCATCATCATCATTCATCTCACGGCCTTTGCTTTGCATGCTCCATCACAATATGTAGAGTTATATCCCTACATTTTATTGTTGGTAACCTCTCACCTTTGCACTGGGGCGCCTGCGCACTTTGTTTCTATCGTAAATGGCGAAAACCGTACGCTTACCTTTGTCTGTTTTATTTATTTGATAAAACCCCCAATCTGTGTGCTTGCAGGTAATTATTTGCTTTGCTATGTGT
>CM037783.1:60407312-60439477 GCA_021229015.1 Solen grandis
CTGTTATACATTTCATTCATTTTATTCATTTTCTTTCATTTTCTTTAGGCACTTTGTTTCTATCGTAAATGGCGAAAGCCATACGCTTACCTTTGTCTGTTTTATTTATTTGATAAAACCCCCAATCTGTGTGCTTGCAGACCAAGAGGAACTCACACGCCGTGAGGCGTTACATTGGTGGCCAGTGTGACTTTTGGTCTTCCATCTCGACACAAACTATTTATTTTGTTCGAGCTTTGTTGCTTCGTACCGGAAGCAGGGATCCAGCCATTGTTGGAAGGAACCAGCCGGATGTCAACAAATACTGACCGGACTACTTTTGTGTATACATGTATATCTGTTTTGTACATAATCCCATGTTACAACTCTTGCTCTGTTGTTACCATAAGCCATTTATGATTTATATTGTCACATTGCTGGTTTTCCCAAACGTTGTTTAAACCACACCACACAAAACACTACCTGTGACAGGTAAATAGACCTAGCGGCAAATAGCATTTTCTCTCTTTTCAGCGGTGATAATTTCTTTAGGCACATACTAGAATCACAAACAGTCAATTTTATTATTACAGTGATGCAGACTATTTAGATAATATATATAAATAGTGGTCAATTATTAAAGTGGCGATAAGTGTATAAATCCGTGTTGTTTACATCAAACATTTTAAGGATTTAACTGTAAGAAGCATGATAAATAAATCAACATCGGACAATGAGCTGGTTTTCGTAAACACTTCCACAATCTATGGAAACTGCAGGCAGGTAGGAGTAAATTTTAGCAAACTTATAACGAAAGGACTTAAATTATGGAATTTATAAATTTTGCATCATTTTCAGTCAAAACAACCAGATGTAGAATTGACAAAATGTAGAGGACAATTAAGGTAATATAGGTGTGTAATTATTTGTAAGGTTAGCTGATGTGCTTCTGTGTGGCATATAATCGGCACAAAAAAAAATATTTTTTCAATAGCATATACAGACAAGTGTCCACAAGAAAACAGATTGAATTCTGGCAGCAAAATAATTATGTAATACGAGTACAAAGTATGTCAATATTGTCAAAGCAAATCCTCTTTAACATTATACTGGTCCACATCTTATTAGCCCAGTTATTAGTCCTTATTTCTATGAAATTAAGATGTTTCTATCAAATCATCTTACAACTTATTAGCCCAGTTATTAGTCCTAACTATATCTCTTCATATATGTGTTAAATTATAGTATACCTTTAACAATATGAAATTAATTGTCAAAAGAGGTTTTCTTATCATGTGCCAAAGATATTGTTGTTTTTTGTTGTTTTTGGGGTTGTTGTTTTTTTTTTAAATGAATAATGTCTTTCAATTATTATAGGTGTATTATGAATGTATTTATCAATTCCATTGCTCTATTCCATATATTCTAGTTTGCGATTTACTAATTAATCATCATTATTTTTTTATTTAGTACCTGATTCAATATTTGTAATTTATCTTTAAACGATCCTAATTTACCATACAGATTATTACCTACATTTGTCTTTCATTGTCTACTTCATCTTTGATGAAATATTTGACATGTGATATAATTATGATGATAATATATAACTGTCAGGTAACACTATTTCAAAGGACCACGGTGGAAATAAGAGTTTTCAGTAACTCTTTCCTGTGTCATCCTTAACATTTATTGTTTGATGACATGGCTATATTTATCCATACACCTGTTAATAGCTATTGTATGTTATGATATATATACAATGTAGATACTTAGTATGCCATGCAATTGTACATTATATTTTGAATAAAATCTATCTATCTATCTATCTTATTCCGGAAACTACCAAAATCCGATTTTTTTGCCGAGCCTACGTGTGATTTCAGAACAGAACAAAACCGTCTTTACTCAAGCATATCAAGTATACAGCAAGGGGATACTGCTCTACCTATATCACGAGAATATATATGTATCTTAATACATGTTTGCCTGAGATTCTGAAAATAAAATATAAATTTATCATATGTTATGTTTAAATTGTAGTACATATATATACATTTTTTTTTATTTCCAGTCAGAAACTAAACTTTGACAGGTAGGAAGATGAGAGCAAAGACTTTTAAGAAATTAGAAATATGAAACAGTTCATAAAATTAATTAGTATTAGAAGGCTGGAAGATTCAATATATATATATATATATATATATATATATATATATATATATATATATATATATATATATATATATATATTGTACCTTAAGGTAATCTATCCATCATTAATTATAATCATGGTCCTTCAAGCGCTTCAAGGCTAAGAAAAAAAAAAGATTATTTTCACGTTATGGTAAAAACAAAGACATAACAGATTCAAGATACTGTAAAATCATTGATTTTCGTTGACATTAAATTTCGTTGATCATATACCTAAGGGAATTTCGTGGGTACATTTATTCGTGGATCTATGTTCTAGAATCAAAGGACTGAGAGCACTGTCAGAAGCGAAAGTTAAAATGTGTTAATAATAAAGTCAATCCCTTTCATTTTTTGTGGTATGCAGGTAAAAAATAAGGGAAGTTAAATCTTATTTACAAAAAGCAAGTAAGATAGATTATGGATCATGGTCTCAAAAAAATTGAATAAGGAATAGTGGTTCTTAGTATTGATCCTCTTAATGAATTTGCTGCAGACAGGTATAATTTTAATAGAAAAGCAAGAAATGGGACAAGATAAAGTTATTGTTCTATGTCACTTCACACCCTGAATGATATCAATTTCTACAATAATTCTAGAAAAGCATAATTTCACCATACAAGTAAGTAATCGCGATGAAGCAAGATAGAGTTATTGTTCTTATTAAGGAAAGTTTGACCATTGTATAAAGTATATACTCAATCCCTAAAGTACTTTCTGAGTTATGACATACAGATACGACTAGAGACACTACAGTCATCTGAGACTCTAACAAGAAAAGATTAATGTTTCTATTGACAGCTTACATTAAACATACTGTCCCCCTCTCATATCTACTGTTTTGACCTTATAACCGAACCTGTCTATGCGCAGGGCCCTCATATTATAAAATCGATATCTCTATAAATTGTTTATAAATAGAGAGGTCGATTTTTTCTTACTTAAAGATTTTTTTTTTTTTTTTTTTTGACTGAAAATGAGGGTCCTGTGGTCTATGATTTAAATCAAAAGAACCAAATACAAATTAACAAATGCAAAATAATGGATGTATAATAACTAGAATAAAAAATTCTAAACATATAACCCAAGAATAAAAAAAATAAGTATTACAAACAAACAAAAAGAAAAAAGGTCTCTGCTGGAATAGAACTTTTCCACGAAAATTAATTTCAAAGTATAAGACTTCACTTGTTTTTTATATCCGTTCCAGTCGTTAGTAGGCCTACATGTACCGCGATACGAGAGAACTCCATTCTAATGGCAAATGTTGGGCTATTTATTAGATTAATAAAATTATTTATAGTCTTGGATTAACTTATATAGGAGAACATTTTACTTCTATCTCATTCAATACCTATGTAGCAACATTTAGGCGTCGTACGAGGGTTGTCCAAGAAATACGTGAACTTTTCTTGTAACTTCCATATTCAAATGTACATTCACAAACATGTGCAAGTTGGTGGTTTAAACATTTTTTTCTGCAATATAAAACACTACTGACCCGTATTATGTCGTAAGTATATATGTACCGTATTGCTATAGAAACGCATTCGAGCTATCCCGGGGCAGGGGTGTAAAGTGTTTTACGTACCTTATAATATCATGTGTTCCTACAAGAAAAAAAAATGTCGTTTTTAGGCGGCGCATCCGTCTTATGCTGGAATCGCTGATTTGCATATTTTCCACGGCAAGTTTAACTGTACCTCTCAGCGCTTTGCACGGATCCATGCAATGCAATTCTGCACTAACGAATACGAGTGGAATATGTTACAACGTTATAATGTATTATTGTTTGTTAACATGTTTTCTTTTACGATTATTTTGCACTAGAAACATCTATTTTGAGCGTGAACAGCAACTCATTTTATAAACACGATGATCTACTCCTGTAAAAAGAATCAAAGCGCTGAAGGCACTGAAGTTGTTGTGTGTGTCTCAAATGAAAGAGTGTTTGAAGAGTGAGTAGCCCCCCCCCCCCCCCCCCCCCCCCATTTTTCAGCATCTGGTGAATTTCTTTCATGTAGAAATCATGTAGTGGTACAAGCAAAAAAGGCTTTGCAACAGCTCTTTGTTAAAATTAATAATCTAAACCTACCTTTGTATATCCAAATCAAAGTATTCGATCACACAATTTTACCAATATTAACATATGGGAGTGAAATATTTGGCTTTGAACATTTAGATATGTTAGAACAAGTGCAGTGTGATTTTTTAAGAAGAATATTTAAGTAAGGGGATTTTGGGTGTTGCCCCATTTATATACACATTAAGTCTAAAATGATAAGATTCTGGTCAAAGCTTATTTAAGCAAATCCCTCAAAATTTTCATCATTATAAAAGTTATAAATGGATGCTATGCATCGAGAATATATTGAACACACCGGGTACTCTACTTACTGGCTTAACCAATCTGGATCACAACTTGCAAACCTGCATAAATCAATAAAACTCAATCTAATTGATCAATTTAATCAGGAATGGTTTTCAAAACTTTCAGAATCTAATAAAAGTATTTCATATAGTTATCTTAAGACAAATCTAGAATTTGAACCTTATTTAAACATCTTACCGACAGCTTTAAGAATCCCTTTACTCCATTTTAGAACTGACAATCATAGGCTTCCTATCGAAGTTGGACGCTGGAAACAACAATTCATAACAAACTCAGACCGAAAATGCTTACTATGTAGTTCGAAAGAACTAGGGGACGAACTACACTATTTGCTATCAAGCCAATATTTCAGTTATAAACGACAACTTATACCAGCAAAATATCTAATAAGACCACATATTCATAAATTTAAAGAACTGCTATCTACTGATCAAAACAAATTTAACAAAATATAAGTTTATTTGTTAGACATTTAATGAAGTACTTTAAATAAGTGAACAACAGAAACCTGGAGGCACAAGCATACAGAGAGAGAGAGAGGTGGGGGGGGGGGCGAGATAGAGAATTAGTAAATATACCATACTGACTTTTAATCCTCATTCCTTACTATGTCTACATTGTTAACTAATTCGACTCGTTTTGCACGTGAACAAACAAGTTTGTCCTGTGCCGCAAATTTTTCCAAGAGCACGTGGACGGAATGTTGTATCTGGTTATTAAGGCTATTTTTAACTGAACTAAAATTAGATGACGAAATTATGTACATTTTTTCTATTTTTCTTTCTCTGTCTTTTGTGAATGTGACATTTATTTTTCTTCATTCATTTATCAGTATAGATCTACATTTTTTTCTTTCTCAAACTTTTATATTGCTTATGATGGAAATGTTAACTATCGTATTATTTTGAAATGTACAGAACACATGTACTAATGGAATCATGTCATTGTTGTTGACTGTGTTTAGAGAGAGGATGAGAGAGAGGGATTCAAAAACTGACATAAGCAATCGATAAATCGCGTAAATATGATATCTTTTTTTACTTTTTTTTTTATTCTATTCTAAATAATATTAATTTAACCTTTAATCCACTATCCCCACTGATCATCACTCACCGTTGATAATTGTATAACCGTATTCATTATTTTATGTTCAATCCACATGTTGTTACATCTTGTAATCTGTAGTTGCAAATAAAAGATATGTTCTGTTCTGTTCTGAGCCGAAAGTCGATAACCAATAATTGAATGCACTTTGATAAACTTAAATAAAGAAATGCGGCATTTCTGTTCTCTAAGCGCTATCAGAGCTTTGATTTGTATTCATGTAGTTCCTTATCTACAACAGACTCTATTTATAGATTGAAGTAATTATGCAATTTTCCTGCACAGGTCAGAGGCTCCGAACTTATTTCGGATAGTAGATATACAGGTTTCGGTCATTTTTTAGTGTAAGAAATAACCCTTGGAGATATCTGAGGTCGATAGCTTGAATGTGATCATTAGTATGTTACGCGGAATGTGTAGGTGCGATGATCCTAGAGAGGAATTTTAGATATGCAGATTCATTCTGACTGGTTTTGAGGCTTTCTTTGCAATGGGGAAACCCCATTTTGTGTGGATTTTAAAGGAGACAGCATCCCTGAGAAAAACTTGATCTTAATTTGAAGATCACAATCTGATAATGATATCTGTGAAATCATATCTCAATATGTGGTTTCATAACAAGGATATTAATGTTTTAATACGCAAATTCGCGGCACTGAGCGGGCTTATTGGCGACGCCATTTTAATAACTTCCCCTGAAAAATTAGAGAGTCCGGAGAGTAAGAGAGTAACACGCCACACATTATTTGGAATATCTCGGCAATTCATGGGCCAGAGATAACAGAGATGACACTATTGAATAACTTTCAATGAAGTATACAGTATAGTCGTTATAAAATATTTTTAAGCAAAATGGGTATAAATACTGCTCATGTAAAGCATATGTTTGGAAGATATGTCGTATCTTTTATGAAATTTTACTGCAAAAGAAAAGCGTAATGTAGATATCAAATACACACATATACGTTGACAGCCATTACGAGAAAAAATAATTGCGTTGTTGTTTTTTTTTTGTTGTTGTTGTTGTTGTTGTTGTTGTTGCTGCTATTTTGTTGTTGTTGTTTTTTTCTACCTGTCATTTTTATAACTGTGAACTATTCAAGATACCGTGGTTACTGACAAGTAATGTAATTATTAATCTGATTAGATAAAAAATGTCCTGGGCAGTCTAAAGTGACCGACACTATGTTACATAATATCGCTCAACAGGGTCATAAACCACGGTCATGAAAGTAACACGGCATGCGACTAAGTCACCATGACAACAGACATTTGGCGAGCGAATTCATATTTACCAATCAGATATATGTGTAGCCAGTAGAAATATAATAATGACTGATAAAATAAGAAAATGCATGGGAAAATCGTGGGTGACTTTTATAATTCGGTTACATGAAGTACAGAAAGGAGAAATACCTTTATTGATATCATATTGATGTATTTAGCGGTGATGATGATTTTGATAAAGAACAGTATTTGAGTACTCAATACGATGGTCTCTTAAGATTCCCTGCAACTAATTGGGTATCGGTGTATAACATGCTTCACTAATTAGTTGCTGTGTGTCGTATACATCATAATGTAAAAAATGTTTTCCACTCTGTTTTGATATACTACGTTTCACTTTCACCACATACATAGGCAGCAGGTTGGTGAACACTATTCAACTCACTTACCCGGGCATGACGATATTTCGTAATGCAGACGTGCTCATCTTGATAAATACTCATTCTGGTAAAGTTGTATTTTGCTCTTTTTGTGACAATAAATATTTTGACTTGTAATTTTCTCTCTAGTATTTCACAGTTATTGTTATTAAATGCAATTAAACATCTCCCATACAACATGCCGCACTTTAATCTGTTTCATATAAGTGGATAATTACTGTAAGCGTTTGCGTAGTTTTAGTTTTAACTGTGAGAACGCGCTAACTGGATTGCGTGTCAAGAAAATAGTCAAATGAATAATGAGAATAAGCTTGATCACTTAATCTTGAGGTATATATATCAGTTTCGATGGAGGTAGTAAAAAGGAAAGTTCCCTGCAATTTTGAACCAGAATATATGGAAGAAGAGTATCAACTTCTTCAAGACAACTACGATAATGAGCAGGAATTTGTGTGCATGGATGATTTTTCTCAGTGTGTGAATTGTATCAAAATGCCATCCAGTGTGGAAAATTCAATTCAATTGATTTAGTTGTTGAGAATTAAGATGGACTCACGTGCAATATAGATCACCCTGATTTTCATACTTGAGTTCTCACTGATTCCGTTTTGGATGTAGCATTCATGACAATTCTGGCAAGCAAAGGTCATATGACAAGGGTTCTCGACACTCTCATACACGAGTAAGTAAACAAGTTGAATTTTTGTAAATATTTTATTCTCGATATACATGTAGTTGAAAAGTCACATTGTGCATAGTTGGAAAAGATCCACGCTTAAGTCGTTTCCTATTCCGGAAAAAAAATCAAGTGATTTTGCAATATCATTTTCGTAAGTCCCTACAAGGCATTCGTGTTCAAAATGTCACAAACAAATCTAAATGGATTTAACTTGAATGTTTTTATGTCTAAATTCGAATTATTCAAATGTTCTATCCAAATTTCGCACATTTATTTCTCTATTGAACGTTCTGAATTTGAAAATTGAAACCGAGTTTTCCCATTTCCTGCGCTACTAGTGCAGTTTAATGCCTGACGTTGCGGCATTTTGCCACTCACATCATAGTTTGTATAACAGAAATGAAAGAGAATCACTTTATGTTACTTCTATCACGTTTTATCTCCAAAGTTTGACTTAACTATTTGAGCTTACCGTCGCTTCGACAGTATTTCTGTCATATAGCGACGTCCAGCTAATTGCAGATGCAGGAGGACCCCGAATGCACAGAGACATCCGGGTATAACCACCGACCTACCGCAAGCCAGTTGGAAGGCTTCCTTACATGAAAATCCAAATGTCCTTGCCGGGATTCGAACCCACGCGGTGAGGGGCTGAGTGAATGTTAAAGTCAGTGACTTTAGCCTCTCGGCCACGGAGGCCCCTCCAAAGTATGATATTTTTCAAACGTAGCAGAAAGTCTTATGCTATCGGCGGCATTACGTCTAGGAAATCTCGCGCGGCTCATCTTGCGAGAACAAAGTGACGTCAAAAGTTCAAGAATTATACGAAAATTATACGAAAAGCGTTCTTTTATAGCATTGCGAGAACAAAGTGACGTCAAAAGTTCAAGAATTATACGAAAATTATACGAAAAGCGTTCTTTTATAGCATTTTTTGTTAAATTTCAAAAATTGAGTCAAATAACAAAATTTTATGACAACTAAAACTTATTAATGAACATTTGTTCTTAGGATTGCCGTACCCTTTAAAGCAATAAATAAAATTTTTGTTTACTATACTGGCCGAACATCATACTTTATACTCAAAAACCCTTTACAACATAATATATTGAAATTCCTTACTCCCACTCATTATGTTAAAAGAGTAAACTTACATCAAAGTCTGTTTCGTATTTTATTGCTTTAAATTACAGTTTCCATTGTAAAATGGAAAACTTTAATATCAGTCTCGCGTGTATTTCAAACACACATGAAATACCAACACAGATTTCTGTCGACATTATAACCCTGGTATCGGGTTCATGATGTGCTTAAAAGCATAGCTGTTTAATGATGCGCTGAGCCGAACGAGACTTTCGAACTTTGTTAATTTCATAATTGCGCCAAACTACAAGCTTTCGAGTGAAACCACTTTCACTGTTCTAACACCGAAAATGACTAACAGTAATAATGTGATTATTAAAACAATGTGCATAGTCTCTATGTTGACAAACTCTCTATCATGTCAGGTAGATTTTGAAATAAACACAATTTACGCTCATGAGCATCGTCATATCGATGCATAATTACAAAAGTAGAACACAAGAAAAATTTTGACGCAAGCGTCAAAGAATCGGACCGAAGAACTATTGTTGTTGGCGTGATTCTCCGTTATTGCAGGAAAATGATGTAATATCCATTTCACTGCTCTACTGGTACTTGCTTCTTTACTTAACGCAGAAATTCATTGGGAACCAGCATGTAAAAAGACTGCATTTTTGATACGTTTGTAACGCTGTTCCATGGCAATACACATTTATTATCGGACAACAATTCGGGGCTATATTTAGACATCTATATTATAAATTTCCCCTTTTTTCTACGCAGAGAAATAAGTCCAAATTTTGTTTTCAGTCTTATCACTATATGGCGATAATTTTCATGTTTATTTCAGTACGATGCGAACCTGAATTAAAATGTATTGATAATCGATGCTTGAAATAACGAGTTAAATAACCTGTAATAAAAAAAAAAAGTACGCGAGCGAAAACATCGCACCACATTCGGAGATATTTGGAAACATGACTGCCTGGAATTTCCAGCGACAGACAACAATATATAGATTTCTTCTCTATGCAATAGTTGGCCCATTAGTGCAGTTGGTAAAATGGTCATGCTAGATCGCCATACAAATGGCGCTGAAAAGGGGTGTGGGTTCGAGTCACAGACGGAGAACAATTTTTACAATTTTTTTTAAATTATTTTTGCAGTATATTAAGATACATATATTTTACAATAATTATGTTTTATTATTATGCATGTCAATAAAGTTGTAAGGTTTATGAAAACAAACAGTCAGACTAATTATTAGTACTGCCTAAACATGATTAATGATAAAAGAGACTTTTCTATCATCAGCATCTTTTAATTATTCCTAATTAATAGATTAGATATAAATAAGAAACAATGCAAAATGATGCAATTTGCTGTGATGATTAATTTCTTCATGGGTGACTTAAAATTCTATCCATATATTGGTAATGTGCCAATGTTCACCAAGCGTGAAATACAGACTCCACTAGTTGGTTTATTTTGGGTCCCCACTGTGAACTCATTCTTCTCTTATCATGGAAGGTGATGGGGAGGGGGGGGGATCAATAAAGAAGGGCATTTTGAATGCCTTTAAGAAGGAGCTCGCTCTCTTCGCCCCTTTTTTATCATTAAGATTTCAATTATAATGTTCTAGCTATAATATAGCGTAACATGAGCTTACACTGCTGATGGTCGTGGCTGTTTTGTTTTCAAAATGAATAGTTTTTCGCCCTAAGGCGGCGAAAACCTGAATATGGATTACATGAACATAGTTAAACAATTTTAAGAATCAACTGTTAAGGCTTACAACTAAAGATTTTGTATATATTTTCATCTAAGAGAAAATATGTGCAGCACGTGCCTACTGTGCATAATGAAAGCTACGCCAGAGATTAATGAATGATATTAAGCCTTTTTATCAAAGACCAAGTTAATTTGTGGGCATACTTAATTAGAAATAACAAAAATTCATAATGGACCTAAAATTCACATTTAAAATAAATATTAAAATCCACCCATCATTAAATTGTTATCATGGTCCGCCAAGATATCATTGGAATTTTCAAGCATTTGAAGGACCATGATTATGGTTTAATGTTGGATGGATTACCTTAAGACTCATTTACAAGACTCCACATCGCAGATACTTTATATTGTATAATGTTATATTGAAAATGTTGAAGGTTTATTTTGGTTAAATTTTATAGATATCAATGAAATAACCTGTTATTGTTGGATCCAAATAATGACCCTAGAGCTCACGCTTTCTCTATGAAGATTAACTCACTTAATTTGAAGAAGAATATTCTATAAAATGTAACAATCATAAATTGTATAATTATTTATTCATTTACTGGATGACACTAATAGCAGAACTGGTCATTTGCGAGACTTCGTAGAGTCATAGCGTACGATACCATTTACAGTCAAACCTGTCTTAAGAGGTCAGTCGAGGGAACAAGAGAAAGTTACCGCTTAACAGAGGTGGTCACTAAATGAAGGTTTAACATATAACAGATGTTAGTTCGGTAATATCAAAACTGACCGTTAAATTGAAGTTGGTCGCCGCTAATACAGCTTCAGTTGTATACAAATTTTAGTGGTATCCAGTCAAAACCGACCCCTGTAAAAACGGATCCAAGTTGAAATGGTGCCAAATTGGTCAAAACGGTCCCACCTGGATGGGAAGATTGATCAAAACGGTCCCATATACACGGCGCCATTATAAACGAATAGGAATTTATCGATTTGTGTTTGCTATCTGTCTTAAAGACTGATGTAAATATTTGTCTTGCTTTGCTTATATTCTACATTCTAATTTACCATTTTTTAATGCACAAAGAGGTTCTTTTTTTTTTCTTTTTTTTTTTTTTTTTTTTTTTTGAAGAGATAGAGCGTGACGCTTGTTTACACATGTATCACAAAAAAGATCGGGTGGCTGTAATGGGGGATTAAAGTGTACATTGTGGTGATAGACAGGGTATTTTACCTGAAAGAGTATTAATGGATACTGATCATCCGGTTACAAATTATTGGATTTATTGCATAGTTGCGAATGGTCGTGTAGGTGAGTGAGGATACTGGTTAAGGAAAGTACCCTTTTATATCACACACTGGTTGTAACGTTATTGATTATTCATTGATGTCATATTTATTTGATATGATAGATAACTTTTGCGGACATGATAAAATAAATAAATCTTTATTTAAAGCCATACGCGCCCAATACAGTTTTTTCACTATAAAGACATAGAAGGAAATAAGGCTAGCCATGAAGTTTTCTTAAACTTTGCATGATTATAGAGAATTATACTAGAAACAAATTTAGGAGAAAGAAATTGTAGGTCACCATTTTTTTTTCTTTAGTTATCTTTCCCTGAAAGTGAGTCTTTAGTTGTTGTTTTTTTTTCTGTATAAGGCGTGTATGCCTTTAAGTCTTATCATGGTGACAACATAAAAACAGATACAAAACTTTGAAACACGCCATTCAATTTTGTATTATAAGAGACATTCAGCGTTTCAAAAATAACGTTTACAATATTGTACTGACTTCATAATGATGATGAAGATATATACCGTCTCTGTTTATCCTTCAACTGAAACACTCTGTATATAATCACATATATATATGCACAGTATATATAATTCACTTGATAAAATATGCTTTAAAGACAATAATTTAAGAACTGACGAATGCATATCAGCAAAACGAACCCCCTTTTGAGAAATTTACTTGAAAAATCACTTATTACCACAAATTAGATTTGGGATAAAGTGTATAATAGAGACTGTATATTGAGAATGAAAATCTGACTAGATGGAAAGGAAACTATCCAATGTTTGTACACTCAAATTGGTCATAGTCATCGAAATTAGATATGAAATGTAATCTGATCAATTTTCATATATTTTACACATTGTTATATACACGGGGGTGGGATCACGTGACTTTGCATAGTAATTAACACGAGGAATGCTGAGCCTCGGTAAGTTCATAATTTTGTTAAATTTTGGTGACAAACGTTTCCAGAATCAAAACAAGACCTAGCCTATCATATGCGCGGTAGCTTTCTTCAAATATCGGTACTAAGTGCATTCTCGTACGTTTTATGGTTTTCGAGAACATTGTTTGAATTGTGTCAAAATTGCAGATGCAGCCTTAGTAAACCACAAGCGACATTATAAATTGGTACCAAAATGAACAAAAGGATGCCTTCTTCCTTCACAAAAAATACAATACAAGGCATATTTTTGCCAAATGTGCTCGTAGAAGTCCATCTAAATTCTTGTTGAAAGATCTGTAGCATACAATTGTTCATTGAATAAGTATAGTAAGTAAAACGAGCATTTATTAACAGTAAACCACACGCGTCTCACGCATGGTTTCAAATAGCTTTGAAATACCGAAATGTGGCGACATTGAACAAGTGTTTCCCGTCTACGGTGTGAAAAAAATCAAATACCAAGAATATACTCAGTTATATATAACTCAAACAATATATATGATACTTTGATATTGATCCTTTAGTGAACACTCAAAACATGTATGTTCCACATGGCCGTTTTGTCTCGACAGGCCTGACTGAAATAGCTCAACATAACTGACCGCTGTGATTGAAATATTGTTGAAACGGTGTTTAAAATGATCAAAAGTACATAAACACACTCGCACACTCACACGCACGCACACTTTTATCCTCGGCAAAGGGGTCCGCATCCGTAGTTGACGTTTTTTTATGTCTTAGTCTTAATGATCCTTTCTGAACAGGGTTACTTGCGTCGCTGTTCTACAGTAGCACACATTTCAAATCGGGAAACAATTCAGGGCTATTTTTAGACATTTATGTTTTTAGATTTCCCTTTTTTATACTTCAAGAGAAAAATAGTCCAAAATTTGCATTCTCCCTAATCACTAAATGGTCATAAATTTCGTTATGGAAGTCGAAACTGAATTAAAATGTGTTGAAAACCGTTGCTGGAGATAACGTGTTTAATTAAGTTATCGAAAGAAGAAATTACGAAGGAGACATAATCGCAAAGCATTCGGAGATATCTTGAACCATGATTGGCTGGATTCTCCAGACATATTTTGATCTGCATGCAACAGTTGGCGTAATAGTGCAGTGAGTAAAGTAGTCATTCTGTTCCCTGTCAAAAGGTATTTTACATTTGTTTAAATACTTTTTGCAATATAAGACATTTATATTTTTGTTATAGTGAAAATCATTAATTCAGCTATATTAAGTAACTGTGTATAAATGAGAAAAAGAAAAAGAGAGATTGTTGCTTTAGATTCGCGCCCACATATTCATATAATCTTAGAAACTGTAGGCAGGAGAAATGGTGAGAGTAAGAGTGGCGATATGTTAATTGTTAGCAATCTATTGAGATAAATGATGTGTTAATCTTCTTTTAACGTCCGTGTTCAAGCAAGATTAAAGCGGGTTTATAACATTAGGTCAATTGGCATCGCTTGAAAATTTGATCCTCGCCTATCAAATTTACTTTGATAAAAAAGAAATGCGACATCAGAAAATTAACAACTCTGTTCTCTCAGCGCTATCAGCGCTTTGATTAATGTAACTTCAGTTTCGAAAATACAATATCTTTACATAATTATGACAGTCTTTTGATTTAAAGTTCTTTTTTCCTTAATCAGTATTTCGTTTTGTTCTTTAAACTCTTTTTAAAGGAAGAATTGTTGTGACTGCAAATTCTTCAATACAATTTAATAGATAAAGTAGCATTGTGATGAATTGTAAATTATAGCTACAGAATGAAATAATTAAATGACTTGAATTAATTAAAAACGATCTCTCACAGCAGGGCCTTTCTATAGTATTATGAGACCCTGCTCACCTTCTCACGGACAGAAACTAAGACCCCCCACCCCCGTGTATATAGCAGACTTCTGAGTCTATTCAAAATTAGATGGCAGGATATCACAATAGTGCGTATTAAATTTTCATTTTAAAATTTCAAAAATAAGTATGATAAAATAATCATTAAAAAAACAGGAGCTTAGTAAAAATAAAATTTCTAATATCATTTATATGTATCACAGTTCATAATCACATGTCACATTCGTTTACAAATGGACAAATTCTGTGTTCTTCTGCTTACCATTCGAATCGACCTGTTTCTATGCACATTTAATCGACACCTGAGCGGAATTTGCTTAAAGCTGACATGTGTTTCGCTGTCATAATGGTTATGCCATATCTTATACCCGCATCAATGCACGAACACTTTCTGGTACCCACAATAGAACATAATTAATAAATGGTCAGACCATTGAGTCAAAGAGTTATATATATATACTACGAGATTACCTAGATGTTTTCCAATATGAAACCCTTTTTGTGGGGTGGTGAAAAAAAATGGGGTGTTTCATGCAGTATTTACAGTATTCAAGCCATCAAGTACAAAATTGAAACATTTAGGTTTCACATGGAAACCATATATATGCGCTCGTAGCATTGATCTCCCTTTATACCGACCACTCACAGTCCAGTTTATACTTGCGCGCGGAATATATATCGCCCCGTAATTTTTACCTGTAAATATAAAAACCCCACTTTTCGTGAATTTCTTATGTTATCGTAAAGTCATCTTGGGTCAAGTAAATCCCCATGGATACAAGGATTTATAAATACAGCGCTATTTAACGAAGTGAACGTCTTCCTTGAGAATAAATATTATAGTTTAACATACCATTATTGAAAGGACTGCGTGTTTAGTAAAATATTTTCAGAATAAAAGATTTATTTTCTGCGCATATACATTTAACCCCTCAATTCGGTATAATTATTTATGTAATGTTTGATTATCATTAGATTATGTACTCAATTCCAATATCAGATATGACAAATATTTCACGTACAATGTAATCGAACATCACTCAATATTATACAACAGTCACTGTGTTTATTTCATGTCTTCTCATAATGTGCCTATATAAACTGTATTTTGTTTAACGCTGATTAGCTAATTCGTTCAATTGTTATTATAAACACTGTACTTTTTTACAATAGAAGACATATGTTCGTATACAAAGCCAACAGATATTCGATTAATGTATATCAAGGAGGCAGATGCATGGGTGTATGAAAGTAAGTAAATGACCAAATATCTGATACTGATACAACAGTAAACAATTACATGCATAGTTATCTAGAAGTTTTATCAGCTCACGTGCATTTATCCAAATTTAATTGAAATTTTCATGCCACAGCTTTAGACTCACGTGAAACAGTAAATTGTGTACAGTTTCAAGGCTGCATTCAGTAATGCACATTCATGCAAAACCTAGTTAAGTGTTGCTATGGAATATGTTTCGCCACTCTTGAAAATATCACTTTTTATGTTCACTCAGAGAAATTATTAATCGATCTTACACCAAAACAAACTTTTTTTTTATTTATTGCTCTGAAGGCCAGAAATTAGCTGTGCTATTCAAAAAAGTGTCAAAACTGGCGGTATTACCTCGCGTGCGTGATTTTTTAATGACGTCATTTCTTGCGTAAAACCCAGCACAAATAACGCTCCGATCATTTTATAACGTAGTGTCGAAATTTTTTTTTATGAAAATGGTAATATTCACTGTTCTAAGCAGAGAAATTACCATTTTTAATTCACTGATATTTCCCTATAATCCACCGAAAAGCATTAAATAAAATATATACGAGGGCTGATTAGAAAATTCGCGGAATTCTCCTCTCAAGAATTTATTTCTTCATCAAATCACATGAAAACTCGTATACAAGTATTAAAATTTATATTCTCTTTCATTATCAGGTAGTTGAAAAAATATTAAATACTGTTAAATGCTGTTATTTCACATATTCTGAATTCATTAATCAGGCTAGCGCTTAGTCAAATTTAAAGCAAATTTGGTGCGAATGCAATTGTCGTTAGCGTGACATTTCGACGTCATTTCTGGGAAATTGGAAGACGTGGTGTTGGACGGTTATTTCGCAGCAGACTGTTCTGGCCATGGCTTCAAAAACGGCGCATTCCGTCAACAGATGACATTGAGATGCGTGCGGTTGTCAAATTTTGTGATTGACTCAAACTTTTTCTTATAAAGGCACTTAAACAAATTAAAATGTTAGATATATTACCAACCTATGGAAAAAAACATTTGTCTACAATTGGTACAAGCAGTTTAGGCATGGTAGAACCTCAGTGTTTAATGAAAGACCAGGTCGGCCGACATCGACAGTCACTGTTGGAAACACAGCGTTAGTGAAGGAACTGTTAGATAATGACAGACGGTTTATGGTGCAAGGTATTGCAGAGCAACTATCTCTTTCGTATTACACAGTACAACGTATTCTTAAGACGAGAGGTGGTGATTACGTCGAGAAAGTTAACCGGACACTAGACTTTGACGTTAAAGTAACGTCAGCGTGACCCAACGTTGACGTCTGCGTGCTTCAAGTACTACATAGTACTGTTATTCAATGTTTCATGCAAGCTTTATTGTTCAATGTATCTAAATAATATTTGAGCTCTATGTCAGTCCTGAGTATACGTATCTCGTGATGTTTGTTTTTTTCCTTTCCTTATCCAGGTTTCAGTAATAAAGCAATTCCGCGAACGTATCAATCTACCCTCGTATATTCCAAAAAAATGGTTGTCATTAGTATGACTTTCAATTGATATCATATTCTTACAATGATATTAATGTATCTGATTTCATTCTGTTTAGAAATTATGTCCAATATAATTGCTTGATATACTATATCTATCTACTTTAGTATTTCATTTTAATGTGTCATATAGCGACGTCCAGCTAATTACAGGTGGAAGAAGACCCCGAATGCACGGAGGCATACGGGTAGAATCACCGACCTACCGCAAGCCATCCGGAAGGCTTCCTCGCATGAAAATCCGAATGACCCTGCCAGGATTCGAACCAACGCGATGAGGGGCTGAGTGAGTTAAAGTCACAGACTTTTCCCTCTCGGCCCCGGAGGCCCCGGAGACAGGATCACTGATTTATAATCGAATCATGAATAGGTTAACGTAAGTATATCGTCCTCCTAATGCTCATCATCAGCGGTAACAGGATCGTGTGAAGGGTCAGGAAATTAAGAACAAGATGTTTTATTTATTGTCCGCACAATATTTTGAGAAAAATAAGCCTAGGTTTGTGAATCTTAGTAGGGACAGTGCGCATGGTCAGCTGATGATCCCTTTTAAATTTAATGGTCATTAGGTCAAAGGTCAAGATCAAAGTGACACTTAGTGTAAAATACTTGTCCGATCAATAACTTGAGAAGGAATAAGTCTGGCATTGCCCTCTGCCAGTAAATGACCCCTATTATTTTAAAAGTCATAAGGTCAAAGGTAAAGATGTCTTAATGACATTTAATATAAAATCCTTTTTAGATTGATAACTTGAGAGGGAATAAGCCTAGGTCTGTGACACTTGGTAGGGACATTCCCAATGGCCTGTAGATTATTTTGAGGTCATAATATCAAAGCTCAAGGTCGCAATGACACAAGGTCATTAGAGCAGAAAACCCTATCGTTTGTTCGGGACAAACGAAATTTTGTTTTTTCTTATATATTTTGAAAATTTAATGGCAGATACTTCAGATACTGAAATTCAAGTTCGATTATGGCTGATATGCGGCCAATTAGGTCAGGAGTTATGCCAATTTTAATATAAAAATGCCATATTTATTTTGTTTACAATCTACATCTTCATTTCTTAATAATCATCTTAACTTTATTACAAGTTTTGACCATTTCTCTGTCAGGAGTTATGCCTCTTTTAATATAAAAAATGCCATATTTTACTTTGTTTACACTCTAACATCTTCATTTCTTGAACAATCATCTTTAAACTTTATGACAATGTTTTTGACCATAATTTCTCTATCAAGTTCGACAATGGCTGATAATGGCTATTTAGGTTTTTTTATTAAGTTCGATTATGGCATATATTGGCTAATAAGGTCAGGAGTTATGCCCTTCTTAATATAAGTAAATGCCAGATTTCAATTTGTTTACACTATAGCATCTTCATTTCTTGAGCAATCATCTTCAAACTTTATGACAATATTTATTACCTTAATATCTCTGTCAAGTTCGATAATGGCTTATTTCGGCCCATAAGGTCAGGAGTTCTGCCCCTTTTAATAAAAAAATGCCAGATTTCACCTTTTTTACCCTCTAGCATCTTTATTTCTTCAGCAGTGTAGGTGTGAAGGCAATGTTTCTCAGGTGAAACGATTTATAGGGCCATCTTGGCCCTTTCGTTAGGGCTTTCTGCATCAAGCAGAAAGTCCTATTGGGGTTGTTTTGTTTTTCCTTCTTCTTCTTCTTATAATTTTTTTCCTTTTGAGGTTTGATTAAAACAGGTTGCCAATAAGCCAGCCGTATGAAAATTTAACAGTAATCAGAGTGACTTTGGGCCCTTTTGAAATCAATAATTTTATCTTCATATGACGTCATGTGACGGGCCACTTTCAAATAAGCTACCAAATTTGGTTCCCCGCTCTGCAGCCCTCAGTATTGTCCGATTTGACTTGATATTTTCACAGAAGGGTGTAAGTTGGGATGTAGATGTACATCCTTGAATTTTCAAAATTCCAAAATTTCAAGATTTTATGTCAAAATCGAATTCGAACTTTGGTCATTTACAAATAATTTCGTGTTTCCAAGGCTTCTGGTGAGTAAGGACCGTGAAAATTGGATAGCATATGTGTTCTGAGGTCTTTTTTGTGTTATTTGAAAACTGACGCCGTGTGACGTCATTTGACGTTACACTGTACTTAGCAATTTTGCTTTCGAAATAAGCAGATTTTAGGACCTGCAGGCTTGATATTTTGACGGATTGGCATGTTACTTTCAAAGAATGTGCAACCCAGTATCCCATCGTGCATGGTGACATCCGTTTCTGGAAAATCGCAAAGGTCAAGGTCATATGTCAGTTATCGGTGACTTTTATTCGGCCATTGGTAACTCAAAAACCAAAAATATTATACCTAAACACTATGAGTAAAATTTGTAGTGTTTTGAAAGACCTTTTAAGTAATATTTATTTTTTGAAGATCGGGGTTGAATCGGTTGAGTTATGGCAGATTAATGAAAAGTGAAACAGAGCAGCAGATAAGCTTCGTTTTATCGTTTTAACTAATTGTTTTTCAGGAAAAACGAATTGATTTTAAATTCTCATCGTTCAAAAACGAAAATAAAAAATGGAAAACGAATTGTACTCGAAGATGCCGTCGTTTTGTTTAGGTTTGTTTTTTTCATGTTTACTAGAGCAGTGGTAGGAAAGGGAGGTTACTGCGCACTCACAATCTGCAATGCTTTCCCAAAACCGCATTTTAATCTATTAACAGTAAGTCCAAGTTCTCCCAAAATAGCGTTATGGTTGAAACTTCAAAATCTAAGTTTGGATGAGTCAGAAAAACAATAGAAACATCGGTTTAAAATTGCTTTTTTTTTCCTTAAAAAAAAAACCCCAAACCCTTTTTCGAAATGTGAGCATTTTTTTTTGAACCATATTTTTTTTGAACGTTGTTTTACCCCCGGGGAAATTTTTAGATTTTTTGGAAAAATTTTATAAAATGTCCCTTATTTTTTTTGGGTTTTTAAAATTTTTTTAAAGTAATTTTTTACAAAAAGCCGTTTTTCCATTTATTTGGGTTTTTAAATTTTTACTTTTTCTGTGCACTGTAAGGTCATTAGGATGTGGAATGGGGTAAAAACTAATAAAATTTTTGGAAAAAAAAAAATTTTTAAAAAAAGCAGAAAAAACTAATGTTTTGGAAAGAAAAGGAAAAAAAATAATTTTTTTTTCCCTTTAAAAAGCTTGTATTTTAAAATTTAAAATTTTTCATAAAAAAATTTTTTTATTGTTTGAGTGGAAATTTAAAAAAAATTTAAAAAGCTGAAAGGGGTTCAGAGTCAATTATTATGTTTTTTTTTTGGGTTTTTAAAACACAAAAAAAGGGGGAAAAATGTTTTTATGTTTCCCGGAAAATTTTGTTTGGTCACGTGATTATGACGTCATGAATATTTAAAAAAGGAATTTTTTAAAAAATTAATAAAAAAAGGCCCCAAAAAATTGGGGTAAGTATATGTGTTAAAAAATTTCCTTTTTTTTAACTCATCAGGAGTCTTTTTTAACAAAATTTTTTGTTTTTATGACAAAAGGGGTTTGATTCTCGTTTTTAAAAAATTTCCCCAAAAAATTTTTAAAAAATTTTGGGGGAAATTTTTAAAAAATTTAAAAAAATATTTCCCCCATTACATCCTAACTTTTTACCCCCTGAAAAAATTTTTAAGTCAGTTGGACAAAAAATAAGTGCTCAGAGGGGCGAAAAAAAAATTTTTGGGAGCTTTTTTTCAAGGGTTTTCGTAAAATGACTTTTTATGAAGATAAAAAAAAATTTTTCATTCAAAACCCCCAAAAAATCATTTTTCCCAAAAGGGGTTTTTTTTCATTTTTCTGCTTATTGTAAAAAATGTCTTAATTTGAATTTTTAAAAATTTTTAAAAAATTTTAAAAAATTTTGAAGAAGAAAAAAGAAAACAAAAAAAAACCCAAAAAGATTTTCCCCGCTTTAGGCAGATAACCCCCCAAAACAGAAAAAAACATAAAAAAAACCCAAAAGGACTTTCAGTTTTGGGGGCAGAAAGCCTAAAAAAAGGGGTGCAAAAAAACCAAAATTTTTAAAAAAAGGGGAACTTTTCACCGGGGGACCCTTTTTAAAAAAGCACCCCATTTCTAAAATTTTTCATCCCCCAATTTTTCCCCTTTTTAAAACGGGCCCCTTTTCCCGTTGGGAAAAGTTCGGATTTTTGGGTACCCAAAAAACCCCCGTAACCGCTTTCTTTTTTTTTTACTTCAAATTGGAGATTTCCGTTAAAAAACCCCTTTCCGAAAAAAAAAATGATTTTTTGCCATGATTGATGTCAAAATTTTTTTTAAATTTAGGATTTTTGCACTTTTTAGTTCTCGGCATTCGGTTTAAAATTTTTTAACTTATACATAAAAATTTTGGAAAAAAAATTTTTTTTTCTGAATATTTTTTTTTTTTTAACTTTTTTTTTAAAAAAATTTTTTGATTAAATAATGATTTTTTTAAAAAAAATAGATTAATTTTTTTTCTGGCCCCTTTTTGGGATTCCCAAAAAATAAAAGCATTTTTCGTTTTTTTTAAAAATTTTTTTTTTTAATGTATATATACATTAATGTGATGTGGGAAAAACCCCCGGTATGTCATATTTTTAAAAAAATTTTTGGGATACCTTTTTAAGTGTTTATCCCAATTTCATCTGCACAGGGTTTTGTCCCCGGTTTGATTAATTAGTCTTGTTGTACAATATACGTTTTGTAAAAAAGCATCAGTTTTTTGGGCGTTTTCTTTTTTAAGAGGGATAAGTATATATAAAAAGGGGGGGGGAAGTTAAATGAGGGGGGGTGGGGGGTAAAAGGGGGGGAAAAAAAAAAAAAGAAAAGATAAATTTGAACATATAAATTTTTTTTTCAATCGGGAAAAGGGGAAAAATTTTTTAAATTTCGATGAAAGAAAGAAACAGAGAATTTTAAAAAAGGGAAAAAAGGGGGAAAAAACAAATAAAGGAGTGGAAAAGGGCAAAAAAAGGGGGTAGATATAAAATTTTTAAAATGAATTTTTGACGAATGGAAAGATAGAGAGAAAAAGAAAGGAGGAAAAACATCAAACATAAATACGTCAAGTCCATTTTTTGGTCGGATATTTTTGACTGTGTGGTAGGGGTTTTTACATGTATTTTTGGGGCCCCCAAAAAAAAAACGCCCCGACACTTTTTTTCATGGGAAGAGACATCGTTTTTCCCAAAAAACCCCCCCCCGCCGCCCCCCAAATTTTTCCCAAAAACCCACATCTCTATGAAAAAGGGGTTTTTCGTTTCTTTGTCCCAAAGGTTTTATCGGCCCCCCCACTTTATTTCAGTCTTTGTAAACTTTTTTTCTGACTTTTCACTTATAGGGGGGGATATTGGGGGGTTTTTTTCCCCCAGACTGAAAAAAACCATTAGAGAATAATATTTTAGTCCAAAAATCAGGTTTTATTAATCTGGAATTTTATGCAAAAAAGTAATGAAATTTTTACGTTTTTGGTTGGGGAAACTTTGTTTGGGGCAAAAAAAACCCGGGTTTCCTTTTGGGGAAATTTTTGGCCCCTTTTTTGTGGCGTTTTTTATATTACATATATACCATCACTTATTTGGTTTATATAACCCCCCCCCCCTTTTAATTTTTGGGGTTTTTTGCGTTTTTTAAAAAACGAATTTCATCGTCTTTATTTTTTTCCCCTTGGGGGAAAAAAAAAAAATTTTACACATTTTAATGCTTGTGTGTTTGGGGGTTTAAGGGGTTTTTTTTAAAATTTTGGGGAAATTAAAAATTTGGGGAAAAAAGCCCCAGGGTGATATGAAAAATTTTTTTGGGGAAAAAAGTTTTTTTTAAAAAAATGTTTTTAAGTTTCTCAATTTTTTAGGCTTTTAAATTTTTCCCGATGGTTCCCTTTGGGTTTTAAGCGGGGGGAAACTGCTAAACATTGCATCTGTCCCCCGGTTTTTCTTTTAAAATTTAGTGTAAATTTTTGGGCTTTTACGAAAGAACAAAATTGGTCATACCCCAAAAATAGAGAGAACATAAAAAAATTTTCGGGTTTCTTTTAAAAGTCATAAAATTTTTCCCCCATTTTTTTTTTCCAAATTTTATGTTGTTTTTTTAGCAAAAAACCCCCCAAACCCCTGAAAATTTTTTATTTTTTTGAAAATTTCATGGGGATTGAAATTTTAAAAACTAGAAAACAAAAATAAAAATTTTAAAAAAAAAACCTAAAACAAATTAAAACTTTCATACAACAAAAATTCATAGAAATTTTAGTTTTTTTTTTAAAAATTTAAAAAAGGGCATTTTTTTAAAAACGGTAATTGATCCAGAATCCCCGTAAAAGAAAAATGCTACACTTTAAAACTACGCTTATTTACAAGTGTAGTCAAGTAGGTTTCTACTTTATTTGTATTTGGGGTTTTTCATCAAAAAGTAATCATGGTTCGGGAAAAAATTTTTTGGGTTTTTTACGAATGAAAAAACGTAAAATTGATCCACTGAAATTCTTAAGAGATGTTTTTTTTCGAAAAGGGGGAAAGAAAAAATTTTTTTAAGGTTTTACGGAAAGGGGTTTCGACGTCCCCCTTTAAAATTTTCGAAGGGAAAGATGGATGATGTTTAAAAAATTTTGGGGAAAAAAAAAATGCAATCAGATAAAAAACCCCTTGATAAATAGTTTTAAAAAAAATGATTATAAAAAAAAATTTAAAAATTTGGGGGGATAAAAAATTTGGTTTCACAAGTAAAAATTTTTCTCGATAAAATTTTAAATAGATTTCATTTTTGGTAGAAAAAGGAAAAAAAATATTTTTTTTAAACCCAAAAAAAAAAATCAAAAACAAAAAATTTTTTGGGTTTTTAAAAACAAAAAATTTAATTTTAAACATTTTAAAAAATAAAAGGGAAGAGAAAAAATGAACCCCCACAATTGATTAAAAAAGAAAATCACTTTCTTTTGTTTCCCCAAAAATTTTAAAAAAGAATATGTTTTAAAAAGCTTTTTTTTCATTGGCCAACTTTTAAAAAATTTTTTTAACATTAAAATCCTCGAAATCGCCCCATTTTTTTCTTAAAATTTATTCATTATTTATTTTAAAATGCATCAAAAATTTAAAGGAAAATTTTAGTTTTTATTTTAAAAGGGCGTTTTCGTATAAACAGCTATTTCTTTAATTTTTTTCTTCACCTGAACACGAAGTGTTTTAAGGGTTTTAGCTTTATGGTCGTCAATGCCCCGGGCCCCTCCGTCCAATTGTACGTCAATTTTTTGTGTACACTCTAGCATCAAAAATTTTTTCAGCAATTTTTTTTAAAAAATTTATGAAAAAGTTTGTTGCCATGGGGCCCCTCGACCGAGTTCGATTATGGCTGATATCCATTTTTAGGGGCTGGAGTTATTGCTTTGGGAAAAGATAAAAAAAAAACCAGATTTCCCCTTTTTTGTTTTAAAAACCCCCCCCTTCATCTCTTCGCAATTTTCTTCAAACTTTATGATTTAAAAATTTTTAGCCATAAAAATTTTGGGGAAGCTCGATTATGGCTGATATCCCCCATTAGGTCTTGGGTTTTTTGCCCTTGAAACCCATCAAAGAAATGCCAGAGTTCACTTGTGAAAAATCTAGTATTTCATTTCTTAATCAATCTTTTTTCAAAAATTTATGACAATATTTATTGCCATATTCTCTTTGGGGGAAGTTTGATTATGGGGTGTTATTTTGGCCAAAAATTTTTTCCAAGGGGGGTTTTTTAGAAAATTTAAAAAAAAAAACTTCTTGAAAAAAAAAAGGATGATTTAAAAAATTTGGTGTCATTATCTAGTTGGGGTTTTTTTAACCCCCAAAATTTTTAAAAAAAAATTTTTTCCTGGTTAAAATTGGGGGGGGGCCCAATATTCACTTTTTTTTTCTTTTTTTTTTTTTTTTTTTCATTTTTCATATTCTTTTAACCTTCGGTTTTGGGGACAGTACAATTTTATTTGTGTAAATTTTAAAAAAAGGCCCCCCCTTTTTATTTTAAAAAAAATAATTTCCCAAAGACCCCCCGGTCTACTTTGGTTTTTTTTTAAAAAACGTCCTTTTTTTTTTGGCCCCCAAAAAAAAATGTTTGTGTTGGAAATTTTTAAAGGGCTTGCTGTTTTACCGTTTTGGATAAAGTATTTAGTAAATTTATGTACAATTTTTTAACAGGGGGAGACAAGCGATGCAAAATTTCTTAAAAAAGAACGTTTTTTGGGGGGGGCCCCCCTGGGCCTTTGTTTCTGTTTTTTTTTTGTGTGTGGGGTGTGTTTTTTTATTGATCTTTTTAACGTAATATTTTAGGGGAAAAAATATATTTTATTTACAGGTAAAAAAAAGGAGATTTTTATTGAATGTTTTTTTTTTAATATAGGTATTAGTACAAAAAATCTAAATCTTTTAATAAGTTTAAATTTTTTTTAAAAAAAAAATACATTGGATATCTCCTTTTTCAGATCTTGAAGACTCGTTCTTTTTAAACAAAATTATGATTGGTTTTAATAGTTACTATATAACTTCTTTTTTAAAAAAGGGGAAAAAATTTTTCTATTATTATTAAATACCCTGTATCTATGTCTATGTCTATTGATGTAATATTTTGGTTTTTAAACTGTTTTGGGGGGATTTTTTTTGGCCAAAACCAAAAAAAAAATTTTTTTTTTTTTTGGGAAAAAAAAATCAAGAGAAAATTCGAAAAAAAACACTTTTTCAATATTGTTGCAAAAAATTTTGGGGGAATTCTACACATAATTCAATAATAAAGCGAAAAAACAAATTTTTTTTTTATAAAAAGTCGTCGCAGTTTAGTGAACCCCCAATTTTAATATTTATTTTTTTTAAAAATTTTTGTATACTACAAACACAAGGAGATATTTATTTTTTTATTTATTGAAAGCTGATTTTTTTTTTAAAAAAATCAAAGCACTTTAGGATGTCACCGAAGTCGTTCATGATTTTTCCCCTTGGGGCCGGGTTTTTTTAGTTTGTGTTCTTGTTATTCAAGAAAATGCCACTGATGTCGCCATTATGCTTTTTACTCCAAGAACGATTTCAAAGAGCATGCAAATTTTGGAATTTCCTTTCTGTTTTTAAAAAAATGTCAAAAAGGGCGGAAAAGACGAAGTTTCCCCCCGGGTTTTTTTTTCCCAACTTTTTTCCCGGGGGAAACGAAATTTTAAATGTTATGCCCGTCCAATTTATTCACTTTTGGGGAAAATTTGTAGAAAATGGGGGGAAACGATAGTTGTTAGAAAAAAATACCTTTTTTTCCAAAATAATAAACCCCAGACAGTGGAGGGGTGTGATTCTACTATGGGCAACGTGGGTTTAAAAAAAGGGGACAGGGTGGCCGGGGGGGAGTGGTTGATCAGGGGAAAAGGTACTTCCCCGGATACTTGAATGCCTTTTGGACAAAAAAAATCGGTCATAAAAGGGGGAAAAAAAGCTGCAACGTTAGAAAGTGCATTTTTTTAAAAAAAACTTCGGAAAATTTTAGGGAAAAAGGGGGTTTTTTCGGTAAAAACTCAAAAATTTGTATTTGGCACATTCAAAAAAAAAGGCAAAAAAAAAATGAACCCCCCCCCCGGGTTTTTGGGGAAAACCCCAATATCCCCCGGGGTTGGGGCTGAAGTTTGAAATTTTTCCCCCAAAATTAATACAAAAATTTCATGGTATTTTGGAAAAACCGCTCAGTGCATTTTTTAACTGTACATTTTTTAGTTCGTTTTTCCAAAAAAGATTTGCCTTCCCCAATTTTAAAAAAAAAATGTTATCCCCGAAAAAAAAGGGGGGAAAATTTTGGGGGGTTTTTAAAAAAAACGATAACTGTAAAAATTTTCCCAAAGGGAAAAAAACTTTTTGGCAAGGGCAAAAAATGTTCTAGACGCCAAAATTAAAAGGGGGGCAGAAGAAAGCCCCCCCCGGGTATTGGTCAAATTTTTTTATGGAATTTTGTGCTTTTTCCAAAGGGCCCTAAATTTAGCAAACGATTGCAAAAAAACAAAGAATGTTCTAATAAAAAAAACATTGATGTTCTTGGAGATTCGAACCCCAAAAAGGCAGTATGCCCAGTTTTTTCACTAAATTTTCCCCCGCAATGGGGGGCAATTATTCCAAAAACATCGCAGGCGAAGGTTGGATTTTTGGGGCTTTTTAAAAAAAATTTTTTCTACAACCACAAAAATATATATTACATGAAAACATGAATTGCCCCTTTGTTCAGTAGTAAAATACAGGTAAAAGGTATCATTTCGGTTGGAAAAAAAATCTACTCTTTGCGGGGAAAAACCCCTCCTCGGGTGGTTTCTTATTTTTATGTTCACTTACTATGCCCATATCCAGATGTATCCCCCCCGTTGAATTTCGAAAAAAGAATTTGCGCTTGGCTGAAGCCTTTTTTTAAAAAATTTTTTTTATGTCAAACCTAAGGTTACCGTTATTTACAAGGGGTCGCCCTTTAAGGGCTTTTTGGGGGGGGTTTGGGGTTTTTTCCCCCCCCCTGGGTCACATTAAATGACCCTTGTGTTCCAGGGGGTTTTTTTGACATTTTCCGGATAGGGTCATCTACGTGACATTTGGTAAAAACAACCCCCTTTTTTTTGTGAGGCCATTCATCCCCGGGGAACGACGCCCCTTTTTTAGTCAAAAATTTTTGCTGATGTCTTATGTTTGTGATTACTGGCTGCCCTTTAATCAAAAACCCCCCCCTATCATACAAGTAACCCCCTTTTTTCAAAAAGGGGCCCGGGGGAAAAAAAAACAAAATCTGCCTTTTTTTTGGGGGCGGGGAAATTTTTTGAAAAGGGGGCATTTTAACTTAAGAGAAGAAAAACCCCCAAAAACTGCCAAAAATTTTTTTAAAAATTAAAAACCAGAAAATAAAATTTTTTTTTTTTAAAAAAGGGGGGTTTGCCAAAGTTTTTTCATCGGCATTTTTTCCCGTTTTGATATTTTCAAAAAATTTTCCGGGGGGTTTTGGGCCCTACAAGCTTGGGAAAATTTTTAAAAATTTTTGGGCTTTTAAAAAAAATTTTTCCCCCAAAAATTTCCTTTTTCTTTAAAATTATCCCCAAAAAAAAAATTTTTTTACTTAAAATTTTTTCTTTGGTTAAATGTGTTAGGAGTGGATCTTACGATATGTTGTGGGGTTTTTTAAATAGAAATATTAAATTGAAAATTCATTTTTGCAGGGTCTTTTATATATAATTAAAGAGACCCCCTTTTTTGAATATGAAAACCAAAATGAATATTTGTTTAAAGCACGCTTTTTTTAGAGTTGCAAATCTAGAAAAATGTGCTTTAGAATTTTGAAAAGCGCCAATTTCAATTTATTTGTATATTCATTTTTTTAAAAAGTTTTCCAAATGTGCCAAACACAACAAAATGTTTTATGTTGTTTTTTCCCAAATATGCTAAACGTTACAGCTAAAATGTAACACTCTGGGCTACAACAATGCGATGAAACGGGTCCCCTTGGAGACGAAATCGGTTTATGTAATAATATATAATATCTAGAATATTGCTTGTTTAATAAAATCTCTCTATGTGGCTGTTAACAAGAAATTGTTTTTAAATTTTGGGTTTCTTTTATATGAAAATTTAAAATATGTATGAAAGCACAATATATTTTGTATAAGAAAAACAATAGACTCTCTCTTCTTTATCTATCTTCTCTCTTTCTCTTCACCCTCTCTCTCTTCCCATATCCCCGTTCCCGGGGACATTTGTAATTCCCTTATTTTTGTTTTTACATTTTGACCTCAGTCTTTATCATGTTGTACAATTACATTTTACCATTGAAAAAGTACTTTTTATTTCATAATTGATTCACAAATTTAAAAAAAAAATCAACTTTTTCCCAAAATAAATTTAAAAGGGTTTATCAATGCTGTTTATATATGTTATATTTTTTTGCTTTTTGGGGGAGTTTTCCCAGTAATATACATGTATCAGAAAAGGTGAAAAAAGAAATGTGACTGTTTTTCCCCTTTGTTATTTTAGTGAAATCCCAAATTATGATTTTCAGATTTTTTCCTATTTCATACACAAAGGTGATTTTTCTGGCTAGAGGATTAAATGTATTTTAATTTTTTAAAATTAATGTATTGCCCAAATTCATTATATACTTTAATGTTTTTGAGAGTTAAAAACATCTAATTCTGTATTGTTATCATCTGAAGTTGTTGTTTGAGAAGTGCTATTTGATTAATTTTTTTTAAAAATTATAAAATCATAAATATGGTTAAATTACCTGTATGTTTGATACTCAAGTATCTAAAAATTTGGGGAATTTTATTAGGGTTTAAAAATTTTTTTGTATGATTAAGGGGAGAAATTTTTTTTATATTTACCACTTTTTGGGGTTTGCCCTCAAAATGTATTTGATTTATTATTGCAATTTTTTTCCCCTGTACATGTATATCAATTTAATCTTTGGCCCTTTTGTTTGTTTTTTTGCACACTATAAACTTAAAAGTTAATTTTTTTAAAATACAAAAAATGAATTTTTAAAAAAAAAAAAAGGGGTAAATTCATAGTAAGTGATGTAAATTTGCAGGAAAAAAGTAATAGTTTTGGGGAGTTATTCCTTTTTATTATGCTCACCGAAGGTGACGCATATAGTCCCCCGCTTGTCCGGCCGTTCGTCCGTCACATTTCCTTGTCCGGACTATTTCTCCAGGAAAATAACCTTTAATTCAAGAAACTTTAGGGAAGCTTTTTACCAAGAGGAGATGGCATATCTCAGCATGACCCCAAAATTTTGAAAATTTTTTCAGGTTAAGTCCCCTTGACTTTTTTTTGGGGGCCCCCAGTACTAGTGCATGATTCTTGTCGGGTATTTCTCAGGAAAATAATGGCTTGAATTCAAAGAAACTTGGGAAGCTTTATTCCAAAGGAGATGGCATATCGTCAGAAAAAAACCCCATTCCCAAATTTTTCAAAAGAATTATGGCCCCTTGACTTTTTTTGGGCCCTTTGTACATTTTTGCATGATTCTTGTCCGGGCTATTTTCAGGAACTTAAAGGCTTGAATTCAACGAACTTTATGGGGAAACTTTATTCCCCAAAAAGGGGATACGCATATCGCACATGACCGATTCCTAAATTTTTCCCCAAAAAGGGTTTAAGGGGGGGCCCCTTTACTTTTTTGGGGTATGTTTTATATTGCATGATTTTGTCCGGGCTATTTCTCAGGGGCTAATGGCTTGAATTCAAAAGAAACTGTATGGGAAGCTTTTTTACCAAAAAGTAGATCGCAATCGTCGGGGTGACCTTTTGGGTTTCCCCAATTTTTCACAGAGTTATTGGGCCCCCCTTGGGCTTTTTGGCCTATAGTACAATTGCATGATTTTGTCCGGGGGGTTTCTCAGGAACAATGGGTTGAATTCAACGAAAAAATTTATGGGAAGCTTTATTACCAAGAGGAGAAGGGGCAAATCGTCAGCATGACCCATTCCTAAATTTTTCAAAGGGTTAAAAGGGCCCCTTTACTTTTTGGCCTTTAGTACATGTTGCTTTTTTTGTCCGGGCTATTTTAAAGGGAAATAATGGCTTGAATTCAACAAAAATTTTTGGGAAAAATTTTTCCCCCAAGAGTAGATACGATATATTCGGCGTGACCTGGTTCCTCAAAATTTTTCCCCAGAGTTATGGCCCCCCTTGGGTTTTTGGGGCCTTATAGTACATATTGCAAAGATTTTGTCCGGGGGTATTTCTCAGGAACTAATGGCTTGAATTCAATTTTTAAATTTATGGGAAGCTTTATCACCAAGTTAGATACGCATATCGTTTGGGCGTGGGCCCGGTTCCTCCCATTTTTCACAGAGTTTGGGCCCCCTTGGGCTTTTTGGGCCCATAGGGTTTATGTTGCATGATTCTTGTCCGGGGTATTTGGGGCCCATATACATATTGCATGTTTTTTGGGCCGGGCTATTTCTCAGGAACTAATGGCTTGAATTCAATGAAACTTTATGGAAAAATTTATTACCCCAAAAGTAGTTTCGATATCGTCGACGTGCCCCCCTTTCCCCAATTTTTTTTGCTCACCGAAAGGGGACGTTTTGTCGCCGCTTCGTCCGTTTCCCTCGTCGTTTACACTTTCCTTGTCCGGACTATTTCTAAGGAAATTTAAAACTTGAATTTAACGAAACTTAGAGGAAGCTTTATTACCAAAAAGGGGATGCCCCTTTTTGTCAGCATGACCCGATTCCTGAATTTTTAAAAGAGTTAAGGGCCCCCTTTACTTTTTGGCTTTAGTTTCATTTTCATGATTCTTGTCCGGGCTATTTTCAGGAATAATGGCTTGAATTCAAAAAAACTTTAAGGGGAAACTTTATTACCAAAAAGGAAATTTCCCCATATCGTCAAATTTTAAACCCTATTCCTAAATTTTTCACAGAGTTAAGGCCCCTTTACTTTTTTGGGTATAGTTATATTG
>CM037783.1:60439577-60489577 GCA_021229015.1 Solen grandis
TATAATTTATGTTCATTACGTGTGATGGACATTAAGTTTTCAACACACACACACACACACACACACACACACACACACACTAAAAAGCTTTAAATAATAGATGTCTGAGACTATAAATCCCAATGTAAAGAAGCTTTTGGCATTATATAATTACTATCGAAAATATATCTATATGTAAGTGGTAAAAACTGACTAGAAATATAAGCTATCTTTTGACAGCATGAATTGGCATATAGTATACATGTAGTATAAAACATTACATGTTGTGAATGTTAATCAAGTTCATGACATGTATATCAAAATAATTGTCAGGGTAATAAAACATTTCTATTGACATAACATACTGACCCCAACTTCAATTTACTCCCATCTGTAGTTACAACGAAATAAATATAGTTAGGTCCAAAAGAAACCTGCCAATGTAAAATAAATATCTAACAATTATTTACTTCGAAACAGAAGCAATATGGTCACAGACATACAAGAGTTACAGTTTATTGTTCAATGGTTATGAAGTTTGAGTTTAAATTTTATTTATTTTACATTGATTACGATCACAATTTATATTAATCACTCTCGATGGCTCTGATCAAGGCGTATGTGGTCGTTATTGTGGGAGGAAACCGGAGTGCCCGGAGAAAACCAACGTACCCGGATGGACGACCACTGTACTCTTTCGCGTACGTGACCAGGAATCGAACCCGGGTCGCATAGGTGAGAAGCGAAGCGCTAACCAGGCCCCCAATGAAGTTTGAGTGACATGTATAGAGTAATAATGGAAACGCTGGCAAGGTTATATATGTACATACGCTGTTTCATAGCCTGAAAGGTATTGTTGTTATATCTGATGATGGATTCATAATGAAAAATCAACTTTGTGAGGTTTCAGGGACATTCATCAAGTAATTATCATTGTTGGAGATAATATAAGCGTAAACAAACTTGAACATTTATTACCAAGTTCAAAAGGAGTCTAAATATGTAAAAATAATTGAAAGGGTTATTTTTAGTGTTTCTATTTGTCAGTCTGATGATAATGAACACCTGTGTATAGTTTATGGGACACTCGTTGATCTCTATAAAACAACATTGCGACACGTGAAAGGAAACAGTACGATACTGCACACAACGGCACGATACGAGAGATACGACGCACAACAGTGCGACAAGTGAAGGAAACAGTACGATACTGCACACAACGGCACGATACGAGAGATACGACGCACAACGGAACGACAAGTGAAGGAATCAGTAGGGTACTGCACACAACGGCACGATACGAGAGACACGACGCGCAACAGTGCGACAAGTGAAGGAAACAATACGATACTGCACACAACGGCACAATACGAGAGATACGACGCACAACGAACGACAAGTGAAGGAATCATAGGTACTGCACACAACGGCACGATACGAGAGATACGACGCACAACAGTACGACAAGTGAAGGAAACAATACAACTGCACACAACGGCACAATACGAGAGATACGACGTACAACAGTACGACAAGTGAAGGAATCTTTACGATACTGCATACAACGGCACGATACGAGAGATTCGACGCACAACGGTACGACAAGTGAGGGAATTGTACTGATACACAACGGCACGATACGAGAGATACGACGCACAACGGTACGACAAGTGAAGGAATCATTACGGTTCTGCACACAACGGCACGATACGAGAGATACGACGCACAACAGTACGACAAGTGAAGGAAACAATACGACACTGCACACAACGGCACGATACGAGAGATACGACGTACAACGGTACGACAAGTGAAGGAATCTGTACGATACTGCATACAACGGCACGATACGAGAGATACGACGCACAACAGTACGATACGAGAGTGCAATCGGACATTGATTTAAACCTCATTTGAGGCTGTGCCCTTATCAAATATGCAAAAATATATTTTCCTTTGTAAATTTTACTTGGACTTAAAATATTGAAAACAACATTAAAATAATTGATGTATTGAATACATATCTTTGTGGTTCCTCAAACCTGAGCAGTCTTTTGTTCACATAGTTTTCATCTTTCTTTCTTTCATCTAGTCAATCTACTTGATAATCATGATGCAAATTTATTTACTCTGTTTTGCATAATCTTGATAATAATATTAATATCGATGGTATTTTACTATCACCTTTACAATATACAATGTTTGTCTATTGCCATAGCATACAACATTGTTGGTGGGAAAGAAACATGATGCGTTTTACTTTCGTTTCAATTCCTCTTCCCTTGCATCATGTCTGTATTGTGTAAAACATGTATACACTATTTGGTAATAGAATATGATCGAAATAAATAATTCAAATTCATCTGATTTTATTTTGGACAGTATAGAAGATAAACATAGCATTCAAAGAATGTGACGATGACTAAACGTTTTTCAGTAATCCAGCCCGCCGCTTGCATCTGAAGAGTACAGTGACCCGTATCTCCAATATGTCGCTTGCTCATCCATTTATTTTGAATTTCCCAGGCATGTAGGTCAATATAAGATAAACTTTTTTTGTTGTATTCGATCTCCAGTTCAACATTTTTCACGATTTATCTTACAAATTTGAATATATACTTGTACATTAAAACTAACCAAGAAAACACGTAAACAAACATGGTTATTTAATTTACGTTCTTTTCGAGTACCAATGTCCCGATATGTCGATGTGCTCGGTCATGATAACATTTCAGCTGTGCCCGTTTTTAACTCGATGCGATAACATTTTTAGTAGACTTCGTTTTTGACATACGGGTTTCGCAATTCTTATTATTTAACCAGTCGACTTCGGACATGTTACTCAATACTGCCACCTACGGAAACGTTAAAGGGCTTTCATTTAATGGCATGTTTTGTGCTAAGTCGACATTTTTTTTTATTCGCATTGATCAGATATTTTAACACTTGTCAATTTATTTAGCTCACATAATGAGAAGTTTATAGATATTGCAACTTTAATTTTCACGACATGTTTGAATGTTTTTGTCAAGGCGAATTAACCCCTTTATTTGATAAAGTGAAAAAATACCTATTCGCTTTGACAAAAACATCAATCATATCGAGAAAAGTATAGACGCATTATCTATATAGATTTAGTGTTTGCGAGCTATATAAATTGACAAGTGTTAAAGTATCTGACCAAGGCGAATAGAAAGTTTTTGACTTAACACAAAACATATCATTAATTGAAGGCCCTTTAACGTTTCCGTAGCCACCCGTTTTAGTCTATTTATTTACGATGGCTTAGGTCTTTGGTATTACCATGGTGTATTGAAAATAGTTTGGAAATAATTGATTTGTATGCAGGAATCTGGAGACATTAAGTTTTCTTTTTTGTTTTTATTTAGTTTTTAGATAAGTTTCTCATTTTCATGTTTATTCCAATAATAGTGCCAAGATGGAACTGAGTCGCTCAGAGTGTAATAAATAATATTATAGTTATATGTGACAGAGTGTAGATTGCTCGTTTTAATACGCATTGTTTCTCCGGGTTCTAGATTTTCCGCGAAAGGTACCAGCAGTGCGAAAGAGAAGATTTTCATAAGCGATGTCGCTTTCTGTCCAACCGTTTTAAAATTAATAATAAAGTTAAAACTTATCGCCGGCCCAGGGCGGCGATATTTTACGATTGAGCAAGAAAGCAACTTTTTACTCCCGCACCTCTGACGTAATAGAAAAAACAGCTTCCTTCCCAGTCGGTCGCAGAAAGATAAATATATATGATTATACCGGGATCAAGCTCTTGGGAAACTGCTTTGAACGCTGGGAAATCTGGACTGGTTTATAGGCTACCGGAAGTACATATTGCTAGACTGGTAGTCGCATAATTGGGTAGATTCGATTGGTGTACGCCCCTTTTTTCCTTGCATTCCCTATTCCACTTCTTAATTTTCCGCAGCTTATAATTTTTGTCGACAAGGAGTGGCTTCATAGCTTCAAGTATATTCTTCAAGAAAACTATATGTAAATTCTGTTCGAAACAAGACTACAACTAGGTGCGTAATAGGAAAATATCAAACTTATGTCGCTTATATCCATGCTGTAAGTGATCAACACCTGATTAATATATGTGCAGCAGTTATAAAGTTAGCAACTATTTCACATGAATGGGGATTTATATCTTATACTATCAGCTTTAATAACAACCTCTCATTCAACTTTAGGTAATTCGACATATTATTTTCCTTTACGTCGCAGTGTAACTCTCTGTTCGCTTGGCTAACGGCGATTTTTAGTATTTTTTGAAATGCTTGTACTTGTTCAATTAACTATAATTTATGTTTAGTATGAAGAAACGGCCTATTAGAATATGATTAATGTTTTTAAGCTCACTTGGCCGTTTTTGTGTTCGATCTTTGCCGTCAGCAATCGCGTGTGGACATTTCAGAGGCCACAATTTTGGCGCAATATTCATGAAACTTAATAAGAATGTTTGTCTCCCTGATACCTTGAATAAGTTCAAATAATGGGTCAAACTGTAGATGACCAGGGCAATTCTTAGAAAATCATTGTATATAAACTAGATGCCATCATATTTTACTCAATCTTCATGAAACAAGGTAAGAATTAAAAAAAAACAAAAAACAAAACAACAACAACAAAAAAACACGTTTTCCTGGCAGTCATTATTTTTAAAAGGATCCAGAGGGTTAGAACAATATAAGAATATGCTATTTAAGGAATATTTTTGCTAATATATTTTCAAATCTGGTCGTTATCGTTGCGTTGCATAAGAAGATTACTGGTTTAAGTTTGTTCATTTCTCATAAGTTACATTCTTTCATGCATGAATATACACACATAAGTATAATGTACATCTTAGAAAAGGATCAAATGTACCAAAAATCAACAACATTATAGCCTATACAATAAGAAGGTAGGTAACTTTTTCAAATAAAAATGTACACCCCGCCTATCAACATTTTCATGAAATTGGTCTTGTTTTGCGTGGAAGGGATGAATGAGGACATAGGTACAAAAAACACGCTCTTGCCCTTAAACAGTTCGCAAATTCAAAAACGCGTTTGGTCGGAAGAGATCTCGCCGATCTCTCCCCCGTAAAACTATGAAAAAAATCTAAAGCCACAATTTCAGTGTATGTAATGATATGAGCTGTATTACTCACTTTAATATATCAGGAGCAAAAAGAAATTTCAGACAAAATAGTACCCAAGAAAACACCGAACAAACATTTTTAAAATGGGATGAAACTAAAATACACGAATTTAAAAATATTTTCTCCGCAAGAGTTACTGATTTTACACGTTTGAATAACATACTTCAAAACAGACAGAGACGGCAGTACTGATTTAATTTCAAAATCTCTGGTAGATATTCTATATGAATGTTCACATTCAGTATTTGGATGCAAATTGAAAAATAATAAATATACAAACTTAAACACACACACACACACACACACACACACACACACACACATATATATATATATATATATATATATATATATATATATATATACACACACTAAATAAACGTGGTTCAATAAAGAGTGTTACGAAACAAGAAGTGCTTTTAAAAAGGCTAGGAATCTATTTGTTAAGCGCAAAACAGATGCAGAACTAAGACAGAATTACATGTACATAAAAGCCAAGCAAACTTATAGCAAAACAAAACGCTTAAAAAATATATATTTAATCTAGATCAGGAAAATATTTTATCAAATCTTAGTAAAACACAGCCAAAGAAGTTCTGGTCAAAGGTCAAACATCAATATAGTAACAAACAGGACACTTCAGACAATTTGAGTACCCATGATTTGTATGATGTCTTTGAGTCTTTGTATAGTACAGATAATCCTAATAGTAACAAGCTTGCGGTAGGTCGGTGGTTCTACCCGGGTATGTCTATGCACTCAGGGTCTTCCTCCACCTGTAATTAGTTGGACGTCACTATATGATTGAAATACTATCGCAGCGACGGTAAACCCCATTACAACAACAACAAAAAAAAAATAGCAACACTTTTAGGAAGAGCTAGATATTGAAATAACCATGTCAGAGTTAGAGACTGCTGTATTTGTACAAAAGAATGATAGAAGCAGCGGAATAGATAATATCATAGCAGAAATATAAACATGCCTTCCATGAAATCTCACCGCTAATGTTGTCCTTATTTAATAGAATTTATTTAACTGGGGAATATCCAGAGACATGGGGAATCATTACCATCTTCAAAGGAGATGTTGATAATGCCAAAAATTATCGGGGTATAACATTAATTAATATAATAGCAAATTCTCCTAAACAGACTGACAAAATAGTCTAATACATGTAAAAAAATAATAGATAATCAGTTCGGCTTCCAAAAACGCAAATCAACTATTGATTGTATATTTATGTTACACTCTATTATTATGAAATTATACTCACATAAAAGAAACTTATATTGTGCTTTTATAGAGAAATGTTTCGTCAAGCTAAATCGTTCATACATATTCAAAAACTATTCAATGAGCATGTTAGCTCAAAGTTTGTCCAAGCAGTCCGAAGCATGTACAATGTGGTTACAGCCGCCGTGAGATTAATCATTTTAATCCGAAATGTCATCTTTTTTTCTTTTTTTTACTTCGGATATTGGTGCAAAGCAAGGCAATCCAAGCTCCACGATATTATTTCTATATTTTATAAATGATACTAGTATTAAACACAATTTTAATGTAACATTTGATCTATTTAATTTGTTTTAAATGATAGCAATCTGGATGTTGTCACATCCTTTAAATACCTATGAATGCATTTGTTTAAAAATGGTCATATTTATAGAACACAGAAGAAATTACTACGGCACAACACTCATTATATTCACTTCATAACCTATTTATAGTTTTCAACCAGATATATTTATATATACAAGATAAAATGTAAGTTGTTTAAAACCTCGCTGGGTCTGTTTTAAATTACGGAGCAGAGATTATTGGTATACACGATTGTAAAGACTGGAACTAATTCATTGTAAATTCCTTCGGAAAATACTTCATGTCAGAAAATCTACTAACCTAGATGATCTATACGGTGAAACGGGTAGATACCCGATGAAAATACAGCGAAAAATTATTGTTTAAATCTTAGTTAGATAAGGCTTCTACAGTACGATGAAACACGTTTATGATAATATGAGGCATGATGCTGATAACAATAACTCGTATAATGGTAAAAACTGGGCATATAAAAAAAATAACACTAAATGAACGTGGTCTACACAATTTGTGGTCATACCAGAATGAATGGGAATTAAATTTAAGAAATATTAAAAATAGAATTTTAGATGTTTATAAATAAAACTACGGTGGTATAGAGGTGACATGCACAACTCCTTTTTCATGTCGAGGGAACGAGATAGTAAGTCGAGGGAACGATTTAAATATCTCGAGGGAACGAGATAATTAGTCGAGAGAACGAGTTTGTCAACCAATCAAATGCTGTAATCAAGAATACGTATGCTGAGTCCGTGTTTATTGTTTATTGGGTTTAATTAACCCTTTCCCTCATATAGACTCATTTTGACGCACTCAATAGGTACCACATAAAGCCTGATCTGCAGAAAGCCAAACTCAAACCTTACCAAATTTAATTGTAAAATCCTCATTACCAGACCACTGAGGAGCAGCGAACAACATAAAACCTGATCAGCCTGCGAGTTACTCGCAGGCTGATCTGGTTTTATGCTGTTCGCATAGGTCTTTTCACGGTATCCTCTATGAAGGAAAGGGTTAACGTTCCACCGACAATATTTCAGTCATTTGGAGACGATGTCTACTTAAGACAGACAAAGTGCTGTCACACTGCGGTATCACGCAGTAGACACATGGCATGATACACCCAGTCAGGTCAAAATGACACAGGGCCAACCAGTCCTGGAACTACCCTTATATGCCGAGCGCAAGACAATTGATAAGAAACTAATTATATAAAGGTATTATTGCTGCTGTTAACAAAAATATTAATAATAAATTATGAAAATACTTCAATAATAACGGTATATGTCAGTGCAATTCTGAAAAAATAAACACGCGTACATACAACATAACCTAAATGGTCAGTGTATGAAATATGAGTTTACATATGGATTTTGCAAAGCCCACACATACATTGCTAGCATTAGGCGCCCAAATGACCTATATCGCCTTTTTATAATGCAAGAAAATGGGCCAGATAAGGGTAAACCTGCAGCGGATAAAGGATCGTAACAGTTTAATAGTGGGATTATTGTTAAAACTTATCGGGTGAAATTTGATAAAAAATCATAAGCTGACAATAGGATCTATTGTATATATTTTTATTAAACACTATATTTTACCTTTGTGTTCTAGATGACTATTCAACTATTATTAACTATTTAATATTCTTTCATCTTGGTGAGGTATCAATTCGGTGGTTATGGTCATCTCTTGTCGATTGTACATAAGATATCTCACCACAAAATTTAGATAATAATGATCATAAAGAAAAGAAAAGAATCATAAAGGAGAATATTTTGAATATTTCACGATTCAGTTGAGATTTTTTTCTTCAATTTTGGCCCACAGGTATTTGAGGACAGGATACTATCTGTGCCCCCACCCCTTTCACACACACACACACACACACACACACACACACACACACACACACGAAGCGCTTTGAATATAGCGGTTTTCAACTTTAATTCTCCATTTATATAGAGTTTGTGTATCGAAATATTCACATTGTTTACTATCCATGTCTTTATAAATAAAAAAAATCACTATATATAAAATAACAAGGTAACCAACTTCAGCAGGATACCGAAGAGCACCCATCAGGAATTGGTGTTCAAATATCTATGAAAAATGTGCGCATCAGTAATGGCGAGTTCCCACTGTCAACGGATAATTTTCCCACCCTCTTTTTTAACGACCGACCCATTTTTTTTTTACCCTTCCGCCTTTGAAAAAATATATTATCTTTTTTACCCTTCTTTTCATGTAAAATAAATGAATAAACAAAAAATACTCAACCTACTGACCCTTTTTTTTATTTCCTGAAGACCAGAAACGGAATTATTTTATCATTTTTTTCCTTACATGAGTGTTACAAAGCAAAAAATCAGTAATAAGCCCATTGAAATTACACGGCTCCTATTATCAATCTTTGAGAGTTATCTCATTTATATTTCGAGTTTATGTTGCGCTTATATGAAAGCTCGGGAAGAAGACGCTGTAGTCTGGCGTACGTTCCGTATAACATGGAACTTAGAAAAAAAAAAACACACTGTGTGGGTTATTCTGGAGTAAGTCTATACGCCATTCGTACTCGATTCGATTCACACAAACAACAGGCAACGGACTTCTACAGCCGAAGTTAAGCCTGCGTATTATTAAAAGTCTAAGATTTGAAATCTGTTTTTATTTTTCGTTTGCCATTATGGAAGGGGATATCCGCCATTTCTTTTCCTAATTGAGGTTTCATAATGCTTATTACAATTTTTCCATGCTTATTATATTTACAAAATGCTCGTTACAATTTTACCATGCTTATTATATTTACAGAATTCTTATTACAATTTTACCATTCTTATTATATTTACAAAATGCTTATTACAATTTTACCATGCTTATTATATTTACAAAATGCTTATTACAATTTTACCATGCTTATTATATTTACAGAATGCTTGTTACAATTTTACCATTCTAATTATATTTACAAAATGCTTATTACAATTTTACCATGCTTATTATATTTACAAAATGCTTATTAGTTATTACAATTTTACCATGCTAATTATATTTACAAAATGCTTATTACAATTTTACCATGCTTATTATATTTACAAAATGCTTATTACAATTTTACCATGCTTATTATATTTACAGAATGCTTATTACAATTTTACCATGCTTATTATATTTACAAAATGCTCGTTACAATTTTACCATGCTTATTATATTTACAGAATTCTTATTACAATTTTACCATTCTTATTATATTTACAAAATGCTTATTACAATTTTACCATGCTTATTATATTTACAAAATGCTTATTACAATTTTACCATGCTTATTATATTTACAGAATGCTTGTTACAATTTTACCACTCTTATTATATTTACAAAATGCTTATTACAATTTTACTATGCTAATTATATTTACAAAATGCTTATTACAATTTTACCATGCTTATTATATTTACAAAATGCTTATTAAAATTTTACCATGCTTATTATATTTACAGAATGCTTATTACAATTTTACCATGCTTATTATATTTACAGAATGCTTATTACAATTTTACCATGTTTATTATATTTACAGAATGCTTATTACAATTTTACCATGCTTATTATATTTACAAAATGCTTATTGCAATTTTACCATGCTTATTATATTTACAAAATGCTTATTACAATTTTACCATGCTTATTATATTTACAGAATGCTTATTACAATTTTACCATTCTTATTATATTTACAGAATGCTTATTACAATTTTACCATGCTTATTATATTTACAGAATGCTTATTACAATTTTACCATTCTTATTGCAATCTTGAAATTGTTATTTGAACACTGCACTTTTAACGATATAGTTTCTGTCTGCCGTATTTACGTTAAAAGTTTAAGATTAGAGTTTACGTTCTTATATTATAAATTCTTAAATGTAGAATTTATATTGTAGTTTTCACTTGCTTATTTTTGACATTTGATTTACATTTAAGATTGAAAACGTACGTTTTAATCGGAAGGTGTTAACTATTATCATTTTTGAAAAAGAATCAAAGACACGTAAATATTAAACTAAGGAAACAATTCTTCAAATACAGCAAAGAAAGATAGAATTTTCATAATGCAAATAAGAATTTTATTGGCGGATTTTCCGCACGTCGTATTTTACCGATAGAGGCGCTGCTACAGAACAGGTGTAAACGCTATTAATAAACAACTTGGCTGCATATAAACGTTATAGATGTAATAAGACTTTTGAAAATTAGTTTACGTATTAAGAAAACATCAAACAGAGAAAGAAATGAACTGGCGGATATCCCCTTCCATATGCCATTGTTGTAGAATTTGTTTAATCCTGTTATGCAGGTTGCAATAAAGCTAGACTATTAATGTTCACAGCAATTGAAAGTTTTAATAAATTATTCAATTCTGCATTATTTTCTAATGCTGCAACTATTATCCTCCCCTTTGAAATAAAAATCCCACACCATTTAAGCATGTGACAGCAATGGGTCCTTTTTATTTTTTATTTATGTGTCTTAAACTTAGTGTATTTGAATTATTTAACGCCATTTTATGGCCAGTTAACATAACAACTCTTTTACGGGACCCTGAAAGTACTGAATTTTTAGCACGCATCTTCGTAGTTAACTTAGAAAAGCGATGTAAGACGAATGACCATCTGAAGGATATTGTAGGTTATTCATCACGGAGACCGTGCCCGACCCAAATGAGCATCGAATCCACAACCCTCGGCTTCACAGCAAAGCGCCACCAAGGCTGGTTTATTTATGTGAAACACAAGGCTCATATCCTGTTGTTGGACACTGGGATATGATGTAACTCATAACTTTTCTGACGAATAACATTCCCGCGATATCGTAGGACTTTTTCTAGTAATCCCTTAAATTTTGATACTTTCGAAACAAAAGAAAATATACATCGCATTGCAATATGTCAACACCGGTTTGAATGACTTTGACGTTAGAAGTGAATGTTCATATTTATACATTGCATCGATTTGGTCTTAGTACATGGCAATTTCCTTCCAACAGCGACAAAACTTCACAAAAGTGTGAGTTAAATAGTTGCATAGTCCACACTTATGTATAGGTTAGTTCATGGTTGTCTTTAACTACACAATATAGTCGTGTAGTTAAAGGCAACTATGAACTAGTGATTTTTAGCTCACCTGAGCATAACGTGCTCATGGTGAGCTATTGTGATCGCCTTTTGTCCGTCGTCCGTGCGTGCATGCGTCCGGCGTCAAAAATTTTCTTTAAGCATCTCCTCCTAAACCACTGGGCCAAATTGGATGAAATCTGCCTGTGATGTTCCTTGCATGAAGCTCTTCCAAAGTCGTTCAAATGGTTCCGGTCTCTTGCATACCTGGGTCACAGGAGCTAAAAAAAGATTTTTAAAGTGAAATCTTTAAAAATCTTCTTCTCCGAAACCGCAGGGCCTAGAGCTTATAGATATTTGGTGTGTTGTACTGTCCTATGGACCTCTACCAAGGTTGTTCAAATCGTGGCCCTGGGGTCAAAATTGGCCCCGCCTTAGGTTGTCACTTGATTTTACATAGACTTCTATAGGAAAACACTGAAAAAAATATTCTTGTCAGAAACCACAAAGCCTCGAGTTAATATGTTTCCTGGTGGACCTCACCAAAATCTGTTCAAATCATGGCCTTGGTGTCAAAATTGACCCCACACTAGTGGTCACTGGATTTTATATAGACTTATTAGCGCTATGATCTTCAAAATTTGGATGACAGGTACAGTTTTATGGTGAATTTAATATAAAGGTAATCTTGCTGTACTTCTGCATGGATTACGTATTCAGTATGACTCAATACAATAATTGGCAATGAATGCAATGTTTCTCAGGTGAGCGATTCAGGGCCATCTTTGCCCTCTTGTTACAAGAGTGTTGGACTACGCGTTATAGTCCACGGTGATTATATACAAATTATGATTCTCCTCTAAGCTTCTTCTTCCTTTTACTCCAAATTCATCGAAGAAGAAAAATATCAAAATTGTGTTGATATATTTTGTACTCTAATCATATCTATATAAACACAATCGAAACACAATTTGGGGGATAACGACGTTAAAAATGTTGGTCATAGATAAGATTAATCGCTTAAATTAAGTTATATTAAATTTAATACGTTGTTCAAAATAGCATATAATGTCTTGTCACTTAAGGGCGATTTCTGCATTTTTTTTCTCCCATTAAAATATTTCATATGTTTTAGTAAATAGGATGACAAATCGAGATATGAAAGAAAAGAAGAGGTCATCGGACATATCTGAAGATGAGATAACAGCTCATATATATTGAGTAGGTGCATGACGCTAATTGAAAGATTTGCTCTATACACACATGGGTATATCATTCATCATGTAGATCTACTTATGTTCTTTGCATGACCCATTTCTATGCCTCATCTGATTTGCATGAAAGGGTTTAAACGACATATGATGATTTAATATACCGTATGACCCTTATAATGCCGTTTTGTTATCTTCATTTTCCAAGTTATGGGTTATAATTTGAAAAAAAATGTTTCCCATACTTTTTAATATGTTCCATAAAATTTCACACATACTGTATCAACATATCTTTAAATCATGGGGTCACTATGATACAAGACAGTTTATGGACCATAGAATGAGGAAGAAATTGGTCAGCTTGAGCTGATAATAATAAATGTTAGCCTTTGACACACTTGCATTCTCTCAAGTCCTATTTACTCTGGAGTTGTTTTCTCCCTCGAAAATTCGCCTTTAAGCCGAAACTGCTGAGATATGACTGACTAATTAAAAAAAAGCTCTCCCGGATATCATTGCCAGTCCGGTAATTATGCAAGTAGCCCTATAGGGGAGACCGGACCAAAACGGAACAAGGGGCAAAAGAGAAACAATTTATAAAGCGCCTAAATTACGTCATATAATGACGACAACAAGAACTAGAAATCTGCCATTATTATCTTGTTTCAGGCCTGTGTGAAACTCAAGATAAAGAATTTTCCTGCCGCTTCAGTTAATTTTATATTTCTGTAGATCTAAAAACATATCGCAGATCCTAATAGTAAAATGTAAAACTGGTGAGGTCTAAAAAGGAGATGTATCTGCATTTGTTCATATAACCCTTTGGCTTTGGTCGCTGTTTGTGTAGCAACCACGAGATTCAGTGTCAAAGGTCATTTGCATAAACGGGACAAAGAGGAAAAGTGGTCCATTTTGCCCCACTTTCTTTTTCCTTCTTTTTCTTGTTTCTTGTCAAGAATATACTTACCAAGTTACAGAATATTATATGTTTATGCTTAGAATGCTGCAGTTTGAAGTTAGATCTATTCCAGTCATACTCCTATCCCTTTTAGCATATTTTAGCTTTTAAATAGCAATATTTTGTCTTAGATCATACGTCCGTATAAACGAGCAAATGTGGTTATAGGAGCTGATATAATAAAAAGGCAGTAAAATCAGGGACGTTGTTGAAGAAGTGAGAATCGCATGTAAAACACAATGTTCCATTTTTTACAAGTACATGCAGTTTATATGAAAATTCATAAATGAGATTTGGTTAAATATTTGAAAAATGTTCCGTTTCCCCCGGTCTCTCCTATCATTTAGACCGCCATTGAACGCACTATCTATGCGCATAACTATCTACTGAAAACGTCTTTAAAAATACATCTCCTGTCGGCCATCTCCGTTTGACATCATACAGTACCGACAACTCCTGGTTTACAACAATTACTTCCCCTTCTTCAAAAAGGTTTTCTCTAGCCCCATCATCGGCGACTCGAACAAAAGGGAGACAATAAATGCACCGCCATACGCCATTACAAGGTGGCCAATAAACAGGTAAACCTGAAAACAGAAGTACATTGGTCAAGTTTACGGTAAAAAACCCGTGGTCCACCTAAAATGGAAAGAAATCGAATCGTTGGTCTCAAAGTTTGAACTTTCGACAAACGAAGACTTGACTTTGTGGTATGTACATAAAAGGACAAATTCACATGATAGTTATAATGACAAATAAAACAACTTGATAGAAGATTTTATAATGAAACATTACCCACCCCAGAAATGTCCGAAAAGTACGCGCGAGTATCTAGGCTCATGTAGTAATATATCATGACCAATGGATGAATCAGGTAAGCACAGTAGGTCAGACGTCCAAGTGGAATAAACGGTTTCCATGACAATAGCTGGTTGACCCAACCTGCGACGTAAAGAAAACAATAAAGCATGCATAAGAATATATTTGAACAAATTAATGCCGGATCATTATTTCGTTTGGTTTAAACAGTATTTTATTGCTGGTCCCCTAATATTTTCTTTTTATTTTTTCCTGGCTAGAATATTTACAGCTTCTAATATATCGACTAATACGTTTTCTATATTTTTTAACCACATACCATGAAATACTTTTAACATGATGACTGTTTTTTGTGATGCTTTGATCCTGCATTTGGCAGTCATTTTCCTATTAACCCCTTGGTGAAATGGTCCCTTGAGCAGGATTGTACTGCATTTACATAAAGTTTGTGCGCGAGCCATGGCTATATAATTTGACTGCCTGCACATCGCATGTTTTGTTACAACATTCATATTTATTGTTTTATGTATATAAATATATAACTTTAACTTAAATCACAAAAATAAATAAATAAATAAATAAATAAAATACATAGTTAGAAAAACAGTTAAGTTGCATAGGATCAAAGAAAGAAAATTGTATTTACTTGTCTCCGAATAGCATATGAATAATCTGGTTTGTTTATTTAATGGATTTAACGTCCCATCAACAGTATGTCTGTCATTTGGAGACGATGTCTACTTAAGACAGATATGGTGATGCCACACTGCAGTATCACGCCGTAGACATGTGGCATGATACCACACCCAGTCACATTATCCTGACACCGGGCCAACCAGTCCTGGAACTACTCTTATAAATACTTAGCGCCAAAAGCAATGAATCTTTACCAGTACCATTTTTACGACTTCGGTATGTCCCGATTCTGGGACGCTATAACTACCGGGACCGGTTCTTCACATGATAAGCGACTTTTTGATATGGAAAACATCACTAATATGCAAAATTTGAAAGTTTTATATTTAACCAAGCCTTTTAATAACGAACATGCACTCATGTGCATAATTATCATGTGAAGATAAATAATGTACATGTATCAAGGTAATGATCTTGTCCACTGAACGCTAGTATAACTTACTATATAATACAACATGTGCGGTTTTCCAGTAAAATATTATAAATTAACCTCCTTAACCAGATACGCAGAATTTGGGTGTCTGGAGTGTAGATAAAATCACATTTGCTTCTTTTTCTCGCGTTTCTTACTTTTTAGATTATAATTCCTCTGAATACTAATTTTAGTAGATAACCCAAACAGTAGCTTTAAATACGCTTCTTCCATTCATGCACTATGGCCAAGAACTGATGACTTGTCCGTTATGCGTTGTTTCAGACATTGGTAAACATCAAATACCACAAATAAACATCAAATCCCACAAATATGACTTTTGATGCTACACACTTACCATCAAGAGCGGTGGTTATCCCAAAATACGCCCGTCCTATAATTTTATCAGTTCAAGGGCCGTATCTCTGGAGTGTCTGTGATATTCTGGCTGGTTATCAAACTTGGTCGAGATATTGTGCTAATAAACATAGTGACAAAGTTTGGTAAATTTTAATTCACGTTTGTCAGTGTTAGAGAGGAGACACGGTTTTCATCAATTTTATGGGCTGTGACCCTAGGTGTCTGGGACAATCTGGATGGTTATCGAACTTGGCCGACATATTGTGGCCATATATATTCTGGCCAAGTTTTGTTAAAACTGGTTCACGTTTGTTTTAGTTAGGGAGCGGATAAACTCAGTGGAGGCCGCCCGCCTGCCAGTAGGGTCCCTTCAATCGACGGGCGTATATCAGGTACGCACGTGTACTGACATATCGGTATCTACGTCCCTGACGGTATAAACAGTACATACCTCCATGTCCTGTGGCACAGGCAAATATTATCCAGCACACAGCCATGCCCCAGCCTGTCCTCGCCAGTGCTAGATATACAGCCGACTCAATCTTGGTGAAAAGATGGCTGTCGTATTCGGTGTACACAGAGTAGATGATTGTGCAGCACGTGCCGATACATAGCAACCAACAGAACAGATTGACTGCCTGTTCAAGAGGAAAAATAATTGATTAATTCGCCATTCGATTGATTGATTACAAATATACATTTAAAACAAGCATTGTATCCTGAAAATATAGGGCTTCATTTTTCATACTCGTTTCTTCAAATCTATGAAACTGGCTGTAAAAAAAAATCGTCAAAATTTAGAACTGCAGACAGTTAAAACTTAAAAAAGGGTGTAATAGTTTATTTTAAATGCATTTTTTTCGGGTTGGTACTTGTCCTTGGCGAGTGTCATTTTGACGAATTGTAACGTAAAACCGCAATCACTCTCATAAACATGCAACGAGTTTAAACTTAGTTATACCTGCATGTTCACATGAACAATGTTATCATTTCTTAATGACGGCTCCGGATAGAGGGAACACTTACCTTCGGGATGCGGCACTTGCATTTACATTTATATAACATGAAGCCGGTATACAGTCCCACTACGTACGGGCCCAGGCGGGCGTAGCTTGGCGAATAGAGTTCCTTGCCGTAATCACCTGTCCTGAAGCAATCGAAAGAAGATGCTCCATATATGTACAGTTTGACTTATTCTTGAAATAAATGTCTTGTTTACACAAAAAAACAAAACAAAAAAAACAAAAAAAAAACAAAAACACTTTATATATGTAGAATATGCCGTAAGTACACTCTTTTTGACCATATGATTCCAGTCATTGATAGAGAGGTAGCAGGCGAGGAAGTGGGAGATGACAATAGGTATGACGAACATGATGATACTTACGAAGGCGGAAGGTACATTGAACTGAAAAGCTGCGCATGGAACGAGTGATTGTAAGATACGACGGCACATGCAGCGATAGTGGCTGCAAGAAACACCAGGCATGTCACTGTACCCAGGAGCACGGACCTGCAACATGTCGGTTATTTTTACCATGATGATAAAGTCATTCATTCGGGATGAAGTGGTAGATAAAAATGATATTTAAAGTACACGTGTAGTTTTTCATATATTTACAATGCGGAACTATTTCATCATATTACTGCATACATTTTGATTTATGATTAATAAAACTTGGCATAACGTAACAGAAATAAAAGGAAACATCAAAATAAAAAAACAAAACAACAACAACAACAAACAAAACAACAACAAAAAATAAAATAAAAATAAAAGCTATTTGTTTTGGAGTTAATTGTACCCCTGACAGTATTTAAGATAGTGTTAGATGGAGGAAGACCCCGAATGCAAAGGGGCACTCGAATAGAATCATCGACCTTCCGTAAACCCGGCGAAATACGAGTGACCGGGCAAGAATTCTGCTAACAATACTTAGCTTTAAGTAATTAATTAACAGTCTGCCATATATTAATTAATATATGAGTTGATATTTAATACATGACTAAGTTGTCATACCTTAAAAGCTAACACTATCAATATATGCTATGGTATTGAATACCCTAATAGAAATCAATTCCATCAAAGCCATGCATATAACTTCACAATTTATCCTTTTGAAATGTCAAGCAGTTGAACGGACAGTGACGGAACATTTTTTATTACTTCCCCTTTATAATTTTGTTTTCATCAGTTATCTTCCCTGAAAACTAAAAAAAAAATGACTTTCTCCATTTTCAATCGGTGAAGTTTAGATTTTATTTTATGAAAAAATATTTTTATGGATATCTTTCTACTGTGAGTTTTTCCTTAAAATCAAACTTTAAAATTAAACCCAAATTTGATGAAACATTTCTTTTTTTTTTTATTTACGAATGTCTTCAAAGTGACAAAGTTTCATAGAAATATTACCATCCAACTGCAATATATGTAACATGGCTTTTAGGATTCTTATACTTTAAGAAATGAAATATTTGTCTTTTTTATTACGAAACAATGACGATGAAATAAGCCCAAAGTATATAGTTTTACTTAGCATTTACTGTGGTTGTTGGTATTCGGGCAAGTTCAAGGTCACAATAATACTTAGCGCTAATGAAATATTAAAATACTTAAGGGCGAATTTCATGAGTCTTGTTTCTCTAACAAAAATACCCAAATATGTCATTTCTTAAAAATATTGTTAGTTATTGAGGAAATAATTAATTTCAGCTTATTCATGTTCTTGATTTTTCATATCTTAACAATGGCAGAATGTGTGTCTACCTAGTTTAAGAATATAAAAATTACTTAATAGCCTACGTATTGTTGGTGAATCGTAACCTTGATGATAGGTCAGCAGTTATATTAAGATTTTATTATTGGAAGAAAAGGCTTCATAACTCACCCGAACATGGGTATCAAGATGAGCGGACTAATGATGTAGAACTGCATGTCGTTTGCGAGGTACCAAGACCAGCCCAAGCACTGAAATTACGGTGGTTGTAATAAATGAAAACGGAGAGGTCATTATAATAATGAGTCCATAACGATTAGGGCACGTGTTAATATTAATTGGAATACAGTGGGCATATACCTTTTTGGAATAAATAAGTTCATGTAGTTATAACATTCCGGTGTATGTGCATTAACCCTTTCCCTCATATAGACTCATTTTGACTCACTCAGTTGGTACCACATAAAGCCTGATCTGCAGAAAACCACAGTTAAACCTTACCAAATTTAATTATAAAGTTCTCATTTCCAGATCACTGAGTAGCAGCGAACGGCATAAAACCTGATCAGCCTGCGGGCTGATCTGGTTTTATGCTGTTCGCATAGGTCTTTCATGGTTTCCTCTATGAGGGAAAGGGTTAATGTTAATTTCGAGTTTGTGTTTCTTGAAGACGATAACTTTGAAACTTCAGTCGACAATACTAAGATTGAAAGATTGTTCCAAGGATTGTATTCAGATAGGACGAACATCACGGATTTTATTTCAAATCGTTTCCTTGAATGTCTTCTTGATATTTGAAAAGGTATAAATCTCTGCATAGTCTGATAGACTGCATAGAGATAGAAATACGAATATATGGAAACTGTCACGTCTTACTAATAGCGTATAAATAATAGTTGATTATTTCTCTAACATCAATTAATTAATTAATTTTCAAATATAGCTGCTTTTGGTTTTGTCGCGTTATATGAAAATTCACTTCATGCACTATTAATATCTTTACTTAAAACAAAGGCGCATAAAGGGTACGAATAGTTTTCATGAATAAACATTTTATTCATGGAACCCAAGCTTTATAGATTTTTTTACTGAAGATATCAACCGTGTTATATATTTCTTAGACGCAAAATAACCGGAAGGAGTACACTCAGACAATTTAGCTCAATTATATATATATTTCCTTAACGAAAATGGGGAGAAATATATCAAATGCTTTACAAGTAATATAAAAAGACTTCAAAATACATGATAGGAACAGGAAACAAGGTTTAATGAGGAGTGTAAAAATGATAGAATTATATGAATAAGATTTTTATTAATATAATCGTAATAGAAATGATATCAATCGCAGGGAATTATTTACGAGTAACAAGGAAATAAATTATAAATAATTTTGTTTAATTTTGTTTCAGCTTTAATAGGCGTAAAGCTATTCTGTCTAATACATTTGGTGCATCAAAAATAAAATTATGTTTTAAACATATGAAGAGTTTCTCCGATATATTTTGAAAGCAGTACTGGATTATTTAAAGGCGAGAGTACTTAGTACAATGTATATTTTTAAATGACAAAGAAAGTCATTTACAAGGAAATATATTCGACGTGAATAAACATAAATCAATAGTCAATATATCTTAAATATTTACAGATGGTGCAGTTATATGTTCAGAGACCCTGCAGGTTTACAAAATCTGTTTAATAGTCTTGAAAATATATTGTAGAGTGAAATTAACCCTTTCCCTCATATAGACTCATTTTGACGCACTCAATAGGTACCACATAAAGCCTGATCTGCAGAAAGCCAAACTCAAACCTTTCCAAATTTAATTATAAAATCCTCATTACCAGACCACTGAGGAGCAGCGAACAGCATAGAACCTGATCAGCCTGCGAGTTACCCGCAGGCTGATCTGGTTTTATGCTGTTCGCATAGGTCTTTTCATGGTATCCTCTATTAGGGAAAGGGTTAAACATTAAATGTTGAAAAAAGTGAATTTTTTTGAAGAGGTAGAACATGGAATAGGGATTGCTCTTGGTCGTATGCATCAAGTGTATTTAAAGTTGTAAATAAACAATTAGTATTATGTCTAGCAGAAGTTTATTTACTCGTTCGCATAAACGCAAATCGCTCATGATTTATTACTTGTGTAGCTAAAGATTGTCAGTAGATACGATGTACAGCTAGTTTGGTGCTTTTATTTTATCAACTATTTCACTCCGACACGAGAGTAAACACGCTGGTGTATACTTCTACACATTGTTCAGTGAGAAATAAACACACATAAATTGAGATTTTCCCCAGTTACTGACTGGTCACTTTGAATCAGCAAATTATACCAGGTATTGCCGATCCTCTGGTGAAATGGTTATTGAATTATGCATGTGAAAACTCGCAGACATATGAGAAAATTCATAATAATAATTGCAAATGGATTTTAGGATTAAAACATGCAACTAATAACCTGTCTATCCTATAACCTGAAATTGGTAGATTCCCATTAAACATTTTACGTTACGATAGGTAAAATTGAAAACTGTTTTCTAAATATTGTTGCTATAGGAAAAAAAATAATGTGTGTGAATTCGTCGTTAAAAGTAAATGAAGTACTTGTATTGCAAAATGCAGGTTTCACTGGTGTTTGGTAATTTTAAAAAAGGTTAATGTAAATGCATTTAATCCTGTTTTATCAAACAAATGAGGAAATATAAATATAATATTTATTGCTATTAATAAGCATCACCATGTCCTTCTTTGTACTTATATATGCAACTGAAAGTATCTTTTATTAGGGAATACTATATGAATATAATAGAGAATATAACATTAAGAAATAAATGAACTAAGAATTGATTTTCTTCCCATGAACTATGCCTCGAAACAGATAGGTATCGAAATATTAAAAGGAGTGATGAAAATGTGTTTATTGCAACTTGAATGATGCAGACGACGAGTGCCATTCATATACATTTATACCAATATACAATTTACGACTGACATAAATGTTTTAAATCCTAAAACTGTAGGATTAGAGAAAACGCCATTATTAATAATAATTAACTACTATATATTGTTTTCATTTTTTTACATTGATGGACACCTAACAATTTTTTTTTATTGATAAGTACTCGCACAACACATATTGTTTATAATTGTTGTCAAACTGCATTGAAATGAAACTGAAATTAATGTATGTGTAATGAGCTGTCCATGTATTTGCTTCATAAAATTATGTTATGTTATGTTATGTTATGTTATGAGCTAAGCGCATAGCAAAAAAAATATACCAGCATCACCATGAACGTTGGTATGTCGGGACCGGGGAACGAACCCATGACTTTCCACTCGGTCTTCGGGACCGGTTGAACACGAGACTGTAATATTGTTTCATCTGACGGGTGTTACCAAGTTTTTAAATTGAGATGAATTTCATAGTCTGTTTCACTGCATTTTTATTTTTTACCTTTATCCTCCATCTAAAGTTAATACACACAAATATATATTACATTGAAAGACGTCGACAATGGTGATGAAGATTGTAATAATGATTCTTACTGATTGGTGTAATTTCACATAGTTGTTAATGTAAAGGAGGTTGGTCCACCAATTTTCCCGACAAGAATGCATTGTTGGTATATCTCCACCGTTAGACGACTGTGGTCCCCTTAGGGTGAGAGGCAGGATCACTGTACCAACCATAATGACCAGCATATAGGGTGGGGTCAACCTGTCGTATAGAAACGCGAACGCAGTCAGGATTGATGCGAAAAAAAAATATCATTATGAGGTGTTTAGAAAAAACAATGGTGCTGTTAGAAACATTATTTCAACATTTTCAGGGGATAAATGAGTGTCATTCGGAAATAGCAATGGGTGCTTTTGCTATTTTAAATACTACACTAATGTCGCTTGTGACTCCTGAATGACACACACATTCACGAATTTAATAGAGATTTACGTTATATTTACAAGATGCAAAAGATTATTCATACAGCCTTACATACACGTCAACATGCTTATGCGCGTACATGCGTGTTTAACTGTGATATTAAACAATTGTGTGCATTTAATAATATAATATAATATATAATATTTGACAACACTGAATGACACTCTAGTAAATTTAAGCCTTAATCAGAAGACCGGCCTTGGTGACACAATGGATGAAACGTCATGCCAGAAACCTTGAGGTCCCTTGAGACCTGCCATGATCTCTCCTCGATTAACAGCTGCCAGCTGCTCGCAGCTGCTTCGCATTCAACACTCTTTCTTAAAGACATAACAGATTGTGATAACGGACCACCGTGACGGGTGATCAGAGGTGTTGAAATCAAACCTCTGACCTAGTTTTCCCGTCCATTAAACGTATATTTACAGACTGTTAACAAGTCTGAAATCACCTCCAGTAGCGATGGAAATAGAACTTGACCAAACTCAGTCCTGTCTGAACTCACCTCCAGTAGCGATGGAAATAGAACTTGACCAAACTCAGTCCTGTCTGAACTCACCTCCAGTAGCGATGGAAATAGAACTTGACCCAACTCAGTCCTGTCTGAACTCACCTCCTGTAGCATTGTAAATAGAACTTGACCCAACTCAATCCTGTCTAAACTCATCTCCAGTAGCATTGTAAATAGAACTTGACCCTACTCAGTCCTGTCTGAACTCACCTCCAGTAACAATGGAAACAGAACTTGACCCAACTCAGTCCTTTCGAACTCACCTCCAGTAACGATGGAAATAGAACTTGACCCAACTCAGTCGTCTCACTCCTCCCACTTTCTTCAACTCTCGTAACGTCAAGTAGGCCACGAGAACTCCACTAAAACGTATTCAGTAAGAAATTCAATATATGGATATGAATTAGATTTATTTAAACTAAATTAACATTACTGCATGTACTTATCAAGTGTATTTATATTCTCTATAACCTTCAAAGAATTCTGCAAATTTATATATATGGAGAGAGAGAGAGAGAGAGAGAGAGGGAGAGAAAAGGGCGTTAATTACTGATGTATCAAGACGTTTTTATTAAACAGTCTATACAAACCTAAAGCGAAGAAAGAGTCAACAGAAAACGTTGCATTTGTGATACCGACAAATGTCCATCGTTCATTAAATCTTTTTGTGACATACAAAATTGTATTTTCTGCAAGAAAAACAACAACGAAATAATACCATATGGCGATTGTATTTCGCAAAAGAACTTGCATTAGTGTATATAAGACAGATACATGTACTCACATATAAAGTCACGAAGATTTCTATAGTGACTTCGATAACCAAAACCGAATCTAAACTTAGATTTATGTCAGCACATTAATAGTTTAGGTCAGATGTTGTTTTGTAGTTTAGCGCCATTGCAACAATATAAACCAGGCATGAATCGATGCTAAATTTATTATAGACCTGATGCTGGAAGAACCCAAGTACGCAGAGAGTTACCCGGACACGGATAGAACAACCAGCATACCACAAGCCCTCTGAAAGGATACCCTACATGAACAATTTAAGAGAAACGAACGGAGTCGAAGAGCGGTTACAGGCTAAGTGATAGTAAATAAACGACTATACCAAAATATCACGGAGGCCCACTTATCTTATTAAATATATACTGGAAACTATGGTATAACAGAAATATGACTTTTTTTTTTCAAGCTTATGCTGCTGATTGATAAATATTTCATAAACGGTTCAGATCTCAAAACTGTAGATACCAGAAAAGCCTAGGCTGAAGTAGTATGTGTGACCAAGGATCACCCAAGCCATACTGAGGAACCGTATTCCATTGACGGCACCCAGACTCCCGGACCCCTGGTCTGTACCCAGGATCTTCACACCGTTCGTGTAGACAGAGAAAGACAGCAGTACCTTCTCCAGGGTGCCTGAAAGTATAATGATGGAAGTGAAGATGGTGATGATGTCGATGATGATGATAAAAATGATGATGATGATGATGATGATGATGATGATGATGATGATGATGATTATGGTGGAGAGGATGGAGGTGATGACGATGACGTTTGATTGATTGTTGTTGATGGTGATGATGAACAGAAATTGAGGTCAAGTCCTACCTCTGCTTGGCGGTGGAAGAGTAACAATCTGTGCTCTGTCATCTGGGACAGGAAGTTTGCCGTTTTGATGAAAACCATTCGCTTGATCATGTCCAGTCTTTGTGTCCAGCTCCTCAAGTTTAACTGTAATTTCCGTTTCATTGTATGCGTTGTTTACGTGACCGGAAACGGTTTGAATCTTCACCGGAAGTTTTGTTGCGTCGTCTGAAGCCAGTTGAACGGCAACGACGTCATACAGCGTGCCGAAAACGACCAGAAAGCCAATGATGGCTAGAATTGTTCTGAAATATTCAGTAGAGATAAATTTGTTGAATTATAGGTTACACAAATAATTTTCTCAAAAGTTTGTGAAACATGAGTATGAACCCCATTCGAATCTTTTTGAGCATGATATTATTTTGTGAAAACTTATTTTTAAATTGTGTGAAGAATATTTTTGTGACTTTAAGAGCCTCAACCCATCGAAGATGACACTAGGTTTTCCACCATATTATTTCTTCGGGTAATTACAAGTGTATGTTTTGTGTAATATCACCGTCTTTATTTTTTTTTTAAATATAATTTCGTTATTTTTAAACAGGCGGAACTACGATGGCTGATATGTATCACGAAGAAAAAGCCATTGTTTCATATACCATTTATATTCAGTAAAATAGTTTTCAATAAGTCATAAACATAATTTGCATGTAGGTTACTAGTATACAAAGGCCATACCCTCTCTACATATAACGTAGAAGAGAGAAGTAACATACATGGCGACGATGTCGTCTGCCCCCAGCTTTATTTCCTTATCCACACATTCCACAGTTACGTCACGAGGCTTCGATACGTTCAGCAACTCTTGAGCTGAATGTAAAATGTATAATGCAAAACGGCTGCCTTCAGACGGGTTAATGCAGCGTAACATCGGGTTAGAACCCTGTTTTATTTATGCCTTTTCTTCAAGCATTTTGGTTTTGGAAAATTGAAGTCTTAATTCTCCAGTTTAATGATGCCCCGTGTGATATCATAATAGGCATATAAAATACGTACTTTTATAAAAAGGGGAGTATCATTATCTTTATAATTAACTCCCGCAAATTTATATCTATATATGACAGTACTTTGTAAAAGATATTTACAGCAACAATAAAAAAAAGACAAGCGAAAGACAAGGAGGCAGGCAGAAACAAAATAACAAGAGTAAGATAGACAGAAAGAACGACGGACATTACTTTTATAAATCAACACATGGATGTCATTTGAGGTGCAGGAGTCGCTGACACAAGTCCCGAGCGTGATACCCTTTGTTCCAGTTGCCTGTAGAGTAAGCATGATACAGTGGATGTAGGATTTGTTTTCAAGTCTTAGTAAAGAGTAACAAGAAAACCTTTGCTGCAGAATTGAAAAAAAAGAGTATTTTCTGCCTGATATATTTCTTTTTAACATGATTAAAGATTTTGATCCTCAGCTAGATATAAACAGCCGAAAAGTTGTGTTAGGGTCAGGTGTTAGACATTGGCGGATTCAAAGGGGGGGGGGGGGTGGCACCCGGCGCGCACCCCCTCTAAAATTCTCCGACCATATATAAATGTAGACACACAATCCCCCCAAAACTCACAAGAATGCAATATTTCGCAGCTTTAAATTAAGAAAGTTCGCGGGGGAGTTCACCTGGATCCCAAGTCCGACCAGAACTATACCATTCTCACGGCTCGGGCAAAACGGCAAGCCGCTTGCTTTGCCACTGCCTACATCATTTTTTTTTAATATAGCCCCCCCCCCCCCACACACACACACATCACACACACACCTGAACTCCTGGATCCGGCTCTGTTAGAGACTATAAGATTGACATTTTGAACTTAGAAATTAAAAAAAGAATATATTTTGGTGCAAGAAAAATGAAATAATACCATCTAAAATATGTATAAAGAAAGGCTTGTGTCTAGCATGTGACATTTGATTAATGCTGAATAATATAGTTGGGCAATTGTTAATTTTTTTATACAAAACTATAAACAACATTTACAGCTAGAACAAAGAAAAAATATACATGTATATATTTTATGTGCATAGGCAGTCTCTTCTTTTCTTTTTACCTATTCGTTATTTATCTATTCATATATTCTTAATGAAAATATCTAAATTGAAAAGAAATTATATTACAACAAATATTTGTATGTATTTCATATTGAAAAAAAATCTGGCACTCCAGATATATATCCATACCTTACGAAATATATATATGGTATGGAGAGGGATGGCTACGACCTCCAAATACCAACAGACATGGTCAACAAAAAGTTAAATGTGAAAAAAAAAATCTTTTCCGCCTATGTTTGTTACCGCCAAATAAAAAAGCTAAGAAAGTGCTAAAATTTGGCACAGCATATTTAAATGGCTATATACATATTACATGTTCATCATTCTTCTTGCGTCACTCAAAAAAATCCACGAAGGTAGTTTCACATTGCCGATCAGATCAGTGGCCTGAACAAGCTCGACCCACTGCTTCATCAGGCTTGTACATATTTTATCCTGAGCAACACTCGACCGTACACTGTCCCCACACCTCACTCCGACGGCCACCACGACACTACCATACATGATCCCTACACGATATGTACTCGACAAATTTAACCTTTGCTCGATCTCGAATCAACTAGATCGACCGAACCGTATAGGGGTCGTAAACTGGTCGTGTACGGACCTTGTCGCAAGTGGATGAGTAGCGAACGGGAAGCGACCAAGTAGCGGTCAGGTAGTTGACGAGTGGATATGGAAAACAAATCGAATAGGGATACCATTAATCAGTAAACGATCGGATAGCGCTCGAGTAGAAGTCGATTCCAATAAACACAATTATTTCAACAACTCAGCCCCTTTTCGACCAATATCCGATGATTCCAATAGTATCTAGAACACCCTGACCGAATTATCCTGACTCGAGTTGGAAGCCAATGTCAATCCAGGAAGTCCGTCAAAGTCTCCGGTCACTTGATCGGTTTATATCGTGTTGATCATATCATGATCTCAGAGTGATCTTAAATTTAACACATATAACGTTTATATCAAGAAATATGTATCTACTCGTACATTACATTTAATTCTCATTTCATTATTAATAAATTCTATCCGGATGCCTCCGTGCATTCGGGGTCTTCCTCCACCTGTAATTAGCTGGACGTCGCTATACGACTGAATACTGTCGAAGCGACGGTAAACTCAAAAAATCAAGTCATTTCATTAATTTTCGCGCCATCGAAATTGAATAAAACACCCGAAGAACTTTTAAGCAAGATGTTAAAGTATTCAAATAATAATTATTTTAGTCGCAGAAGAACATTTGATACAAAGAGAAGGTGATATACCTGTATGGCGGCTGGAAGAATGTCTTCCAGTGGGATATGGGCCCTGCAGTACTCTCCTCGGAAGTCTAGGTCTTCCCCAAGTATATTGTCGCCATGTTTGCTTTCCACGTGGATGTTTTTGCATTCTGCATAGCCTCCTACCCAAAAAAGGTTTCCTTGAAATAATCGACTCCCGGGTTTCCCGAAAGCGTCGAGCACTGTTGATAGAGAGAAAACCGCAATGTATATACATGTACTCATCATTACAGTAACATCCGAACCGTAGGCGGGAGCGAGTCTTTGCGAAAGCTGTTAACATTTTTTTTCTTCTTCAAAAACTAAATTTTGATTGACACCTTTTTGCGTTACTACCAAGCGCCTCGAAAAAAACCTATTATATAATAAATTGATTTTTAGATAATCATTCCTTTTATTTCTTATTGAAAATAATTTCTCTTGACATTAATTTTCGTTGGACATGTTAAAACCAATTTCGTGGGTGCATATGTTCGTTGAAGACATAATCATTTCCGTCGGATTGATTTCCGGACATTTAACCAACTTCGAATTCTGTTTCTCCGTGCATTCGGGGGTCTTCCTCCACCTGTAATTAGCTGGACGTCGCTATATGATTGAAATATTGTCGAAGCGACGGTAAATAGTCTAGTCTAGTCAAGTCAAGTCAAGTCAAGTCAAGTCAAGTCAAGTCGAATTATGTGTATAACAGCCACACACCCACCCGAAGGAAATAAATTAATTTATCTGTCATATGCTGTAGCCTCCTGAATCACTTTCTTTGAGATTGGCTAGTATCGGAAAGGACTGAAATGTGATGTCAAACATCGATATTTTATGCGTGTCGTTTTCAAATAGCAACTTATTATAGGTTCCTTCTATAATATATAGTTAATGGACTTGCAACCTCAAAAAAAATTGCAATTATATTTAACATGAAAACCGCACATGACACCCCGTGCATTGCGATCACCTCTTCCTGTCTATTGAAACAAAATGAAAAAGTTAAAAAAAAATGACCTTCTAAATATACATATGTATTTATATTTTTTTTCAGAGAGATATATCTAATAAATGTTGACGAGCTGTACAAACTAAACCAATGTTTACAGGAGATAAAGTATTTGATATATTAATATTTTGAGAAATGTAAAGCAAAATGCAATGACAGAATTGACGTGAAACCTTAGCGCATTTCTGTCTAATGATTTCTTTTTCTAACTCGTTAATTAAATAATAAATGAATGTGACTATATTGATACCGCAGCATTTTAAGATGATAATGAAATGTTCTAAAATGTCATATCTGCACGACCAACATGGTAAAGGTAACGAAACATCACATATGATTTTTTTTGGCTATGTTAACGCCCCGGCAACAATTCATGAGACAGATAAAACATTTATTGTATGGAAAGACAACCGAGGCAAAATTCTATTCCGCTTGTTTCTTATTCTGATTTTTGTTAAATAAAACTGCATTCCTGTGTTTCTAAATCGAATAACACAATGCTGTAAACCCCTGTTTTATTTTCGAATTTTAATTTGTAGTCCACCTTACACCTGACTGTATGTCAGACTCAATAAAGCAGTTGCGAATGGCAGTTACATGTGTAATGTGCGGTTTCTGTTTTTTCTCATAATGCTTAATCGTGATCCGACCGCGAACTATAAGTACCAGCATTTTTTTTTGCTAGTTCTGTTTTTAAAAAAAATAAGTACATTTTCTTCAAAATAAAAATGCATACATGTAATTGTTTTGAATATATAAACATAATTGTGTTGTTTACACACTTATTAAATACCATTGTGCTTTTTTATAAATACGATGTATTCTCATAAGTATACGATTCATAGGCATATACTCAACATTAATTAAATCATAGATACATTTTATATTTCATTGTATATTTACACGTCGTAGTAGAATTCATAAATTATGATTTTTGTAAATAGCAAAAGGCATAATGCTGAAATTTGCCATTAAATGTGATGCTGATGGTTTCATACAATGTATCACACGTAACCTTTGACCTTCTTAGAAAGGTGAAGATACACTGGAAATGAGACTAAAGTTATCACAGTTTATTGACATTGAGAGTCATAAAATAGTGTTGATTTACTATTGAACAGAATCAGAGCAAAAATTTAATTTCACCTTTTTACACATCCATTCTTCTGACTTTGTCAAACTGACGATGTGACGAGTCAATTGACTTTCAGGATAATCTGGGTTTTATACAGGTTGCATAGCTTTTTTGTCTGTTTACATGCAGATCTTTTAGATTAATCGATTTGGATTTATATTGGTTTCAGAAGTTAGTTTACTTGCAAGCTGATTTGGTTTTCTACTGAATTCAAAGATCAGTTAACTTGCAAGCTGATCTTCTTTTACAAGGGTCGCAGATTTCCAGTATAAAGCCGGACCAAAAACTGACCCACGCAGCCAGTAGAAAATCTTGGTTTATACTGACAGCAAAGACGTTAATTCACTTGTAGGTTGATCTGGGTTTAGTCTGGTTGCATATCTGTCAGATTACTTGCAGGTTGGTCTGGGTTAATAGGCTAGTGTCTTTAAATTAATATTGGTAAAAGCTCTTCTTATTAAAGCCTATGGCACTAGTACGCTTCCATATAAAGATCTATTAATTTTTTATATCAAAATAGTAATTTACATAATTTAACTTTGGTTACTGAAATTAAGATTGAAGTAAGCGTTTTAAAGTTTCAACAAAAGTGTGTGTCTTATAAAAATATTCTGTATTTAACAATTCAGAGAGAGAGAGAAAATATAGTGTCCCTTTCTCTACAAACACACACACACTCGCACATTGAGAAGAAGAGAGAGAGAGAGAGAGAGAGAGAGAGAGAGAGAGAGAGAGGTGGGATTGGGAGAGAGAGATATATTCATACAGAGATAGAAAGAAAGAGGAGAGGGAGAGAGAGAAAGAGAGAGAGAGGGGGCGAGAGAGATAGAAAGATCATGGTAGAGAAATGTTTGAGTGTGTGTGTGTTTTTTGTTGTTGTTATTGTTTTACATGTGTATGTTGCACATTTCTTATACAAAATTTGATTGACACGTATAAAATCTCTTTGGTATATCAATACGCCGGGTGTGCAAAAAGACTATGGAATCTAACGCTTTCCAGAAGAAAAGGGGCCGGGGAAAAAAATACAGTCACACTGTTTACAAACAGAGCTAGGTGTTTAGTTTCACGATCGAATTGCAACAAGAGGATTGCAGTGTAGATCTAACAGATTGCAAGTCAAGACAAAACATCAAAAGAATTGATTGTATAAAAAGTCAATAATCAAGAAGGCATTTATGAAGTTCACAATTAGAAAAAGCCATTTATACACAGAATAACAGCGTCAATTCTAAAATGGAGGGGGATAATGTCACAGTACCGATTACTCACAATAGGAGAGAAAAATGTGTAAGCGGACGGCTAGCTCAGTCGGTAGAGCATTTGCCCTGTAAGCAAAAGGCCCCGAGTTCGAGACCCGGTCAGGCCGTATATTTTTCTCACCCTGTGACATTAATATTGGATTACAACAACAGAATGATTAAACCTGGTTGCCCTTCCATATTATTGATGTCCATTTCGTTATCATGCGTATTCAAGCCACATCTCGCCCCATTAAACTGAATCATCTTAATTAGAGATATCCTAATACATGAATGTATTTGATATTATTATAGGGTAAATTGGATACCTGGAGGGGTTTTTCATCCCGATATATTTAAATTTCAATATTATTATTATCATAATCATAACATTAAAACAATTTGAATTTCATGTTAATTTTGTCAATATCAACATCTGACTAGACACATAATTCATGTCACATACCAGTTATATATTTTTGGCTTGCTATACATAAATGTTATAAAATAAATCTTAATGATAAGGGGAAAACTAATAGTTTTCCTTCTTTTATAACTGTATTGGTAAATATTTAAAAAATCATTAATAATTGACGGATTATCAATAACATACAGAGTTCGTATGAAGATTTATTTTAGTAATGAAATGTACTTACTTTGAAGAGCCCACTGGTCCCTGCCTCCTGTCCCATCAAGATTCAGGACTTCTGATACCACGGCGGCCATGTCTCGAACACACGCAGGATTGACGCCATCTTCTTGCAGACTCACCGTCAACACTCTAAGGAGGACCGGAAAGGCAGCTTTCAAGTTTTCCGTAGAGGAAATATTTGCACCAGAGGTGCCTGATAACCCCAGCAAGTCATTAATGTTAAAGTCCTGTGTTATTTGATCTATCAGTCCTGGTAGACCTTCTTTAAAGGAAAGTGTGTTGTTGTTTGCTCCTGTATTCACGAAATTGTTCGCGAAGAAAGACTTAATGTCACTGAAGTTGATGTTGTCCAAATTTCCCAATAAACTTTTGAAAATATCTGCCACATTTCCTTCATCAGGAGCCGTCGTCTGCTGGGTTGCCACCTCTGTTATCAAAATATGAAAACAAACCGCGAAACAAAGAAATGCGCTAACGCGTACCAGATCCATGTCGTTGAGAAAATGAGTCCGGTTTTTGCAACCCACAACGAACGTATGTCAGAGGTAAACAGCACTAAGCATTGATAAATAGTCTGACCCTTACTGATAAACTTATTTGCCATAATATCTATTTATATCACTTTCAATTATAGTGTCAATGACACGAATCGCACGTGCTTACATCGGCGTTATCAGTAATATGTTCGACTCGCTACAATTTTGTTTTACCCATCTTGGTAGTTTATGGGAGGTATTGTGAAGACAATATAACGAAACGGATTAATTACAAATTAAAAAAAAAAGCTAATCTACAAGCCTTCTTTAGATATGTACCTGCTGATTTTTTAAAGTAAAGAAAATTCGTATGTACCCAAGCGAAATCGAAAGATCATAAATCGCGTATACGAATATCGTTTCTAGATCCGCACAATAAACTGCATAACCCCTCCAGAGTAGTTACCTCCCCTGAAGACCGAGTCCACTTTTAGAAATAAGGGGAAATTGTGGTCTAAAAATAGATATACACCTTCTTCTTATTTAGTTGTTTTTAGTCATATTGCCAAAGCAGCATTCCTAAATTGATACGGAAGTGATAAATGTTCATTACCGTGTTACCTTTCATGTTTAAACTGAAAAAGAAACCTGTTATATCAAGTAGAAAGATATATGCAACCTGAAACTCCCATTTCAAGTTGGAATATCCTTAGAATAGCCAATGATAGCATTGCCTTTACTCTAGCTTCATTTGCAAAACTACATTTGATTGGTTTAAGAAGTAGTTTAAAATCAATTTTATACAGCTACGGCGAAAAAATGGTTCTACCAGATTGATATTGCCCGTTATTAAATTTACAGATCGCATTGTTTAATAATAAGCTTTTCATATATTATTCAAATTTTATAGGTCTGAATTTAAATTATTTTTAATATGAAATTGGTGATAACTTAATTGATACACATAAAAAGCTCTGAATTTTATGACAATGCTAAATTAGATTATTTACCGGAATTAAGTGAAGAAATTATTCAAAGGACCCTTTTTTGTTGTTGTTTTCATTGGTCGGCAAAAGTACAGAGTGCTTATTACCCAGAGTTAATTAGAGCTATTAATCTAGGTGTTTCTGGACACCAAACAGGTTTGTTACATATTATCCTCCAAAGTTTATAATACTGCCTGAAAGTGTGTATATAACAATCCTAGAAAACGCTAGTTTGTTCATCGTATATCCTGCATTCATCATTTTGACCTGACGGCCGCTGTTTCTCGGCACCAAAGAGTTTTATTAAACTATTTCAGACATAGTCCAATTATTCAATGGTTATAATGTTTATATAACAACAGTACAGAACACTATATGCGTCATTTTTATCTGATGGCCGCATTTTTCTTTGTATCGATTTGTGCCCGATAAATATATGTATTTCTCGGCACCTTACATGTTCATCAAACTATTTACTGGCATAGCCCAGTCTTTCAACATTATGATATCCAATTAAATGTGAAAAAAAAGAGAACGCTAGTTTGTACACTGTATAGCCTACATTAGTCATTTTGACTTGGTCACCACCAATTTTCTTTGTTTTCGATACTTTAACAAATTCTGTCCTATAAATCTATGTGTTTCTCAGCCCCTTACAGATTTATCAAATTATTCTTGGCAAAGACTAATATTTCAACGTTTTATAATATGTTAAATGTGAATTTAACAAAAATAGGGACAACTAGTTGGTAGACCATAAAGCCTGTGTTCCTTATTTAACTATACAGTCGCCATTTTATGTGAAACTCTACTTTGAAAATGATCTATTAAACAATATTCAAACTTAAAAGTTATGAAATATCGGGAAACAAAAAGCGAAACACGTAACCTATTTATTTTCTGGTTTGATCCTCTTTTAACTGTATACTAATCAATTATTTAAGCGATCAATTTTGAAATTTCATGATAATGTTGACAGCCAAGTTCGACTTCAACTTTTGACCACAGGTACTGTTTGGTTTGTGGAATTGAAATGGTCTCATGCATTATGTATTCAGTATAAATATGCTATAAGACAGTAACTTGTACAGGCAATGAAGGCAGTTTTTTTTGTCTCAGGCGAGCGTCTTCAGGGCCATCTTGGCCCTCTAGTTTTAGTAATCTACCCATATATATTTAGAAAGAGGTAGATATATTTTAGATCAAATCCCAGTAAATCAGTATGCCTCTGAAAGGTTACTTATAGCATGTGTCATTATCAGACGTCTGCTCACCAGACGAGCGCTGCCATCCTCTTGTGGCACTCTTGTGTTTTATGTACAATAACCTTACTTTAAGACAGGGAAACACGCGATCTAGAACCAGGATCAAGTAGCATTGCTATACAACTGAGTCAACTTTGACAGCAGATCTCAACAAATATTTAAGGAAAGAACATGTATACTCGTCATATACGACCAATTTGATAACTGCCTAACAAAGTAGGACACCAAAGTAATTAATTACTCTTTATTCCGAGTTTCACCAAGGTGTGATTTGTTTTGTGGAATAGGTCTGCAAAACGGCGGGACGATACGAGAGCGTAACAGATTTGCATGTATGGTACGACGCACGCCGGTAGAATACGAGAGTGCAAGGGTGAGATGCGACGATAAAACTCGTAATATGTATCGATTTAGAAGCTTCGAGCAAAGTGCATACAGTTGTAACGGCCTATAAGTAACCCTTTTCGGTGAGAGATTCGTTTAAGCGATCCGGTAGCTCAATCGGTAAAGCACTCTTCCTGTTAGCGAGAGGGGTCCCAGGTTCGTGTCCCGGTCTGGCTGCACATTTTTTTTCATCTAGTTACATTTGTCATCCAACGTTACAGTATATATCTCAAGTATTTTCTGCCTTTGGGTTTTTCAGGAACATAGCAATTTGTTCTCTGTATTGTAAATTCGTGGACGACTTCCAAACTGGCAGGGGAGTATGTAATGACCTATAAGTATCCATTATTTGTGAGGGTCCGGTAGCTCAGTCGGTAGAGCACTCGCCATGTAGGCGAGGGGTTCGAGTCCCGGGCTGGCTGCACATTACACAGTAAAGGGAAATCAGTTTGTATAAAATTACCGCGACGTCTGGTATCGTACTGTATTCTCCTGTAGTATCGTCGTAATTGGTTCACAAGTTGCCGACAGGGCGGCGAATGACGATACGTCCGTCTTTAGATTTTTTTATTTAGCTATAGATTTGTTTCATGTAGAAAGCTAATCAATTTATATTCCACAATGCCATCAATTTCCCTGACATGTCCTTTTAGGTTGAGCAAAATTACTCAAAATTCATCAAACACCAGCCTGAGAAAAGAAACGTTTTTCGAAGTTTTTTGTCGGACGAAGTTTTCGGCCCGCCATTTTATAAATAAATCAAAGTCACCTGATTTTATTTTGGGCAGTATAGAAGATAAACCTGACAAGGGAGTGTGGTGATGAGTAATTCAGCTCGAGAGACCTAGTCTCCGAAATCACAGTTGCTGACCCCTTATCATATCTTTCTTTACAGTCATACACTTAAATACCAACCAATGATATTTTTGTTTATATTCACTTTGAATACCGATATGTACAGTCATGATAACATTTTAAAATGTGCTCGCTTTTGATATATTAGATTATGTCGTTTATGTCACAAACTATTATAGAGTTCAATCAACTTCGGAAAATTTCCCGCCATTTTTTGTCTCTTTATCATAGGGAATATCATAAGAATAGGTGTGCTTCAATTGTTGCGTGGCATATAAGGGTAGTTTCAGAACTGGTTGGCCCGGTGTCAGGATAATGTGAATGCCACATGTGTATGGCGTGATACTGCAGTGTGGCAGCACTATATCTGTCTCAAGTAGACATCGTCTTCAAATGACTGAAACACTGTCGGTGGGACGTTAAATCCAATAAACAAACAAACAAACAAACACACCATTGTTGCGAGATACCTTCCATAGGATGCAAGAAACAGGATGTTTTTATCAAATTATTTAAAGAAAATCTTTCTTTTATATTTATTCAAAATAGCCATAAAGCAGATTATATTTTATTAAAAAATGTATACCAAAAATTAAAAACTGATTCCGTTTCAGAAGGGAGCTATGCTGGTGGCATTTTTATCGTTTGAATGGCACGTCGCGCACTAAGGTAGGGTGACAATCAGGGTCTAAAAAATGATGGACCGGAATAGGTATTGCAACAAGCAATGATATATACCAAAATGTTCGTCAGAGTTTGTGGAACTGCCGGCATAAATTGGCATAAATGGTTTCGTTCCGAGAAATCCAAGATGGCCGCCAAATAAAGATATAAAGCTAAAATATGTAGTCATTTGTCTAATTACTCAATTCTAATGCTAAAAAATGTAAGTACCTAAAATGTCTTTGCAGAAATCTATTTTAATAAAAGTGGTTCTTTCATTAATGTCAAGGTCATATTCAAGGTCAAATTCAAGGTCAAAGGTCAAGATTTGAGAAAATACCATTCTGAGCTAAAATGTTAAGTATATTGCAATTATCTATGAAATTTTTTTCAAGGGAAACATTTTTTTTTAATCGAAAACTATTTTTTTTTATATGATTTTAAATAAAATAAACCTATTTGTGAATACCTTGACATTAAAATATAAGTAATATCAGAAACGTTCTCAAACATTCAAACAATAAGATTATTGCAGTTCTAAGGCAGGTGACTGGTATCAGTAAGCATTCACCTTAAGTTACTTTTTTTGACACCAACTGGACACAAACTACCCTTTTAGGGCTGAATAGTAAAAGCGTACATTGTTACGGTAATGCCTATGTGCTGGATCTTTACGCCCTAACAAACACCCGTGAAATGTGATTTATGCCTGAAAAGTCCTATATATGATCATTATTTTGACAAAATGATACAGTAACCATCTGATGTAATAAATCTATATTTTGATTAGATCATATTATCTAGTCACATCTTTGAAAAGGGAACAAATCCACCACTGGAATCAGTCGGTGAAGCAAAATACCATATCAACGCTCTGAAGATAATATCTTGTGATCATATATATCAAGTGAGAATTTTGTTAAGTTGAATTGTCTTGACCTATCTGCAAGAAACCAAATATGCATCTTTTGACTAGCAATGTTGAGCGTTGATTGTATCCACCAATATATTTAAAGGAAGTATGATTCCAGATGTCAACCAGTTTCATACCTTCTAGCCTAGATTATCGTTTAATGACTGATTGCCTGTAATGACATTCTTACAAGGTAATCTCAACATCAGCTGGCATCTCAACTACATTTAATATTTACACGTATATATGGAGAAAATGAAAAAAAAAATGGTCATGGATGGTTTACTTTTACTTTGGTGGTAAAGACACCGCAGAAATGATTTAAATCCAACACACTTTAGTATAAACTTCGAAAATATAACCTCATCAGCCACATAATTAAGGAGCCATCATTGCCATATACATAAGATCCATAGCGTTACGAAAGTAACGCCACCGATACTCAAATTCAAACCCTTAAAACTTTATGAATATTTTGCATCGGTAAATAAAATGATATAAAAGCAATAAGACCCAAACACCCTATTTCTAAACTTAAAATCACGTATGTAACATGAACCAAGATTTCTGTTTGACAACCTAGGTACTTCAGCTTAATAACCGCTCTCAAGTATTGCGGTAAGACATTGTAGGTCGCCCAAAATCGGACAGAGATGTGTACTTTTATCAAGTAATTTGTCCAAAGCGCCTCCGTATTTTGCACCTGTTTATATACAACTTCATAGTCTAATTTTATCTTATGTAATAGTGAGCCTCGCATTCAAATCATACGTTATAGTCCGTTGTCAGGAAAATGAATTGAGCTTAGTTGGATAGAACCTGTGGTACGACTTTATTATGACATAGAATAACAAAAGCACCGCAAAGCGTGGCAATATACGCCCGTATGTATTGTAATGTGAAGAAGCTTTGTAAATTGTAATGTACTATATTGCTGTCAATCATTACGAAGAAAGCATAACCATCATAAATATTGTTCATTTTTAGATTGTGTATTGATGATGCACAACAACATATATAGGCAAATATAGATGTGTATAAAGTTAGCCCATTTAGTAAATAGGCTGTAACTTGCATCCTATTTAGCCTATGTAGGACAAAGGCCACATATGTATTGAATAGGCTTTAACATTCAGCCTGTTTATCCTATTTAACTTAAAAAGGCTATGTTGATTAGACTATTTATCTTATTTAACCAATGTAGTACAGTTTTAGTACAGGCTACGATTCTTTAGACTATTAGGCTACATTTAGCATATGTTTTGAATAGGCTACAGCATTCAGCCCGTTCATCCTATTTAGCATATCTAAATTAAAAGGTTATGTTACTAAGACCATTTTGCCAATTTTACCCATAAAGTGAATAGGTTACGACATTCAGCCAATTTATACGATCTAGCCTATGATAGGATAAATCGGCTTTTTGAACTAAAGAGGCCAAGTAGGTTAAAATGGCTCATTAAATACCGCTTGTATGTTAAATAGGCTAGCTTGTATGTTAAATAGGCTAAATGGGCTACAGTTGCTGAATGCTGTAGGCTGAGTAGGATAAACATGATAGATGCTGTAGCCTATTTATACATATGCTTCTAACGGTAGATGTGCTTAATCACAATAGTCTACAATTCTTCATAGGCTACTTTGCATATAATTGCCAATAAAGATGTCATTTTTACTTTAAATCGGCAAAATCGGCTACTTTTGCATATACACATAGCCTCTTGTACGCTAAATCGTCAACAATTTTTCCATCATTTTAACCTTTTTCATGTAGGCTTAATAGGCTGAAATGGCCTTTTTTTTAATTTAAGAGGCTAAATAGGCTATATTGGTTGAATCAAATCACTCCAATAGTATAGAGGAGTTGTGTTCAAACGGTTCTGCTACGTAACAGTGACAAAAGGCCATATTTCTTGAAAGATCTATGTGAGCAAAAATCCAGCCTTAATGCACAAATACATATAAAGGCTATTATTTGTTGGTGGTAAGTTTTGTCCATATATTTCCAGTATTGAAGGGAGTTGCAATCACAAGGTTCTGCTGACGGACAGACAGACGGACGACTATGGGTATAAACTTATACGACCCTTAGGGCTTACAAAAACGAAAATAACCTGAAACCAGGCATTAGCTGTCAGCTACTCAACAGTAGCTGGTAGTATGAAGGCAAGGTTGTAAAACATTTTCAGGATGAAAATTGCCTTCAATTCATTCTGAATTTTGTCAATAAAATGCGTAGATGGTAAAAAGTAAAATAATATTCATATCATTAGTTCATATTTTTGATCCTGTCTCAATATTACTGCATTAATGTTATTAAAACATATTCTTCAGATCATAATAGTTGTAGAAAAAACATTCTCACCTTTATGTGATTTTAAGAAACAATGTAATACATAAATATAGCGTATTTCTCTTTCAGTGCCATAAATTTACAGATAATTTCTTGGACGGCGACTTATCATAACGACACGTTAGTATGTTTGAGAGAGTAACTATAGCTTAAGTAAAGTCCTGTAATGGTTGCGTCTTGGACCATTTAACCTCTACCAAGATATCCTAATGAAACATTAGGAAACCTTGGTTATCTCCGTGAAAGGCCATGAGGTCCGAAATGTAGCGGAACTTTACAGGGACTTTACCTTAATATACTATTCACTTGTTAATACAGAAGAGTCATTATCACGGGAGAGGATGTGTTACACGAAGGATGGAGTTATTCTGATAACTTGTCATGTATTTCTCTGATAGCGTTACAGTAAAAATGTTATCATTGAAATCTGTGACATTTCAGAGTTATCACCAGAACTCCGGGACATTTGAAAAAAAACAAAAAAACTAGACTACTGTATAGAACATGGATGAGTAGGTTAATATGTATGAATAAGCAAATGATTTCGATTTTTTTTACCCTAAACGTATTGAACTCAAAGATGTGGCGCTGATAATTAGATTATACATTTTTTCCCGATGCATAGCACGAAAGATTAACCATTAAACTTTAATTTTGTATCTCATTCTCTCATCTTAAAGATCGATAAGGATCATTTTTTCCACTTTTTTCTTCTTTTATGAAATTATCATCGGAATAACAGTTATCAGAAGAAATAAATGACAAGTTATCAGAAAAATATATACATGACAAGTTATCAGAAGAATACATGACAAGTTATCAGAAAAATACATGACAAGTTATCAGAAGAATATATACATGACAAGTTATCAGAAGAATACATGACAAGTTATCAGAAGAATACATGACAAGTTATCAGAAAAATACATGACAAGTTATCAAAAGAATACATGACAAGTTATCAGAAGAATATATACATGACAAGTTATCAGAAAAATATATACATGACAAGTTATCAGAAGAATACATGACAAGTTATCAGAAAAATATATACATGACAAGTTATCAGAAGAATACATGACAAGTTATCATAAGAATACATAACATGTCATTAGAATAACTCCATCCTTCGTGTAACACTTCCTCCTCTTCTGTATAAACAAATGAATATCATATTTAGCAACCCCCCAATGGCTGTTGCAGTTTTTGTTGTGCTGAATAGACCGTCGCTGCGACAGTATATCAGTCGTGTGGGCGAAGATCCCTGGTGCAAAGGCACCCGGGAGGAACCACTGAGCTACCATCAGGTGATCGCCACATAGTATTTTTGAAGAAAAAAATCCATGGAGGATTTTATCCACGAATATTAATCCCCACGAAAACTTAACTCTTACATAGACCTCACGTTTTCTAGAACATATATCCACGAATAAATGTACCCTCGAAATTCCCTTAGGTACATAATCAACGAAATTTAATGTCAACGAAAATTAATGATTTACGGTATACCACAGGTATCATCCGAGAGTGTTGCCAGGACTCAAACGAACCCACGTACAGCGGTTTGGGTCTATGTTAGTCGGTGACTATCATTACATGGTCACGTAGGCCACACACAAAATAATGCACGTGCTAACGTCCCGCTGACAGTGTTTCAGTCATTTAGAGACTATGTCTACTTGAGACGGATATAGTGTTGCCAAACTGCAGTATCACGCCGTTGACATGTGGCATGATACCATACCCAGTTACATTATACTGACACCGGGCTAACCCGTCCTGAGACTGCCTTTATATGCTGGGCGCCAAGCAAGAGAGCTATTCACAACTTTGGCAATGGTGCAAATACATGTGCACGAACAACTAAGCACGTGGTATCAATAGATAGTTAGCGAGTTCATCTCGTGAAAATGAAGTGATTTAAATTACAATCTGGAAAGACATATCAGTGATATCAACACTTATAAACTTTGATCTCATAACGCCGAGTTGATAAATATATAATCATATGCCTTTTATCTCTAAGTCTTGTTTTAGGGACAGTCAGATTGGGTATTCTCCGCGCGAATATGTACTTGAATAAAAAATATATCTCGTGTTTTAAGCCCCAAATGACAGAAATACTCTCTGAGAAACACACACACACACACACACACACACACACACACACACGGACAAGAAGAATCATACTTGAAGGAACAGAAATTAATCAACCCATTATTGATATGCAGTTTTTAAACAATTTTCGGGTTTGGGTTTATGATTTACAGGACAGGTGAAAATTTAATCCTTATCTGACTAGTTTAAAGAAAACATATGAAGACATTCTATTTGGCTTTCCAACATATCCTATTCGTGAGGTAACAACTTACTTTTCTTATAATTTATGAAATTTATATTTATATATCTGACAGCGTTAAAATAAGGGAGGTGTGAAATTTCATTTATTTTCCCTAAGGATGAAATTATTGAACAAAGAATCTCTAGAACCAAAAATTGACAAAAGGGTCATGATGGTCATATAACACACACCCAAGTTTCATAAAGATGCAATGATATTGGTGTCATAAAGACTGTATAAGTGTAAGCAAAGTGGAAGTGGGCATTTTCAAAAAAACAAGGGTCATAACTCTTGACCTGCTGGATGGATATCAGCATAATCCGTAGTTGGCGGAGAAATTACGGCTGTAAACTCTGTCACCCATGTTGACAAAAATTGCTTTGGGATAAAGATGTAAAAATCAGTAAAGTGTAAAATTGTTCGATTATTTTATTTTAATTTTTAATGGGCCATAACTCCGATCATAATTTATCAAACCTGACAGACGTATTCAGGTCATATATATTATGCATAAGTTTGAAATAGAATTGCTTGAAAATACAGCTGCTATGGAATCTTGCATTTTTTTTTTTTTTTTTTTTTTTTTTTTTGATAATTCAAGAACCGATTCGAAATTGGTCAAGAATCTATCACGCCTTAAACATTACAAGTTTTAATTGATGTCTCAAAGAAATGAAATTTGCAAGAGAGTAAACAAACTAAGTATAAGATATGATTTTTTTTTTACTTTATGATGCCCACGCAACGTGATTTCTGCTTGAAATTCAATTCTTTGGTCAGTTTGAAAAATGACCACCCTTGGAACATCCCTATCAAGTTTAGAAGGAGATGCCATATGAAAAATTATCTGAAGACATTAAAAATATTCAGTAGAGGACTTTGCTATTTGAGGAAATATAACATTAAAATGCGCGTTTGTGAATGACACACCATACATGTAAAGATTCCATTGTCAATATAAGTTACAATTAAGAAAATCATATTCTATTCTGGATCTGTTTTCAAACAGTTTTTGAATAAATTGTAACCGATTAGAACATTCATTTATCATCATTGAGACGCTTGGCACGAAAATAATAAGAAATGTTTGAAACCACGTAGGAAATTAATTATTACGGAAAATGAAATGAAATGGTCGTGTTTTTTATTTACTCATTTAGCTTTGAAAATGTTGGATAGTATTATGAGCTTTACCTTAATAACTAACAATAATTGTTTAGAAATGAAATAATTAGAGAAATAAAATTAATGAAATTCGCCCTTCTTTAAGTATTTAAGTTTTACTTAGCGCTAAGAATTGTTGGTGGAATTCGATCCTGGCGGTTTTTGGTTGCTCTTGTGCTTTATGTACAGTGACCCTACTTTGATACAGGGAATTACGCGATCTTGTGCGAGGACAAAGTAACATTGTTATACTATGAATTCAAATTTAACATCGAATCTCAAACTTATTTAAGTAAGTATGGAACATAAACAAACAAAGCGATCTGATGACTTTCAAACAAAGACACCAATGGAATGATTTTTTTTTCTTAATTTATCGTTTGTCAAGTTGTGTTTTTTATATTACAAAACATGTTGGCATCACAAATGTACGATACGAGAGCGCAACAGCACAATACGATGCACAACGGTACGATACGAGTGTGTAACGGTATGATAGGGCGATTGTGCTTTTGTCATGTATCGATTACTTCCCATACAGTTTAGTATTTACAGTTTCGTACTACCGTGTTCTCTTGTCGGCAACACCATGCTTTAATAAAATAACACATACACGGAGTTCAGCCAAAGCGGGCATAAGTAGATTTTTTAAGGATATTTTGCATGAAATAAGAAGACAGAAAAGTGAATTATCTGCTCTGAAAGAGGCTCGAGAGAATCGAGAGAATGCCTAATCAGTTGTTGAGGTCAAAACGGAAAATGACATAAAAGTGACAAAGATTTATGGAAATAATAAATTGAATTAAATTCTGAATTTGAGGACAATGAAAACAAGGACAACAGTACTTTGAGTTTTGAAATGTAGCACAGTGAGATCGCCATGATTGTTTTGTTAATTTAATTTCGGCCCTTCTCATGATCGCGACATGATTGGAAACAGAGTACCTTTCTTTTTCAACCGTTGGCTGTTTTGTTTTCACCTGAATTTCCGGTCTAAACTTAAAGGTGAAGGTCACTAAACAGCTGATGAATACCGTAAGTTTTGGTTGGTCGACTTAAGAATCGAAAGTTTCCCTCCGGTAATGAGATCAGTTTGTTCGCTTTGTATATACATTCTGAAAACCTCGATATTTCGACAGAAATATATTGATACGTCTTAACGCTCAAAATAATTAATTCAACTACACAAACACATATCTAAAGGATGAAAAACATATGTCGGATTTGAAACCTTCAGACCCCTTCGTATCCTGGAAATCGCACATTCGTTAAGACGTGATGTGTCAGAGCATAACTTCAATACTATATGGTGTATGCACTCCAAACTTATTTTGTTTAGTGATAAGTATAATTTTGATCATTTGATATTCATCTTTTCTCTGACAACTGCTGGAATGCAGGTGACGCAAGTGTTCCGACCACCTGTCCAGTTGTATTACCTGAAGGGACGTATTATGTTGTGAACTGGTCGTTCGTCTGTCCGAACGTCGGCAATTTCATATCCACTCCATATATTTTGAACACTTTAAGGACATTTATAATACTCGAGTTAAATGTCCTCTCATCAAGATGCAGAATAAACACTAAACATAATTAATACACCACGACCGTGTATCTTTTTTAAAGATACTTCTTGTTAATTATTCAATTTGTCGAATGGAACATATCGAACTTTAGCTATTATCAATACAGGTTTGTTAGAGATCTTATCGGAATCGAAATGTCTTATATACTTAAGTAGTTGCAAAAGAAAGTTACACACAGATTTTCGTTAATTTGAATAACTTTATCAAATTTGTGCCGCAAACAATCCCCTAGATATCAATACATTCAAAATAAAAGAAAATCGTATTGGTTTTACATATCTTAAAACAATGCAAAATAGATTCTAGGCTGATGTACGAATTGTGATTGACACATAAAAAAGTGAAGTAGATGCAAAAAACAACAACACCTATATATATATATATATACATATATATATATAAGCTAATGTTTCCAAATCGACGCTTAAAGTATAACATTCTTAAAGTTTACATCGCCGGTCTAATGACAATAAGCCAACTGTATATTGTTGATTGTTTTATTCATGATAATATCTGTAGATTCATATATGAATGAAGTATGACAAATCAAAACATAAATAAAACAATAATTCTTCATTTCATCACAAGCACACATACAGAGAGAGAGAGAGAGGGGCGAGAGGAGAGAGAGGGGGGAATGGAAAGGCCTTATCAAACTTTGAGGACAAAATTGATTTCAGTTTTTACAGACAATTGTGTACAAGGTGCGTTAGTACGTTTTACCTTTATTATTATTATTATTATTATTATTCAAGCTTCCTCCTCCTCCCCAAGTTATCAATACCAAGGTAATATTCATTTATCTTATACTGTAAATGAGCATATTTACATAATCAAAACACAAGATGACCACGGACAAATGGTGGTCAAATATGATCAGATGAATCGCTTGAAGTTTATAAGCAAAAAACATTGTTCAAAATAGCACACATGTTTTGTCAATAAATCCATAATTTTCGTCCTGTCTCGTGACAATCGTGATTCTTTGGTTATTTCCGTTTACAAGACCGCGCGTAGCGACAACTCCTTGCCTGACGCCTCTCATTTCCTCTTCTGCAAAAAGGTTTTCTCTAGACCCATCATTGGAGACTCGAACAAAAGGGAGACAATAAATGCACCGCCATACGCCATAACAAGGTGGCCGATAAACATGTAAGCCTGAAAACAGAAGTACATTGGTGTGAGCTGTCAAGATAATACGTCAATCCGGGTGACCCACGGGGTTAATTGATCTTAACAACTTGTCTCAAACTTTGTATCTTGTGTAAAGCAGAAGACCGCTGGTGATATTCGAGGTTTGTACTAAAAGGTAAAATTCACAAGGTCACATGATAATAAGGTTAAAATAACAAAAAATAAAACAATTCGAAACCGTGAAATTTGATTTTAAAATCTGATAAAGAATAAATAAACGCTTTGTGTATCTGTTACGCACCCCAGTAGTGTCCGAGAAGTACGTTCGAGTATCTCGGCTCATGTAGTAATACAGCATGACCAATGGATGAATAAGGTAAGCACAGTAGGTCAGACGTCCAAGTGGAATAAACGGTTTCCATGACAACAGCTGATCGATCCAACCTGCGTTTGATGACAATTGAATTAAAAAGCGTATATATGATTTATGAGTGCATGTATAACTAGAAAAGCAAACATATTCTTGAGAAAAAAAACGCATGTTCATTAAATGACATACGTAACATACGGACTGATAATGGAGTATTCAATTTGGTTTAAAATATTTCTTGATATGCCTATTCAAAACTTGATAACGAATACAAGGCGAGAGATTGGGATCGGAGAGTAAGCGATATATAATTGTCTCTAAATAGTATAGGAATATTCCCAATATTTCCTATACACATTGACTTTTTGACTGTTTCATATCGTACATATCAACAACCATTAAGAATAATTTGAAATTTTCTAGGTAAACAAGGTTCTTAATGATAGATACGTGTATACATATATATATATATATATATATATATATAGAGAGAGAGAGAGAAGATGAGATGAGATGAGATGATGAGTAGAGAAGAGAAAAAATATTGATTTTGAAACAAAAAGAGTGAAAAATAATACTTTAAAACGAAGGGACGATATATCTTTCATTTGTTGTTATGGTCATCGATATTGGAATTCTAGCTTCATTTGTCATAAAACTTGCATGTACACGTTGTCTTAGAAACTGCACACTGCTCGGTGTAAACAAGAGATTAGAATCCATAAAACACATACTTTGTATTCTTAAATATCTTAATTGCGACAGTTTATACCAAGAAGCAAAGTTTCAGACGTCCATTACTGAAAAGTATGCGGTTCCTGACCTCAGTATAAGTGGTTGCACCATAAACTGATACACAGAGTGTGGGTGTCCAGCAGAATGCTACTTTTCCTTGTAATTCTTACCAATATTATCTGAAAACTAATTTTAGTAGGGCAATAGAGAATTGAGGTATCCAATAGTTGTAAACATTTTGTTCTTGTAACCATGCACTATGGTGCAAGATCAACACTGAATTCCATTGCTGCCCTGAGATGAAAAGCTAGGTGACATACAGTCACATACTTAAATGGATTGTTACTTGATGAACACTTTATATTGTGCTGTTATTTTGATATGGATATCTCTTGGTAATACCAAAATTCAACTTTCAATTACGAGGATGTGTACCGGTAACAAACCGTTATCTACGTCCCTGATTGTCAATTTGGTACATACCTCCATGTCCTGTGGCACAGGCAAATATGATCCAGCATACTGCCATGCCCCACCCCGTTCTCGCTAGTGCTATATATACAACCGACTCAATCTTGGTAAAGAGATGGCTGTCGTATTCGGTGTACACAGAGTAGATGATTGTGCAGCACGTGCCGATACATAGCAACCAACAGAACAGATTCACTGCCTGTTCAAGGGAAAGAATTGATTAATTCACCATTCGATTTATTACAAATATACATTTAGAACAAGTAAGGTTATTTGCAAATACTGTAGAGCTTCATTTTAGCAAACATGGTTGCTTTCGCCAATTTATGAAATGGCCTTTTCAAAACCAGCGTTTTGATCTGCAGATATAATGCATTAAACAGTAGCCAATTAAAGCTTTAAAAACTCATAGCTTACTGTTGTATATGTTCTCTCTATTGCTGAGTGTCTTCATGACTATCTAAATTATAATGTTCTAGCTCAACTTATGAATAATGTACACATACATATACTTACAGTTCATATAAGCGCTTTAAAACATGAATAGTTTTATCAAAATTACCCGATGGTTTCTAAATGCTTATTCTCGGTGGACAGAACACTTACCTTTGGGATGCGGCACTTGCATTCGCATTTATACAACATAAAACCGGTAAATAGCCCCACTACGTATGGGCCCAGGCGGGCGTAGCTTGGCGCATAGATGTCTTTGCCGTAATCACCTGTCCTGAAGCATTAGAAACCAAATGTTCTATGTCTGTACAGTTTGATTTATTGTTGAAATCGAATGTCTTGTTGGTAAAAACATTCACGAACATATATATTCAATAAGTTTAAGAACTCTAGTTTAACTATATGACTCCAGTCTATAAAAAGAAGAAGAAGGGGGCGGGTATGAAGATGAGAATATACTTACGAAGGAGGAAGGAACATCACACTGAATTGCTGCGCAGGGAACGAGTGATTGTAAGATACGACCGCACATGCGGCGATAGTGGCTGCAAGAAACACCAGGCATGACACTGTACCCAGGAGCACGGACCTGCAATATGTCGGTACCATAAAGTCTGTTAGCAAGAATGTAAAGGTCGATATTTCTTATTTGAATTTAGTTAGTTAACTTACATGAATCACTCTCGGTGGCTTATCTTGCGGTGTGTGTGGTCATTATTGTGGGAGGAAGGTGACGAATTTGTGAGAAAACCCACGATTCTGAACGGATGACCACTGTACCCTCTATTTAAAGTATATGTATATGGTATTTACAATTGTAAATTTACTATTGTATCATCTTGTGGCATACATATCGATTCACAATTGATAAATCTTTTGGAATGAATTAGTCAACTAAACAGTTACAAAAGATCACTATTTCGGAGATTATCGTTACTGCGACAGTAATTAAGTTGTAAAGAGAGTAGACGAAGGAAGGCTTCGTCTTCACTGAGGCACTTGCATTGAACCATCCATCTGGAAAGCATCCAAGTGACCAGGTTCGAACTTCACCAGCAATACTTAACGCTGCGTAATAATTAAACTATAGTAGAAATACATTCCATCATTCCTATTTCATGAAATATACAAGTACATGACTAAGTTGACATATAACCTATGGTGGAATGTTTCTGCCAGTCACATATCCATTTACCTATGTTGAAACTTTTCTTAAAAAGTGTCTAATTCAGTTATTATGTAGCAAGCAGAAAATTTCATGTTGTACACTTCGATATCTTAACAGGACAAAACTGCCTGTTAGTGCACACTACTGCCAAACACATATTCACTTTAGTAAACTGAATGTCATGCTTTTTTCCAGAT
>CM037783.1:60489677-60539677 GCA_021229015.1 Solen grandis
ACCTACGTGAAAAAAATACTTGTTAACCAAATAATTTAACTAGTTTGAAAAAAAGCACGATATATGATAAAAAAAATAATATGATAGTTATGTGAAAAAAGGCTTGTTATACACATAATTTAACTCATTTAAAAAAGGCAAGATATCCACTTATTTTAAGTGAGTGGACATTAACAGGCAGCTTTGTCATGTTTAGATACCTAAGAGGATTACACGAAAGTTTTCTACTTGCCAGAAATAACTGAATACTACTTGTGACAATTTTCCAGAAAAGTTTCGACATAACTAAGTGGATAAATGGCTGGCAGAAATAATTCGTGTCAGATCGGGATCCGAAAATAACAGCGTGTTACTGAGAGATAGAAAGTCGATAGCTATATCTAGAAGGGGAGGCTTCAAAACTCACCCGAACATAGGTATCAAGATGAGCGGACTAATGATGTAGAACTGCATGTCGTTTGCGAGGTACCAAGACCAGCCCAAACACTGAAATTACGGTGGTTGTATTTGAAGTTCATGAAGACAGACAATTGCTACAATTGGTGTGTAATATAATGGTCAGTTTCAGGTCGCAAAATTTAACTTGGACAAAGCTATAAACATTAGGATAGCAAATGAAAGACAGCAAAGAGAAAGAAATACAAATGACATATTTTACTCTTAACCGAGTAAGTATTGATGATGATGATGATGATGATGATTATTTTAACATAACTGATGCTGATTTTGGTTTTCTTGAGTTAAATGAATATCAAAATCACGAACAATTGATATTTTACTTAAAAAAATTAGCATAAACAGTATGACTATTTTAATGAATAAACATTTTATTAATGTAAACCAAGATTCAAAAGATTGTTTAATTTAAGATATTAGTCAGGATATAAATTACTTAATTGCAACGTATTACGACGGTTGAACTTAACGATTTAGATTTTCTTAATGAAAAATGGTTAAATAAGGGTTATAGATAAAAGACCGGATTTTCAGCAATATAGTCGTAAAAGAACTAGCCCCATTTGCATGGAATGATGGAATTATTCAATAAAAAAAAAGAGAATATAAATAGTTTTGTAGAAAATATCAGAAAAGACCTATCATTTAAAGTTGATATAAGTGTAAAATGGTTCAATAGTGCAACGAAACCCAAATCTATCAATAGCATCAAATGTAAGCAGCATCCAACGACAGCCATTTTTGAAAAAGGTAAAGTTTTACGTTTTTCTTCCCTATTTATATTTTATTTTAAAAATCAAACTCTTTTATTGTTATAGTACGTGTAAATTGTTCAGTAAATGTATTTTGCATTTCAAACTGCCGGTCGACCTGAGGGCTAAACATAAAGTAGACATGATCCATTTCTGAGTGCTGTCCGGTAAAAAACAACAACAACAACACGTGGAAACTTTGCTATAGAATCTACTGGTGATATGCAAAGTGTTGGAGGTTGAAGTTCAAGATAAGGTATTAATTTAAGTAGTTTTTTATGGGCTTACTCGAATAAGAATATGATTGATAACCTTTCTTTTCATGGATGCGCCTAATACTAAGACAAACACTGCTCTAATTCCCGCCATTTTTTTTTCAGGATAACAACAACAACAACAACAACCCCCGAGCAATCTATGAAACATTATGGAAGATACTGCACTAAAACCATTTGTTTTATTGTTAAACAATCTCACAACGCATATTGTAACTATTGTCAAATCGTCATTGCATTCATTGTAAATGGAAATTACTTATCATAGCTGTAATCCGCTGTATATGCTTAATAAAATTATGCTACGTATGCAAAGTGTATAGTGTAAGCGCATAACAAAATAAATATACCAGTATTACCATTGACGTCGGTATGTCAGGACCGAGGATCGAACCTTTGACTTTCCGCTCGGCCTCTGGGACCAAGCTAACACTGAACTGCAAAATCCTTTTTATTCTGACAGGTGTTACCAAGCTTTTTTATTCAGATGAGTTTTAGATTCTGTTTCACTGCATTTTGTGTTCTACCTATCGATCTTTAATACAAACAGACACATGTATATTACACACGACGACAGCGTGGTGAAGATTTAAATAATGATACCTACTGATCGCTCAAGTTCCACATAGTTGTTTACATAAAGGAGGTTGGTCCACCAGTTTTTCCGACAACCGTTCATGAAAGGCATATCTTCACCGTTAAGCGACTGTGGCCCCCTTAGGGTGAGAGGTAGAATCACTGTCCCAACCATGATGACCAGCATATAGGGCGGGGTCAACCTACCGGTGTGAGAGGGAATACAATGGTGCTGAATATTACCATTATTTCGACACTGATAAGAGACAAAATAGCAATTTGACAAAATAGCAATTTGTTCTTCTTACTATTCCGAATAATGAAGTTACATTGTTTTAACGCACATTGTGTCTCATTAAAAATGTTTAAATATCATTACAAATTGCAACATATCATTCATACACTTGCATACACACTTACATTAATCTGCGTGTACAGGTGATATAAAACGATTGCGTATATTTAATGTTACTATAGGTAATATTTGATAATACTAAATGACACTCTTGTGAACTAAAGCCGCAGTCGAAAGACCAGCCTGGGATCCTTGCTTCAAGACCTACCACGATCTATACGATATATCAAAATATGTCAAAGCTACATGCTGCTAGTAGATACTTTGCTTCTAGAATTGGAGCATCCAGACAAAAAAAAAGAGATTGTGAGATGTTGCAATAACGTCTGACAAAGTGTCCATGTCCAGCAAACGAATTAATTACAGACTGAAAACCTTTCAGGGTGTACTGTCTGAACTGTCTGAACTCACCTTCAGTTGCGATGGAAATAGAACATGACCCAACACAGTCCTGTCTGAACTCACCTCCAGTAGCAATGGAAATAGAACATGACCCAGCTCAGTCCTGTCTGAACTCACCTCCAGTAGCAATGGAAATAGAACTTGACCCAACTCAGTCCTGTCTGAACTCACCTCCAGTAGCGATGGAAATAGAACTTGACCCAGTCAGTCCTGTCTGAACTCACCTCCAGTAGCAATGGAATAGAACACATGACCCAGCTCAGTCCTGTCTGAATTCACCTCCAGTAGCGATGGAAATAGAACTTGACCCAACTCAGTCCTGTCTGAACTCACCTCCAGTAACGATGGAAATAGAACTTGACCCAACTCAGTCGTCTCACTCCTCCCACTTTCTTCAACTCTCGTAACGTCAAGTAGGCCACTAGAACTCCACTAAAACGTTTTCAGTAAGAAATTCAATATATGGAAATGAATTAGATGTGTTGTACCAGTATATAAAATAATTTTCTATAATCTTCATAGAATTAGACTTATTTTCAAGAACATATTTCAAGACATTCATAAGGTGAAGTTTATACAATACATATATTTAAATATAATGGATTAATCACAGATGTATCGGGACGTATGTTTTAAGCAGTGCACACCTTAAAGCGAAGAAAGAGTCAACGGAAAACGTAGCATTGGTGATAGCGATAAATGTCCATCGTTCGTTGGTGTTTTTAAAAGCGTACGAGACCGCATTTTCTGAAGAAAGAAAAATAAACGAAATATAACAATATGGCGAGTCTATTTTTATATAATAAATGGTATTGTACAAAATCAGGATTTATATAAAAAAAAATTGCTTCTCTTCGGCCACTGCGATAAAATAACAACAACAACACACACACACACAAAAAAAACAAAAAACCAAAAAAAAAAACCGGTTCTCAACTTATGTCATTACGTTAATAGTTTTGGCATGTAATTGTTTTGCGGTAGAACAACATGCCTTCCGAAAGTTCCAAAAGCCCCCTGAAAGACTCCCTTAGATGGAAATTTAGAAAGTGACAAAGCCGGGAATTGAACTTACTCACAGCGGTTAGGTTAGGGCCAAAAGTAAATTAATAAGACTTTTTGTTTCCAGTTAATGCTGCAGTTTGATAAATATTTCATAAACGGTTCAAAACTGTGGATACCAGAATAGCTGGTGCTGAAGTAGTATGTGTGACCAAGGATCACCCAAGCCATACTGAGGAACCGTATTCCATTGACGGCACCCAGACTCCCAGACCCCTGGTCTGTACCCAGGATCTTCACACCGTTCGTGTAGACAGAGAAGGACAGCAGTACCTTCTCCAGGGTGCCTGAAAGTAAGATCAACACATGTAGTATTTCCACAGAGATGGCTACATTTGTATCAGCTTTAGGAACTGGGTCTGAAACATCTTAACAAATTATTTTCCAAAACAATAAGGAATTATTGTAATGTTTAATCATGAGTTGAAATATGATTGAATCAGTATTTGAAACTGTGTATTGGTAATAAAACCTATATTGTTTAGTTGCGAACAAAGCATGATTGGCATATCAAGTTACCCAGCAACTGGTGATATTGAAGTTGCTGGTGACGATTAAAATAATCAAAGTAATGGAAGTGATGATGATGAAGAATGATGATGACGATGATGGTGATGGTTGTTGTCGATGGTGATGATGGTGGCGACTAAGAAAAGTCTAGTTCTACCTCTGGCTGGCGGTGGAAGAGTGACAATCCGTGCTTCATCTGGGAGAGGTGACTTGCCGTTTTGATGAAAACCATTTGCTTGATCATGTCCAGTCTTTGTGTCCACATCTTCAAGCTTAACTGTCATTTCAGTTTCTTTGTATGCGTTGTTTACGTGACCGGAAACGGTTTGAATCTTCACCGGAAGTTGTGTTGCGTCGTCTGAACCCAGTTGAACGGCAACGACGTCATACAGCGTGCCGAAAACGACCAGAAAGCCGAATGATGGCTAGAATCGCACTGTAGTGATCAGGAGAGAGGAATATGTTGGTATATATGTTACACAAATACGTGATGATAGTATCCTTCATAGTGAAACATGAGCATGATCTCTACGCCAGTCTCTTCGAGAATATGCGCACTTTGTGAAAACTTATTTTGAAATTATATAAAAAACAATCTTTTGAAACTTTGGGGTCCAACAGAGGCTCAGACAATCGGAGACGACACTAGGTTTTATACCAGTATATCTTTGCTTAATTACAAGTACGTACATTAATTGCGTAAATCACCTTTTTTTTCAATCTTATTAAATGAGTTTTAAATATATTTTTGTTCGATTTTTTTTTAAACTAGACTTAACTTGTCTCGATGGCCGATGTGTGTGACAAAGGAATAATTTTCACTGGGTCATAAATTTGTAGATGAATGTTTATGAAAGTTTATTATACATGTGAGGTACTTGTCTCAACTGGTAACCCCGTGGATACAAATTTCATTATCTCTAGAGAAAAGTAACATACATGGCGACAATGTCGTCTGCCCCCAGCTTGATTTCCTGATCCACACATTCCACAGTTACGTCACGAGGCTTCGACACGTTCAGCAACTCTTGAACTGAAGGTAAAATGCATCATGCACAACGGCTTCCTCCAGACGGGTTAATGCATCGTAACATCGCGTTACCCTATTTTCATTCCTAGCGAAATAAGGGATTAAAAATGGAAAATCCAAATAACCAAAATTTTGTCTGGAGGTTAGGGGTCTAGACAGTTTAAATTGCAGACGAAGAGTAAAAAAAATAATAATAGAATCAAATCAAATGAAAAGGATGCATTGTGCTTCTAATGGGAGTATTATGATGGAATAATAAGGTACGTTCTTGTATGGAAAAGTGATTAGTTTTATCTTTATAATAATATACTCATGCATATCTATATATGATAATTTACATTGAAAATTACAGCTGTCATTAAATTTTAGAAACAATAACATAGGAAAGACAGGCCCGCAGAAAAAGGGAGGAAGACAGACAGATAAAATGACAATCATTACTTTTATTAATCAACACATGGATGTCATTTGAGGTGCAGGAGTCGCTGACACAAGTTCCCGAGCGTAATACCCTTTGTGCCACTTGCCTGTAAAGTAAGCATGGTACAGTGGATGTAATATTTGTTTACATGTCTCAGTTCATGTCATTTGTTTCTGAAATTAAAGTTCTTTTCCTCCTTATATCGCAAAAATAAAAATTGAATTTTCTTATTTCCTAACATAAAATTTGAAAGCAAGGCCCAGTTTTTTTATTAGCCGGTCTAACCAAAGCATATGTTGCTTAACAAACTTTTTTTTTTCTTCAAGTCTTGACACAAGTATAATAACCAAGTACCCGTGGAATGGATTAAAGTTTGAATTTAGCTTTTACAAATTATTTGCAAATGTTTGGCTATCTGACACACGCTACATATTCGAAATGTTACGAGAAAGGGAATTACAATAAAGGGAATATACAGGATTGCAGCTGTGACTGCAAGCCCAACGGCTTAGAAAGAACCGCTAAACTTTAGCACTGTATATCTAAATGACTTTAAGTATCAAATGTACATTTTGCTTCTTGTATCATTCGAAAGTAAACTGCAAAATGGTATTTTCACACTGCCGATCAGATCAGATTGCCCAAATTTCCCCGACCATGCTCGATCCACTGCTTCATCGGATGTGTACATGAACTCTTCCCGACCACTATTCGGCCGTGTACAATCCCACACCACTACTGACGACAACCACCGCGATCTCCTCCTCGATTATATCAACCATACCTGAACCCTACCTACTCGCCAACTTAACCTTGCTAGATCTCGAGCCTACCAGATCGACCTAATCGTATAGGGGATATGATCGGGTAGCGGACGAATAACAGACCAAATAGGGGAATCGATAGAGTAGCGGTCGAGTTGCGATCGGTTAGCGAACGAGTTGATATGAATAGTAGATTGAATAGGGGAATCGATAGGGAAGCGGTCGAGTAGAGTTTGAAATAATTGGTATCGATCAGTTATCTTTTTCGCCGACCATACTAGATCTAAACACAGTTGTTTCCCAAACATTTCAATCCCTTCTTGACCAATATCAGTTTAACTCCCGATTGTATCTAATACGTTTGACTGCACCTCCCTGTCCGAATTGTTCTTACATGGCAGTCAAATATATTCAGGTAGGGAGGCGGAGGAATGCCAATGAAGGTAGAGCACCCTGACCAATCCTGAAGAGCGAGATGAGCCAGTTCCTGATCGCTTGATCGGTTTGGGACGAGTTAATAATTATGATCTTCTGTGTGAACTCACTTTGACACTTAAAATCTAAAATGTTTATATTATGAACTATATGTACGTATGTACCTACATTATATTAAATTCTCATTCTATTACTTTCCTCATAGTTGCCTAATACAACCTGATTTTTTTAAGCAAACGGTGCTTAATTATTGTAGCTGCATAGGAACACTAGATCAAACTAGAAATTAATATACCTGTATGGCGGCTGGGAAGATGTCTTCCAGTGGGATATAGGCTCTGCAGTACTCTCCTCGGAAGTCTAGGTCTTCCCCAAGTATATTGTCGCTATGTTTGCTCTCCACGTGGATGTTTTTGCATTCTGCATAGCCTCCTACCCAATTCAGGTTTCCTTCAAATAATCGGCTCCCAGGTTTCCCGAAAGCGTCAAGCACTGTTGATAGAGAGCATACCGCAATATATATATACATGTACCAATCATTACAGTAGCCGTAGGCTATGAAGATTTCCGGGCGAAGAGACGAAACTTCGCGGTGAAAAGTCGATATATGTTTTTTCGCTCCGAAATCTCGCCTCGAAATTCCTACTTTTCGTCTTTTCTCCCCGCTAAACTAGGTTTTTTTTCCGTCTCTTCGCCTTCGACCTTTCGCCTCGAAAACCCGACACACGACATGGCAGAAATCATCCACTATATTAGGCGTCCTGCTAATTGGAAGAAGCAGGTCTTTGCGAACTCTCTTTGATCTTTTAAGTGCGTTAATACGAAGCAACATCACTAACATTTAATTTCGTTCTATATATATAAAAAATTTCAATTTCGTGGGTTCAAATAACTAGTTTTCGTCCCATTGATTTTCGGGCAATTAAGCAACACATGATTCTACTGATTATAGCCACCCACATCCACCCAAAGGAAACAAATGATTCCATCATACATGTATATATATCATCAGCAATAGGCCTCCTGGTTCACTTTCTTTGAGATTGGCTAGCAACGAAAAGGATTGAAATGTCATGTCAATTTCGATATTTCATTCATGACGTTTTCAAATAACCACTTTTTGTAAGTTCCTTCTACAGGGTGGAACTAATTGGTTTGCAATCTCGTAATTGTTTTTATCTACGCGCACATGAAAACCTCGTGTATTGCAATCACCATTAAGTGTTGAAGTAAAATTCATTCTGATTTGGCAATTGGGTCTTATCGATTTTTATAAATTCGGAAAAAATGGAAAAAAATGGAAACATGTTAACATTTAATATTTTAAGATGGCATATCTATACGACCACCTGGATTACAAAGGCAAGCGAAACATCGCATTAGAGTTTCGCTCCGGCGACAATATAGGAATTTTGTCTACATATGAGAAAGATGACACATCTATTGCCTCCCATTTCATGATCACGCCTTAGTCAATCGCTACCTTTATTTCTTATATTTTAAGGTAATCGATGTATTATAGGGTCATTTATTTGTTAACTGAAAATTGTGACAAATTTCAGCTAGAAACTACGCTCATATTCTCTTATGAATAATAAGGTTTATTTAAAAAACAGTAATACATAATATCAACGGATGATACTAGCTGATATACAGTGTTAATTTTTATTTGAGAAAAAAAATACGAACTTTGAAGAGCCCACTGATCCCTGCCTCCTGTCACATCAAGATTCAGGACTTCTGATACCACGGCGGCCATGTCTCGAACACACGCAGGATTGACGCCATCTTCTTGTAGGCTCGCTGTCAACACCCTAAGGAGGACCGGAAAGGTAGCCTTTAATGTTTCTGTGGAAGGGAGATTTGCACCAGAGGTGCCTGATAACCCCAGCAAGTCATTAATGTTAAAGTCCTGTGTTATTTGATCTATCAGTTCTGGTAGACCTTCTTTAAAGGAAAGTGTGTTGTTGTTTGCTCCTGTATTTCCGAAACTATTCGTGAGGAAAGACTGAATGTCACTGAATTTGATATTATCCAAATTGCTCAATAAACTTTTGAAAATATCTGTTTTATTCCCTCCATTAGACGCTGTCGTCTGCTGGGTTTCCACCTTTGATATAAAAATTTGAAAACAAACCGCGAGACAAAGAAGTGCCCTAACGCGTACAAGATCCATATCGTTGAGGAGATGAGTCCAGTTTTTGCCACCCACAACAAAACCTCTGGCAGAGGTAATCAGCACTCTGCTCTGATAAATAGTCTGGCCTTTACTGATAACACTTATTCGCCATCATTGCTATTTATGTCACCTTAATTTAGAGTGACACACATTTGTAAACGTTCAGTATCTATACGTAATTCAAGCTCGTCTGTCTTACATTTTTTAAAAGAACAGTTATAGTTTCCTCATCCTTGTGCAAGCACAGGAATATGGAGTTCTATCAATAAATAAGTAATATAGTTAAAAATGAGTCCTGTATATTGTGTTTTTTTTTCGGCCGTTAGGCCGTTTATTTTCACCCTGACCTTTATGTGAAACACACAGTAATGAAGCGGAATAAAATTAGGCTTTTAATTGGTTATTATACACTTTGCTAAATTCCCATTGGTCATTGTAAAATTAGTTAAAAGAAAAGAAAGGAGTTGCGGAAACGAGTTCTTTAGATCTCTGTTTCTTTTAAAAGTAGAAGTTTTCTTCCCCTGCGAACGATTTGTCTCGAATAGTTATACTGCGAAGCTGCGAAATTAGCAAACATGTTCAATTTTTTCGCAGGTTTTCTGCGGAGCGCTTTGAACCGTACAGACACCGTGAACACCGTGTAGGCACCGTACACTCCGTAGTGGCACCGTACGCTCCGTAGTGGCACCGTACGCTCCGTACTGACTCCGCAGCGATCCGTACTCATTTGCTCCTGCGTTGCTGGTGTCTACCAAGATTGTACAAATTATTTGGATCCGTGGTATTTCAAAGAACTGCACTGACACAGGAATTACACAACTTTTAAACCAACAACAAAATATATTACATGTTAAACCATTCAGACACTAATCATCAAGCTGGTTACCACGGCGGAGTATCTTTTTTAAAGATATTTCTTGTTTATTATAAACGAGACTAACCTTTGCTATATTATACTATTTATTGATAGAAATTCAAACTCCTGTGGTGCAAGAAAGCCCGGAGTAACAAGTCGTTGTAAATGGCATATAATTTATGTTCATTACATGCGATTTATAAGAAATGAAAGAAATTCCGTTTCAAAATGGAATGAGCATACTGCATGAAAATGTACTACAAGACTAGATAAATCCAAACGTATAGTGTCATTCTACAGTTAAAAATAACAAAATAATATCCAATATTGGGTTTCGCAACATATGTTGAAGAAACTGTAACCAACTGGAACATCTGTTATCAATCATTGAGACGAAGAAACTCCAAACGTCGGAAATACCAAGCATCGGATGCACTGTTTATGAAGCGAATTGTCAAATCTAAAACCAACGGTTGGTCATTGCACGCTCATATTGGCGTGACTCTAGCGCCTGTGTGTTCGAGACCCACAAATGAGACAGCAAATAAGAATTATTTAAATGTAATATATCATAATATAAATTTACTTATTTAACTTATTTACTCATTTAATTTTTGAAAGAGATAGACTTATTATCAAAGCCCTAAATCATTTTTTTTGTAAACTTTTTATACAGCATGTGTCAATACCAGACATATGCTCACCAGACGAGTGCTGTCATCCTCTTGTGGCACCCTTGTGTTTTATGTACAATAACCTTACTGTTAGACATGGAAACACGCTCTCAAGTGCCAGGATCAAGTAACATTGCTATACAATGGAGTCAAATTTGACAGTAGATCTCATCAAATATTTGAGGAAAGAACGTGTACTCCACTTATTTGATAATTACCACACTAAGTAGGACACCAAAGTAATGAATTATTCTTTATTCCTCGTTTCAACAAGGTACATTTTTCATGTTACGAAGCAAGCCAACTTAACGACAATACGATACGAGAGTGTAACACACTAAGATGTACGATACGACACACAACGGTAGAGGACGAGATTGCAACGGTACAAAACGACGATAAAACGATTACAGTTCAGTACATAAAGCGATCTTTGAACAGAGAATGCGTCAGTGGACCAATGTTGACACATTGGTACCGTACATACAGTAAAGGCAAATCCCTGTATATGAGATTGTACAAACGCTTTTGATTACATATGATTAAGCTAAAATTCAGCTATTTATCAACTCACTGTGATAGATCTATGTAAGATCTGCGTAGGAGATTGATTGGCGCGACGTGTCGTATCGTTTTGTCGTGATTTGTGTCTTACCGTCAAATTGATTAGCGCGACGTCTCGTATCGTTTTGTCGTGATTTGTGTGGTACCGTCAAATTGATTAGCGCGACGTCTCGTATCGTTTTGTCGTGATTTGTGTCGTACCGTCAAATTGGTGGACAAGTTGCCGACAAGACGGCGATCGAACGACGATACGCCAATCTATATCAAAGAAATAATATCCGGGGTTTCAATTAGTTTTAGATTTGTCACTGGAGAAAAAAAGAACATTTTTTTTAATTTTACTGATATTTCGGCAAAACTTGCCACTGTCATGGAAAAAAACATGATTTTTTGAGCAACGACATTATAAACATCTGTACAGTCGCCATAATATTATTGTTATGCATAACAATTTTTTTTTTCATTTCGAGCAACCATTTTTTTTATTTAGGGTGGCCAAATTAATCAACATTCATCTTTTCAAAGTTCTTTGACTGAAGAGTTTTTCTTGTATGTTCGGCCAGCCATTCAAAAAATAAATTAAATTCGCCTGATTTTATTTTGGGCAGTATAGATGTCCTTCCAGATAAACATGACAACAAGGGAATGTGGTGATGAGTGAGAGATTTCAGAAATCTAGCCCTCCAGTTGTAGGCTATCTCTTGAGTAAAGAGACCTTATCTCCAACATTATAGTTATTGACCCCTTTATTTTGAAATGATCGATCATGCAGTCCAGTAGGATATTATTTCAGTTTTGTTTCAAACGATCATCAGTTCAAAATTTCTTATTTTCCCTTTTCTTTCTTCTTTTTTTCTTTCTTTCTTCTTTTTTTCTCCCCTCCCCCTTTTCAAGCATTTTCAGATACAGTATTATATATATAAATAAAAAAATGACAAAAACGAACAAAAACATGATAATTTTTTTTTTCTATACAGTAATGATAACATTTAATTTGTGCTTGTTTGTGACTCGGTAACATTTCAGGTGATATTGTTTTGGACTCTTTAACCCTTTCCCTCATAGAGGACACCATGAAAAGACCTATGCGAACAGCATAAAACCAGATCAGCCTGCGAGTAACTCGCAGGCTGATCAGGTTTTATGCTGTTCGCTGCTCCTCAGTGGTCTGGAAATGAGGACTTTATAATTAAATTTGGTAAGGTTTAACTGTGGTTTTCTGCAGATCAGGCTTTATGTGGTACCTATTGAGTGCGTCAAAATGAGTCTATATGAGGGAAAGGGTTAACTTATTACGGATTTTGTAATAGTAATTTTTCTCAGTCGACTTCTGAACATTTTCCGCTACTTAGGTTTTTTATGTAAGGGATATTTGTGATAGCTGAGGAACCTTAATAAGTCTTTATTGAGTTATATGTTTTTGTGTGTTTATTCTCTAAAGCAGAAAATGGTAAAACTGATTTGTAGCTGATTCTTTACTGTGAAGTTATATAAACCGAGTCACTTTACATTCCTACATTGCATTAATAAATTGAATTTTTATGAAAAGAACGTGATTTAAAAACAAGAGGGCCAAGATGACCATGAAGACGCTCACCCGAGAATTATTGCCTCGATTGCCTGGACAAGTTATTATATTATAACATAGTTGTACTGAATACATAAGCCATGCAGAAATTATATTGTGACATTGAAAAAGAGAAAAGGTGAAATCTGGTAGTTTTAATATTAGAAGGAAATATGTCATACAGTGATTGCTTAAGAAATGAATATACCAGAGTGCAAACGATGTAAACTCTAGCATTTTTTTTATCAAAGGGGGCATAACTCCTGACTTAATTGGGCAATATCATCATCTCAGCCATTACCAAACTTAGCCAAGAGATTATCGCAGTAAACATTGTCATACAAATTTGAAGATAATTGTTTAACAAATGAAGATGCTGGAGTGCAAACAAATGAATTCTGAAAATAAAGATGCTATAGAATGCAAACAACGTGACATCTAGTTTTTTTTTATATAAAAAAGGTCCTTATTGGCCATAATCGAACTTGGCCAAGAGATTATGGCAATAAATATTGTCATAAAGTTTAAAGATGGTTGCTTAAGAAATGAAGATGAGTGCAAGCAATCTAGTTGTGGACAACGGACGTATACAGACATACGACGGACATTCATCGATCCTAATAGCTCATCCGGAGCACATTCGCTTAGGTGAGCTACAAAAAAAAAAAAAAAAAAATAAAATATAATTAGGAGCTATGCTGGTGATATTTCTAATAGCAAATCGTCGTACACAGTGTTAATTAAGGATTTACGTGCAATGATGAAGTTGATAAAGTAAATACAATGAATGTACACTAAAATGGCGAAAGTCGAAGGAACGCGATAATCCGAATATATTGCCTAATCCTAAATATACCCCTTTTCCCGACAAAAGCTCAATTAATTTGCAAGAAAGAACATATATATTAACAATCATATCAAAACGGTTATACCCGAGCCTCGCAATTTTCCGAAGAATTTATTACCCCCATATCGGTCCTCGAAGAACATATTATTCATAACTTCACTGAAAGCCAAATTATGACTTATTCAAAATTCTCTCAGAACAAATCAGAAATATTAATTTATTCATTACGCATTCCTAGGTGTGATAGTGCCGCTTTTGTCAAGCGGTAATTGCACTCACATTAGGCGTGGATTCGATCCCCGACTGCGACATAAAAAAATCTAAAAAATGTGATGCCATCTCCCTGCTTGACACAATACATATAGTACACGTTAGGACTGGTTGACACGGTATCAGGATAATGTATATGTTGTATAGGTTAGTTCATTTTTGCCTTTAACTACACGATATATATAGGTTAGTTCATTGTTGCCTTTAACTACACGACATGTATAGGTTAGTTCATTGTTGCCTTTAACTACAAGATATAGTCACGATATCGTATAGTTAAAGGCAACTATGAACTAACCTATACGCTTTTGTCTGTGGCGGGATATTTCAGTGTGGTAGCACTATAAATATTGACGTTTTCCAAATGATAGAGGTCAAAACCTGACAATCATTTAGTTCTTCAATTTGCTTGTAAGAAAATAGTTCCTGTAAGAATTATGTTCATAACGGATCCTGCCACATTTAAAGGCGCCTTGGTCAAGATCGGGTTAACGTACTTGACTGCTGATCTGATTATCAGGCGCAAAGTACTGATCCAACGAATCCCAGGAACCGTCGAAGATTTGAAAAAAAAAAGTTACACAGTCGACTCAAAAATTATGTTCACTCGTACAAGGTACTGTCGCCTGTTATGTTCATTTTATGGACCTACGTCGTTTATATCGGATGCAAAATAGTTCGATGGTTAAGATACACAGCAGTGATTTACATTGTAAATCTCGAAAATATAACCTCACCAGGCACGTTATTAAGGAACTATCATTGCCATATAAATTTCTTCCCAAACTATTACTAGTTAGGAAATAAACACCGCCGATCCAACCCTTTAAACTTCATGCATAATTTGTATAGGTAAATACAATGTAATGATGAACCAAAATCAATACAATTACCCAAACAACCTATTTCTAAAAAGTGTCACCATAAAATCACGTATGTAACACGAAGGCACTTCAGATAAATCCCCACTCACGAATATTGCGATTAGAAATTGAATCCTTCAGAGAGGTCACCAAAAATCAGACAGTACCCTGCCTAAAGGTTTTAAATAAGGACATCCTTAGTTTACACCTGTTTCTACAACTTGATATAGTCTACCTCGTATTTCAACCCTTTGTCAGGAAAATGAGTGTAAGTTGTCTAACTCCATAGTATAGAGAACATGAACTTTAATGTAATGTTCGTCGTATTTATTTTGTATATTATGGAAAATTGTGTAAACGAGAACATAAGTTTCAAGATTATCATACTTCAGTGTCTTCATCAAACTCTGAATAGATATATCATTAGATTTCAACAATTGAAGCAAAATTTCATATAACAGCGCCGACGTGAAAAATGCTTAAGCAATCCAATGTCTTTTATTTCTTATTTTAATAAACAGTCAGATCGTTAAAATGGAACTGGTATTCCCCATTGTGCTTGACGCTCAGCAGTCAGAGTAGTTGCAGGAATGATTGACCAGATGTCTGGGTAATGTCACTTGTCTATGTACCGAGATATGGCATTAGGGCTGCACTTTATCATATAGACAAAAATTAACTAATAACAAGTATTATGAAAGTATTGCTTAGGCAATACTAAGTCCCCTACCGGCAAATGGAAAACTAAGACCCCCCAACATACACACAAACACAACCTGTTTATTTCAGTCATATAACAACATCCAGCTAATTACAGGTGGAGGAAGACCTGAGTGCAGAGAAACTGCTATTTAAAAGAAAATTCTAATTCCAAGGGCCGTAATTCCGCCAAAAATCAATGGACCGGAACGAAACTCAAACTTGATCTGTAACTCATGGTGATAGACTCACACACCAAAAATTAGATGAATATCTGCAAGCGTTTAGAAAAAAAAATCCGGAAAACTGCTAATTTAACGAAATTTTCTAATTCCAAGGGTCGTAATTCCGTCAAAAATCAATGGACCGGAACGAAACTCAAACTCGATCTGTAGGTCATGGTGGTAGACTCACACATCAAAAATTAGATGAATATCTGCAAGCGTTTAGAAAAAAAATCCGGAAAACTGCTATTTTAACGAAATTTTCTAATTCCAAGGGCCGTAATTCCGTCAAAAATCAGTGGACTGGAACGAAAGTCAAACTTGATCTGTAAGTCATGGTGGTCTACTCACACACCAAAAATTAGATGAATATCTGCAAGCGTTTAGAAAAAAGTCCGGAAAACATGCGTGTGACTGACGGACGGACTGACAGACGGACGGAGTGCAAACCTATAGTCCCCTTCGGCGAAGTCGGTAGGGGACTTATTAAATATTGTCGTGTAACGTTAAACCCAAAGCAAACAAATGGACAGTCGGACCTAAACTTATTCGTGGCAGTCGAAAGACTCGATCAACCTATAAAAATGTAATTTTAAGCAATGTTAAAATGAGAAATGGGGAATGGTTTCATTCATTTTCTGATATACCCAATGCTAACACAGACAAGCACTACACATTGCTAACACAGACAAGCGCTACATAATGCTAACACAGACAGGACTTCACATTGATAACACAGACGTGCACTACACATTGCTAACACAGACAAGCGCTGCATATTGCTAACACGGACAAGCACTCGACAATGTTAACACATACAAGCACTACACATTGCTAAAACAGACAAGCACTACACATTGTTAACACGGACAAGCAATGAACACTGCACACAGACAGGCACTACACATTGTTAACACATACAAGCACTACACATTGCTAAAACAGACAAGCACTACACATTGTTAACACAGACAGCAACATGAAAAGACAAGCACTACACATTTATAACACAGACAAGCACTAGACACTGTTAACACAGACAGGCACTAGACATTGTTCAAACAGACACTACACATTTATAACACAGACAAGTACTTCACACTGCTAACACAGACAAGAACTAGAAATTGCTAACACAGACAAGCACTAGACATTGTTAACACAGACAAGTACTACACATTGGTCACAGACAGGCATGACACGTTGCTAACACAGACAGGCACTACACATTGATAACACAGACAGGCACTACACACTGCTAACACAGACAGGCACTACACATTGCTTACACAGACAGGCACTAGACATTGCTAACACAGACAGGTACTAGACATTGCTAACAAGACAGGCATGACACGTTGCTAACACAGACAGGCACTACACATTGATTACACAGACAAGCACTACATATTTATAACACAGACAGGTACTACACATTGCTAACACAGACAAGCCCTACACATTGCCACAGGTACTTCACGGGGTAGATCACAGATAAGAACTACAGAAGGAGTATCACAAACAAGTACTACATAAGGCTAACACATATAAACACTACACAAGGATAACAATATTAATATAGAGCTACAAAGAACTAACAAAGACATGTACTACATATATCAGGTTAGCTATAACCATTTCATGACCAATCTGATGTTTTTTTGTGTGTGGGTGTTGTTTTTTTTCTATTTGGAAAAACATAGACATTTTAGGAGATTGTTTTCTGTCATAATATAGTTCTGATAGATTCATCTCATATAACCAAATTCTGAGTTATTTCTTTTGCAACTACCTATATATAAATAAAACAAGATCCACACTCTGCCACCCATGGATGTTTTTTATCAATGGATCTAAATAAGCTATTTTCATAGGGGGTTAATAAAGGCACATTAGTTCTGTTCGAATATTTTCAAATTCAGTCAGTTGTTTTGGACAAGATTCTTCAACGTTTTCATTAATAATTAAATGTACATTATGTATATTAAGGAAAACTGACTGCCTCTTGATGGCTTTTTTTATGAATCTTGGTACAGGATATGCATTTAACATCTGTGTCAAAATATTTTGAAATATTGTCAATACTTATAAAAAATATCTTTTGTTCATTTCTTTCCCTTTTCTGTTGCCCTGACAACTAGATTTCTACACGGAATTCAATTCTTTGAACAAATTTAAATTGTCCCCACCCATGGAACATCCCTATAAAGTTTCGAAAGAGAAATTACCTGAAAAGGACAGGTGGACTACTGACAGACATGGGACACTGGCAGCTCATAATACTTCAGCTTGACCACTTCGGTGGATTCAGTAGAGTTGAAAAGAAGTAAAGCACATACTGTAGAATCATTAATTTTTGTGGGGGGACTAATTTTCATAGATTTTGTGAAATATAATCCCAATGAAAACTTCATTTAATAGACATCTCATTATCTATGCATAAATGTACGAAATTGGCTTTATTACAGATTCCGTGAAATTTAATGTCAGCAAAAATTAATTATTTTTCAATAAGTCATAAACTTTAAAAATCATTTCATCTTAAAAAGACTTGTCTCTTGGGATCACTATGCAAATACAATGCATATTACTTTACCTACTGAAAAAGACACATGAGTAATTTGTTTTTTTAGGTTTATGATATGTACAAAAGAAGACAAAATTTCTTAATTTTAATATCAAATCATTTCCATGACAATATAATATGAAGCAACAAAAAACAACTAATATATACTTTGTACGCCTAAACAATAATTGCACTTGTAAATGGTGTAAAAAAGTTGTCTTGTTCCACTAACATCTCAAACAAGAGCTGTCCCAACAGTATACTCCACGCTCTCTGTGCTGGATAGTTTAATGTTAGCTGTTATACTTGAAGTGTTAATATAGAAAATATGTGACATAAGGTATTGAACCCAAACACATGTGGGAAATTTCAATACCTTACCATTATTACTTACTGAGAAAGTGACTTGCATGGAAAACAATAACCTAAAATAAAAGTTTCAAGTGAATCTGAAGTTAAAAGGGGATTAAATGTGCAAAAATGAATTGAACAGTTAATTTGCCCTTTAGAAATTGTTTCCCACCTTGAAATTGAACAAGTATTCCAAGTCTGAAGTGAATATGTATGTCATTTTTGAGAAATGGCTGCACTGGCATCTTATTTCTATTTTAATTTTACTTTTTTTTTTATTTATAATTTACTCCAAATTAATCATTTTTTTCAAATACTCAAGGAAAAAATATGAATGGTCAAAGTAACACTGAATGTTTGGCTAGTGGAAACAAGGAACTTTTTACACCTAATGATGTAACATCCTATGAAATAAGATTGTTACAGAAAAAGTACAGGTACGAAACAAAAATGAGTATACCTGTATATTTAACTGCTTCCAAATTACAGTTAAGGAGTTTAACTTTTCAGTGGTAGCATTGTATATTCTATGAAAATTGGCACAGTACATCAAAAACAAAACTCATTATGGAAGTTATAAAATTAAGATTTTGAATAACAATAAATTCATGTTTTACACACATGCACTCCCCTGATATACTAAACTTTCAAAAATCAAAAGCTTCTAACAATATTAGATGACAGCCCTTAACAGGATTCCTAGCCCAATAAAAGCCTTTTGATTTTGTTAAATTAATTCATTTATTACAACTACTTAACTAAATAAATATAAAACTTGATTTCAGATTAGTTTAAAAGCATATTGAAATATTAAGCAGAAAGTCATCAAAATGAGTATCAAACTTCCATAACACTGTAGAATTATAACGTTTTCAAAAAAAATTGAGAATGGTATCCTCCCAAAATTATTTGTCCATTCAGTTTAGTCCACATATATATGTATTCAAGAAACTGCCTTCAATGCCTGCTCAACAAGGTAAGAAGTTGCAGGTAAAAACTAATTGTTCAGTAAACTTTCAATTAGTTTTTTTTAACAAAAAATTTAATTTTAAAAAGAATTAACATATTAAACTAATAGATACTTTGCAGCTCTTATGTAGAGAACTTATATAAAACTACTGTCAGAAAATCATGCAAAACTTGTTAACCATGATAACAAAAAAATCTACATTTTATCTGACTTAATGAAAGTCTAATATGCATGCAACACATAAAACAATACTTAACTCTTACATACATACCATTATTACCGAAATGTAAAGAAAGCACAAAACAATAAATGTTCCCTTTTGTCATCGAGTGTTTAATATTTCAAATCACTTATAAATCTATGACGCACAATCTCTGAATCCTCTGTTTTTGATTGTCTACTATGAAAGCTTAACCCTGATTCTGTTCAAACTTATGCACTATTCACTGAAAAATAATCCTGGGTTGTGACTATTAATTGTATATTAATAGTTACTATCTTATCTGTTCTTCAGTTAAAAAAATTAACAAAACAAAACAGCTATTACTGAAGGTGATGAATTTCCCCACTAAATTGCCTTCACTAAACAATGTGAAAAGCTATTGAACTTTTTTGTAAAATGCAATGGAGCAAAACAAGAATAAACAATGTGCTAGTTTTCTACATGTATATTGCCCCAACTGCTGTGTTGGGTTTTTAATACCAAATGATTATGCTTGATAGAGCTCAGAGAACACAGCATTAAAACTGCACATGTTTTGATTATAAGAACAGCCACATGTAACATCACACTGGTTCAAAACTGGTGCCACTGCTTGTTGCTTTAGCTCTCCGGCCAGGTAGAAATGTGGATTTACCTGTAGATGACAAATATGTTTGTTGAAAAGCTTTCCTTGGTGGAGTAAGTATGCCAAATATCAAGCCTTTATCCCATACAGTAAAGGAATTATGCTCTCATCAACAAAAAATCACTATATAACTGAATAAAAGGGAGATAATAAATGGGGGAAAATAAGAGTTATGATTCTTGGTCACAGCACTTCTGCTAGAGTCAATACCTTATGTAGTTTTTTGAGTAATGCTTTTGACAATAATTCATTATGAAATAAAAGGAGATAATTCAAAAATGGAATGAGGTAAAGTTATGATTCTTAACCATCTCCTAAATGTTTTAAGGCAATATGTTGCTTAGTTTTCAAATCATGGCCAAGTTGAAGTTGTCCTCAGACAGACAGGACACGAGTACTTACTCTGAGGTTGTGTTATACGAGAAGTGAGCCATACAAATGGTTCTACAAGGGACTGACGGTTGGTCACACTCGCCTCCCACAGTCTCACTGGAAAGACAGGCACAGAGTGACTATTGCTCAGAAAATAAACTTATCCTAATAAAATGTTCATTTGATATTAAGGAATAGCCATAAACTTTATGCTAAAAAGAATATCTCCTTATTTCAATGTTGAGTTTAATGTCCCATCAACATCATTTCAGTTATCTGGAGACTATATCCCCGGCACACACTGTCATGCTCCTTATCACTATGATCATGTTTTTATATTCTTTGCAATTTTTTTTCAAATATTTCATTCAAAACTCTGGTATCACACATCATTATTTTTTACTTTTGGTATGATTCTTTTTCACATTTTCCCCAAATAATTTAAAAAATTGTGACTAGCATCCAAATACCTTATGGTAATGGGCCATCAAAAAGTATTTACAGAAAAGAGAAGCAAACCATTTTCCCTGGAGGCCCAGGTCTGGGCTGTGTTAAAGTCCACCTGCCTGGTCTCAGGTTGATCACTCTTGTTGTTCCCTATAGCTATGATGTGTACCTGGGAAACACAATGTTTGAGATAGCTGGTATGATACCTGCAGAGTTCCCCAAATAATTTAAAAAATTGTGACTAGCATCCAAATACCTTATGGTAATGGGCCATCAAAAAGTATTTACAGAAAAGAGAAGCAAACCTTTTTCCCTGGAGGCCCAGGTCTGGGCTGTGTTAAAGTCCACCTGCCTGGTCTCAGGTTGATCACTCTTGTTGTTCCCTATAGCTATGATGTGTACCTGGGAAACACAATGTTTGAGATAGCTGGTATGATACCTGCAGAGTTGTGCTACACTACAGATAGGAAGAATTGCTTAAAGCTTAAACATTTATGTCGTCAGGGAATAAATTTTAATAACATGTACCAATCTCTCTTCCCATTTCCTGTGTTGTGCCAATACTTTGTGTCTTGAGAGGTGTTGAAATATGCTTCGAACAGGGAACAAGCCTTGATTTCTTTGATCTATAGTCACTGGACATTACAACTGGACAACAGTGCTTTAAAAGATTTGCATATGGAGAAAGAAATTTCACATGGACAAAATTACCTGGTCAGCAGTTTTAAGTTGATAAACGTTGTAATTTTGATTTTATGATGTCAAATTAGACTATAGTCCATTAAATTTTCTCAAATTCACAAAAATTGTTATAATATCTTAAACATAAATAGACATTTGACAAAACTTACATAAAGAAATTTGGTCTATTGGTAGCTGACATTCTGTATTATTCTACCACACTGGATTTCCCAAACTTAGGGATATACACAATGTATTTGCTATTCATGTAAATTCTGTAAAGTTACTAATACAGACTATTGATTAAAAATAGTCACTTTTATTGCACTGAAATGCACATATTTGCTTAACGGAGGTTTTGAGGATGGAAATTATGGTTGTGTTGTTTTCATGCAGCACCGTTCAATTGTGCCAGATCAAAGTTTTTTGAAGTTAAAACTTAACAAAAATAATTTCAATCAATGTTAAACGTTCCGTAATTACGGATATGTTGGAGGAGTATGGGGCGGAATTTTGGGGCGAACAGGTTCGTGTGGCGGAAAATCCCGCGGACGGCAAAGTCTAAGCATTGTATTACATGATGCTGGTATTGTTAGAGGTGTGCTTGCTTGCAACCGATACTTATGCTTTATACTTTTGGTTTGGTTGACTGTTTGCCAATCATGTTTGTACTGTTTGGTGAATGGGTTAACCAGGATTGTCCTGCCCATATGTTGGTACTTTGGGTTGGGCTGTTGGTGTGTTTTGGTTTTTTTTCCCATATGTTTGTACTTTGGATGGGGCGGTGGGTGTTGTGTAAGATCTAGGGTTCACTTACCCAATGGTGTTGTTGGGATAGGTGCTCTATGTTGGGAGTTCCACAAGGTTTTATCTTACACGGTTAAATGTGGAGTGTTCCACATGGTTATGAACATGGTTAGTTGCAGCCATTACACATATGTCGCCGTCCCGAGAGTTTCTGCCAGCGTTCATGACCTGTCCGCCAACCATGCTTATCCTATATATCATTTTACTTAGTGATCAGCGAGATTGTATTTTGGTTGCTGATGTTAAAATTTCATTGTGATAACCAATATGTGTTATGAATATGAATGCCAGTTCAGTAATGCTGTTTAAAATTTGAATAAACTGTTAAATACATAATTTACTTGTTATTGAATTTCAGCCCTCTTGCAATAATTGATATTTTGCACTGTTAACCGGCTCTCTCCTAACATAGATAACAGGATTTCTGCCCCCTGTATTGCTTATACATTTACTGAAATGTTTTTTACAACATGCTTTTTGATGCTTGTCGATCAACCAGGTATGAAAATGTTCACAATGTCCACCAGTCTATGACACAAAATTAATATCCTTATGCTACTGACTGTGTTAGTATGGAATGCTTACCCTCGATAAAAGGAATCACAATGGACTGCAAACTCAGAGGATATACTTTTTTCTTAATTTAACAATCTATGCTATCACACATTGATAATTATATACTGTACTTAGTAATGGCACTATACTTTTTTCTCAAGCTAACATTCTATGAGATTTATATACTGTACACAGAAATGTCACTACACATTTATCTGGATATTTCATTCTATGCTATTAACCCTTTCCCTCATAGAGGACACCATGAAAAAACCTATGCGAACAGCATAAAACCAGATCAGCCTGCGAGTAACTCGCAGGCTGATCAGGTTTTATGCTGTTCGCTGCTCCTCAGTGGTCTGGAAATGAGGATTATGTAATTAAATTTGGTAAGGTTTGAGTTTGGCTTTCTGCAGATCAGGCTTTATGTGGTACCTACTGAGTGTGTCAAAATGAGTCTATATGAGGGAAAGGGTTAAACTTTGATATTCCTTTATTTTTTCCTCTGCTTCAGGACTCCTGGCTAACTCTGTCCAACCCACCTCTTTCTTGTCTCTGTTCTTATCTATATCCCTCTTCAAACGGTCAAGCTTCTGGAACGACTCCCAGTTGGTTACATCATAGACCAACACAAAACCCTGAAAGTCACAGTGAAAACACTGAATAGACCACCCCAATGTTTACAGATGGATATACTGTAAACAGTTTATCAGATAACTTAACAGCTATGCTGAAATATCAGGTGATAAACTGATAACCAAGCTAAAACTAGAGTACACACATAGGTCCATTTGATACAGTTTGTGAGAAGTAGACCCAGTTATGAAAGGAAATAAACTGTTAGCAGTAGGGAAATATGGGATCAAATTTTCACTGCAAAACATAGACTCCTACTCTCTTGAAATTCTGTTGACAAACATGATAAAGATTTTTTTTTATTTTTAGTAGAGATTTTGTCATTTAGTTATACATGCAAACCTTGTGACCTGACACAAACATCTGTGTTATGTCATGTGTGAATGTCTCCTGAATGATTTCTGAATCAAATGAGAGGAATAAAGTTCTCTTATTTTGCCTGAATCAATCAGACAATAATGTGTATAGATTCAAATCAAACCTGATAAAAACAAAACTAAATGGCCACTTGCAATATGTGTTCAATAGTATAAACGGAAATTATATTAAGAACATTAAGGACGTTTCAGCTGGTTACCACTGATTTTAACCTTTTTTTTCCATTATTTCTCATTTATTTTCCGTAGAATGTTAAAGTGACCCCCAAATTTTAAGACTCCTGTATTAAAAACATGACTTAAAGTATATTTGCCAAATGTTGCGGGTCCAAAGAGTCACATTTCAGTGTTTTTATGCAAATTTGGCTAAAATTTCATTATAAAATCTGTTTAAGTTAGTTATACATTTTCAGAGAGTTTTTATATCAGAGAAATGAATCTGAAAAAGTAAAGAATATCTGTAAAATGATTTTTTTTATCAAGAAAAAAATATATAAAATTTCATAGCTCTAGGGTAGTTTTTGTATATATATTAGCCCAGACGCAATGACTATTTTTGCTTGTAGTGTATTTTTCATGCATATTTGACAGTATTTTTACCTGTAACTTATTAAACACATTATAAGCTACAAATTGTTACAAATTATGATAAAATATTCTGAAAATACCATTTCGATATATTATTAAGTATTTAGAATACAATCTTTCCAATATTTTAATGCTTTGATTTCTTCAACAAAGGTAAATCTCTAAAACAAGCATTGTGAACCCCTATTTTTAATTCATTTATCTTTTAGTTATTGTCTTAGGTGCTTTATTCATATTGCTTATCTATTATTTTTCCCCTGTTTTTAAAGATATATATATATATAAACAATATATATATATATATTAAGGAATGAATATGACATTTTCAAAATTTAAATTTTTTTACTTTATAAAAATGCATAAACACACACATGCACATACTTTTAAAGAGTAAATTGAAAAACCATGATTATATTAATCAGGCTGAAACACTTACGTCTGGAAAGGTAAGAAAATGCTTAGGTAGGTCTGTCTTTGTCCCATCCTGTAATGAAAGACAACTTGCTATATATCATGTGACATGCCACAAATTGAAAAAACTAGAAATGTGTCCATAGGACACAGATGCCTCCACAACCACTTTTTTGTTGAATGACAGCATGTCAAGAACCTTTGTCAAGTCTGACAAGGATTTCATACTAAAGGTTACAGTGACCATGACCTTTGACATAGTGACCTCAAAATCAATAGGGTTCATCTGCTGGTCATGGCCAATGTCCCTACCAGGTTTCACAAACCCAGGTCCTGCAGTTCTCCAGTTAATGATCGGACAAGTCTTGGTCGTACGTACGGACAGCAGCAATGCTATATGCCATCCACTTTTCAAGTGGGAGATAAAAATACAATTTTAAATAAATCAATATTTTCAAGAATGAAAACACAGATATTTTGGGATATCATTTGAAATGAAGTTTAATTGGACCAGTACCTATGGCAAAAATTAACATTAATTGCTTATAGATGATTCGAAATAAATGACCCAAATCCTAATATATTGGCATTCAAATTATTATGGGAGATGCATAAGAGAATACATCCGCAATGTATTTATGATCAGTTCTTATGAAACTAGATTCATTATTTTGTTAAAGGATTATCTTTAGATTAGGAAGTATCAGTAATTACTTACTACTATATACTAAGCAAGTTTTTCAGTACAATGTGAGAGAGAATCAAACCTAGCCCTTACCTCATGAATATTCATGAATAAATTTATGACCTGATTAATATTGATTGATTGATCTTTAAATAGTTTATGATATAATGGATGGATTTTTTCTTTTTCCACAGATGACTGTGTAGAAACTGAGCTACAATATTGTATGAGCAAACAAAGGAGACTCTGATCAAAAGCTCCTATACAAGCTGTCTGATCTAAGTCTGCTCAGCTCTGTTTGCCTATGTCACAAAATGAGTTTATATCGAGGGGTGAGAGTGAAACTATGCTAAGTGCTTATACATATATATGCACTAAGCCTAGTTTCGCTTTCACCCCTCGATATGAAGTAATGGGCTAAGGTTTACTTTCTAACATTTTGACAGCTAAGATTAACAGAAGAACAAGACATTTACCTAAACTTTAAGGATGCCATACAAGTATTCCATTAACCCCTTCATTGCTGTGATATGTAGAATGTTGGCTCTGTCACCAAAATACAAGTAATTTGAAGCAAAACAACTACAGAACATACTGGCTTGATCTGAATGCCGTAGACAATAAACTGCTATGTAATAAACCAAGTGATGCTTGGGATATTGTACAGCATGCATTTGTTGTCCAAAGTGGGGTTCAGGGTAAGGGGTTCAAACTGTAGAGACAATCCCGAGAGATCATGCTACCCACCAGTCCTCCAGTGTCAAATATCCTAACTTTTTCCTTCACCCCTCTGTCTGACTCTATCATGGCCGTGTAAATGTCTTCTATTGTGGAGTGCATTGGCTGGAAACACAAAAAGAAAGAACTGATTCAAAGGAAAATAAAACCTGCATTACTAAATAAATATTTTATTTACACAATATGATGAAAACTTGCACAGATAACAGTGATGCATAATTGCATTCTGTGCACGACCATTAAAATGCTTTAACCTCTGATATGCCATTCAGCTCTGTGGAACTAAGCGAAGTGTTTTGATAAAATAACTAGCTCTATCACAATGTAGAGAAGCTGAGCACATCAGTGTGGCTCCAACGGACAATGGTCTGATGTAAAAAAAACACATTATTTAGGAATGCATTGAAAGTTTATGACAAAAATTTAATGATTGACAAATGCAAGAATTTTGTTACTTTATATGGCATTTGCAGGGATTGGAACTGCACATTCAGGGCTTTTCCCATTTCTTTATTAAGGTCCACTCAACAATTGTCTTCCTCTATGATTTTATTTTTCATTGTTCTTTGGTATATTCCCCTTAATTTTAATTCCTGAAAATCAGAAAAATACTCCTCCTCCTCCATCTAAATATACAGTATGTTAGATATGAGGGATAAGCACTAATCTTGTACTTAAAACCACAGCAGTTAATGGAACTCTCTCCAGTGGTCGACACTAATGGTGTGCTGGGATCCTGGGGACACCAAATATTGGGAAGGGACTCCAGAATTGACATGCCAGGTGTTCCATCAGGACACTTACTTTTACGATCGAAAATAAATTGAACAGCCACTTTTTTTGCAAATTAATGTAATCATCTCCATGAAATGTTCTTATTAATAACCCTTTTTACAAAAAGAAACTTTTTGACCATTGGTTATACAAAAAAAACAAGCATACTGAAAGTATTACTTAGGCAATTCTAAGTCCCCTACTGGCAAATATAAAACTAAGATCCTCTGCCCCTCTTCATGCTGAAAACAAGTCAATTATTTGATCAATACTTTTGATGAAAGTCAAAATGACAAAAATATCCATAAGTCTGAAAAACTGCTATTTTAAAGAAATTTTCTAAGTCCAAGACCCGTAATGTCGTCAAAAATCAGTGGACCAGAAGGAAACTTGATCTGTAACTCATGTTCGTAGACCCAATATTAGATCAATTATTATATCTGCAAGTCTTTTTGCTAAAAGGTCTGGAAAACATGTGATGGACTGACTGACGGACATACAGAGTGCAAACCTATAGCTGTCATATATATCGAAATGACACCACAGGGACTCTTAATTTTCAGAAGGGACTCCTGAATTTCAAAGCAGGTGTTCCATCGGGATACCTTGCTAAAAAGTTAGTGTCAAAGCTTGCTCTCTCTCTCTCTTTACTTTGAAGAAATCCATATTCATTTTACTTTATTGTCTTAGCCAAACCAGATATTCATCACTTAACCAAACATTCACCACTTAAGCAAATATTCATCCTTTTTATATAATTACTATTATTACTGGTATGTAAAATAACCAACATAGGTGACAGATTTTGAGTAAGCAGTCTAGTATCTCACTTTGTGGAGCACTGGCCCTGTAACTGATAGGTCTCAGTTTTGAGCCCCGCTTATTTCTTTCTCATCAAGTTACATATATATCATCATACATTCACCACATTTCTTCAGCTCATTTATCACATATTCCTTTTGTTGTTTAACCCTTTCCCTCACAGAGGACACCATGAAAAGGCCTACGTGAACAGCATAAAACCAGATCAGCCTGCGAGTAACTCGCAGGCTGATAGGTTTTATGCTTTTCGCTGCTCCTCAGTGGTCTGGAAATGAGGATTTTGTAATTAAATTTGGTAAGGTTTAACTGTGGTTTTCTGCAGATCAGGCTTTATGTGGTACCTATTGAGTGTGTCAAAATGAGTCTATGAGGGAAAGGGTTAAATGAATCTATATGAGGGAAAGGATGCTGGAAGTTTTGTCAGTCTGATAATGACCGACAGAGTCCAATACAAGTAATGTCGACTTACTGTGCCAATGGTATGGTTTCCGTACATCAGTTGTTCAATGATGGCCGTCTTGCCGACACCTGCATGTCCACATACCAATATCTTACTGATCTTCCCCATGTCTTAATGTTCTATTTTCTACAGACTGGAAACAAAACAGGAAAAAAAAATCAGAAAACAACACAAAAATTCCCACTCCTGAAGGTTGAGGTACTGTTACCCCAAAACAGAGAGACACCTCTGGAATAAGTAGAAGAATTTCATGTGCACCACTGCATGCATTTGAAGATACTTGAAAGATGTTTTGCTTCCCCAGGAGCTTGAAAGTTTTAAGATGATTTGAAACAAAAGTTTCACCAAATTTCTTTTTTTCAAATGCATTAGAATTATCACCTGTAACAGATAGAAATCAAGTTCGTGTTAATGTACATTTTGAATTTTACTTGGTATACATCACTCATGTTATTCATATCCGAAATATGTATCGTACGAAAATATGACAACTTTTAATACATTATCAAATTTATTATCGCGTTAATATACGGTAAAGTGAACATTATAAATTTTCAAATCACATATTGTTTTTCATGTCTAAAACCTTTCATCTGCAACAGATTTAAGAAAACCAATTCTTTCTCCCAAATAATTACTTACTGTCCTGTTTACAATTTTTTCGGTGTTGTGTAGGATTCACACACTGTGAAAATCACTACACAGAACAAACAGATTACTGAATATATTTTTGTAAAACTGGCACGGGTCGCTAAAAGTCAGCTATGGAGCTGTCTTAGGACCTTAAACCATGCTGTTTACGTGCACATGTTGCTGTACTTAGGTTTACTTGAATATCGTGTTTTATGTCACTGAGAAGCTTCATAGCTGACTGTGAGCGTACTGTTGCATACGGTTCGGTATACTACTATAAGTACACACGCCTGGTGCACTTGTGGAGTTCTGATGGCAACTCCTATGAATCTGAATAAATTTTAATACTGGAATTTACGGATTATAATATCATATTATACAGATTACTGATTTCTAATGTAACCAAAGATAACTATATAGATACATCCATATGATTCGACGTTTATGTGAATAGATCTTTGGACTCACCCATTTGATCTTGTGAAGCAATTTTCAATATTCCATATGGATCATTAGATTTATGTCTTTGGGGTAATGTACCACCAACAGAATTTCACTTTGGGACTTCTTCCACATGAGACAGGATATATCGTTTTGCTACAATAAGTGGCCAGTCCACATTTGTGTACCCGTAATTTGCGATTTCATTCTACTTTCGATTTGGCGATATCCCCTACGGCAAAGGCGTGACAACCAGTTTCAAAAATAGCATGTCGCATTGAGGCGGCTCATTGATGGGACTATCATATGCATTACACGCACAGTCGCATTATTCCACACTGGGCCAACCAGTCCTACATGTTGAATTACCGTTTTCCTGATTGCGAAGAAAAGCAGACTTACCAGTATTATTTTAACAACTATAGCATGTTGCATACTTGGATTGAACTCAAGATGAACCACTTGGCCATGGTTTAGAACACACCTCGAGGCCGCCTCTACGTATTGGAATTCATTCATTCTCCCCTGCATCATCTCTGATATCATTTTCACAGCAGACAGGTCACGTTCTATAATCATATAATCATGTCGACCACCAGTGTATCCTGAAGCTTTCAAGTAGTCCTGGAAATGATTTTGTATTTGAGAACTGTTCTTCCATACAATTGTCTATTTCTGAGCAATACTACACCCAGTCACACAAGGCAGTCCAAAGTACAGCTATATCCCCCGCCATTGCCTTAATAAAGACTTTGACTTTTTTAGTACTACATGTACTGATACAGTGGGGCACTGATAATCAAACTGAGATAATTATATTTTCCTCTAATGGAAATTGCGCTGCTTTTGCCAACAATTTGATGTAGTTGACTTATGAAACCATTTCATTGTTCAGAAAATATGACATGGAAACAAAAATATAATTGAAACTGAAGGTTAGAACACTTGACCTTCAAATTTGACCTTGAGTCGACATGGCTGCCACCTGTGTTCTACACATCTTCTCAATTTGGTTTACATTTGAGGCATGTTTCATGAAAATCCTTCAAGAGGTATAGGAGATATGGAGCAGACACAAAATTATAATGGAAATTAAAGGTTTAAACACTGGACCTTCAAATGTGACTTTGACCTTGAGCCGACATGGCTGCCACCTGTGTTCTGCACATTGTTTCAATTTTGGTTTACCATTGAGGCAAATTTCATGAAAATCTTTCAAGGGGTATAGGAGATATGGATCAGACACCAAAATTGTACAGACAGAAGGACAGACGAAGGCCATTCCTATAATCCCCCTCTCGCTTCGCAGCAGGGGATTAATAATCCTAAAACCAGGCCAGTCAGTTCTGGATCCTCTTATGCTTTGTGCCAAGCCAGGAAGATATACCAGTACCAGATTTAATAACTTGGGATGTCACATTAAGAGCTCTGTCTCTTAACGGTTAACCTCCATGTTACGGGGTGTACATTTTAACCAGTCAGTCACCTGGACCAGTTACAAGAGTATAAGGAATTGATGTCAAATTTCACAAGAAGCTTGTGCTAGACAAGTGAAGCTTATTTTAACAAAGGTACAGTCTCTCATGGTATGAAAACAAAAAAAATCAGGTACTGCACTTTTATAAATAATTTATTCCTATTGTGTCATTTTAAATGTTACAATTTCCACAATAGGTAGAAGTACTTATGCACAAGATTACTTTAACATTCAACAATTCAGTAAATGACTAAAACATGTTCATTTCAATCACCCATCACTCAACATGAGAAGTATACAGTATACAGAATAATGACACAGTACATGTAGTTGAACCAGACACACCTCATGCAAGGAAACCGCTCAAAAGATGTGATTTATTGTTATATCTTGACTGAATCAGAAAATAGCAAAAACCAGTATGGGAATTTTTAACAGTGATACAACATAACTTAATATACTAAGTTGTTATCTTTGCTCCTTCTTTTTAATTTCTTACCCATTTTATACACATTTTCTTAATGACTGAAGCCTTAAGAAAAATGTACCACTGAAATTTCAATCCTGAAAGCAGTTTCTTGACATGAAATTAACTGGATATATTATATATGTTAACAAATTCTTACAAAGATGTAAAGAAACTGAGTAAATAGATGTTGACATGTATCGTCCATTCTTGCCAAAAGTCAATAAACACAAAGGAATTTGTTATCAAAGTATGTGACAAATTTGTTCAATGAAAATCTAGCCACAACAGTCTGATAACATTTACAACAGGGAGGATGCAATAAACAGTTTTCTTGGTAGGATGAAGCAGTGTAAATGTTGCACTAGTTAGAATCTCTAATGAAAACTATAATGCAGGCTGATATACAAAGCAAGAGCTATCATACATGTCATCCAGATTTATTTTTTTATATATATATATATATATAACTTTTTTACCATTTAGCTCTGCAGATTACAGCCACTTGTATCACACATTCATGCTGAACATTGAAGATTGCCCCTTACCACATGACTAAATAATAACCCAGGCAGACCATTTGAAATTAAGGACATATTGGAAGCTAATCTGTCTGGCCAGATTATACTGAGCTACCATCTCATTTAACTTAAGAAAAGCAAATGTATCAGCCTGCAAATGACTTGAGTTTAATATTAATCTGATTTTCTGGACAGTTTTTATGTGGCAATTGGGCTGAGCAACATCAAGCAGTGACACTGAGTTCCCCCAGGGATGTGTCTACAGGGCACTAGAACAAGACATGCACACACTTCTTAACATTGCAATTGTATCACATGACATCGCCAGATTTCATAGGGAATGTATGACATCCATATAAATATTTCATAGCACTTTTATACTGTACATAGAATCACCCTTGATGGTATTTCAAGAGGAAATATTCATATTATCACTACATGTGAGACTTACATTGAAAACTCGAGTTACAAGGCTGTAATAAAACCAAAACTGAAATCCCACTGATAAATAAAAAAATAATAGTATAGTGTTTACATCTAAAATACAAATATTGGTAACATTTAGGACAACATGGATCTACTTAAGCTACACACGTTTATACCAGATAAACCCTATTCGACAGTCACATTTAACTTCTGTCCATGAAAGAAAATGCAAAAAAAAACAACAACAAACAATTTGCACATAATATCAGGCAAAGCATTTGGCTGTTTATATATATCTGTTTCGACAACTAATTTGTAACCAATGATGATTAATGTATTAATTTAGCATGTTCATTCACCATCCTCACAAATATTTTAATATCAATAAACGAAGTTGAATGGCTTTTCTGTGAAAATATTGACACAAATTTGTGGAACAAGTGGCAGGTTAGTGTCTTACCATGAATAAACATTCCATCAGACTCTCAATTATTAGAAGCTTAAAGCATTGTTTGTACTAAATGAATTTCAAAAATATCAAAGCTGATCTATCCCCTAATTTTATTCTAAATTTTGAAGAAATATGAATAACAAAAACGTTCTTTTCCAAGAAGATTAAGCTGTTAGAAAAAAAGCAGTATGATCTCTGTTTGGTAAGTTTTAATTTATCGTATGCGAAAGTGTCTTTTCAGGATACCATAATTATGTAGACTATACACTCGTTATAATTTCCTTAAAAAAAAAAAAAAATCAAATAGATGAAGCAAACCCTCCTTAATATCCAGCATTACAAAATGTTGGGTACTAAATTTGAAAGAAAATCCAAAGCCAAGAAGTTTGAAGCCAGCTGTTTGTAACACACTGTGTATAGATAGAAAGTGTATGCTTACTGCTATAGAAAACATACACTAGCAACAAAACATTGAACAATCAATGAGTTAAAAAGAAAATTTGATATGTGTGTATCATTACTAACAAGTGAGATAAACAACCTTCATCTATCAGTTCCAATGTACCAAATATGGCATATCTGCTTGATCAATTACACATCATTACATTGTTAATGTTCTTTAAATGGGCTCCTAATTAGAAAGCTGTTAATATCATTATACCATCACAACATTCGGAATACAAAGGAACAAAATGCTTTGGAATATGAAACTGAAAAACTATACCCAATCAACAGTTAAATAATGGAATGCTACATGCTTCATAGCCTGGCAAATAGGGACACTTCCTCAATTAATTTATGTCATGCATTGTCTAAACACCCATCAATAATCAGACTATAACATGATCTATATTAATATACAATCATTAAGCTACATAACTGATATTTATTGAGTTTTTATCCATACATCACCAGGAATAACGTCCCTTTCAACAAAAGCTGTAACTGATGAACATTACTCCTATCTGTGTGGACACATAATCCTGGGACAGAACAAAATGATAATAACACGGATATAACACAATGCCTCAAAGTGAGACTCCCATTCAAACACCATGTTTCCAACATTCAGGACACTATCTTCAACATAAACTAAGTGCCATTTACAACAAAAGTGTATCACATATCCAACACATTTAAAGGATTCACAACATATGTTCAGGTTGTCATATTTAAGATTTTGTTTCAACTCATGTGCATGTACAGTATATGCTCGTCCCACTATAAATTAACACACTGCTACACTATAGCACTATATCCCTTGTCCCTGACTTCACTCCACATCAGAGATTATTACATTCAATGCCTTAAAAGATCATCTAATATAGTGCATGTATATCTAACATATTTATCAAATTCATGCTTGCTGACTTGTTTTTACAAACAGTCAACTAACAGTCAGTACTATCTGCAGTTTTCTATCCCAACCAAGCTGTGGCTAAGAGTCCTGTCATTATATAAACATTTGAAATGAAAGTATGAAAACTGTTATCACGTATTGCAGTATATATACATGTAAGGATTGTAAGTTTCAGAAGTTTCAATGGCGAGATTTTTATGATTGATACTGCTTGAACATTTGAGCTGAATTGGTTAAGTACAAGCTTGAGAAAAATGTTTTATCGATGTATTACTACATGGTGCTTCTGTCATGATGGTGAGGTTTTGCTATACATAATATCTACAAGTTATAGAAAAGACATTCTGAAAATCTGTTATGTTTTTTGATAGCAACTTTAATTACTTTTAAATCATTTTCAGTTGATTAAAAAAGAACTGATTATATAAACTTCTATTTCCTAAAAAAGGGTTGAATTTAAACTTCGGTTGAAAAAAAATTAGCATGTCCATCCTTTTCTACGAGTCCTTCTATTAGTAAATCCTTGTTCATCAAATATGAAAAACAGGCAAGAACATGGAAAATACATTCATACAACCAAACATTAAGATGTTAGAATAGTGTGCATCTTCTTAAAAATCAGAAATGGACTTATTAGATTGACAATATGGACAAGAGTTTATGCATGTAAATAATGAATACATACAATGTGATGCAACCAGAGAATACAAGATTTGTTCAACTTATATTCTTGCAGGTGTCATTACTCTTACTGAAGTCAATTCTGTAATTAAATAAACTCATCAATCAGGTGATCACTGAAATTAATTTCTTTCATATTTCTTTCTTCCAAGCATATACAATTGATCAGTGATTGGCAAACACAGCAAATACACAATGCCATATTGATTACTTAACAGTACTTCACACTTACAGTAATTTCAGTCATTTGTACACATTCAAAATAATTCAAAATAAAACCAAATGCAGTGGAAAGTAACACAAGATTTATATCTTGTAAATGGCCTGTGATTTCATTTCTTAAGAGCTTCAAATTGCAACTAATATTCCAAATAAGCTGAAGTCAATCACTGTATCACATATAAGCTATGACCAGGGTTGTCCTTGTTCTGTCTGGCTGTGACCCACTGGACACATCCAGTGTGCAGAGGCAATCTTAAACAGCCTGCTTTACCCCCTTTGTCCCTGAGGGTAGAGGGAGAGTAAGCACTGGACACAGAAACCTCTATAGTGGCATACCGCGGACACATGATGGTAACAACAAGCTGACTTATAATGGGCTATATGCTACAGATACTATTGCCACAATTCTGCCGGAAATGAACTCACTTCACCAATGTCTGTCACAGTATTTCCATTCTGGCTGTAACTTAGTTTAAGTCGCATTCTTATTGGTTGCTGAAATAGAACATTTTAATATGTAGATGGATGTATGAATGGTTTTATATTAGTATAGCATAATCTTGTATACACAACTCCGTAGTTTAATAAATGTGTACAGTCAAACCTGTCTAAAGCAGTCAGTCAAGGAAACAAGATAAAGTGACCTCTTAACGGGTCATTAAATGAAGGTTAAACATACAAAAAAATACTAGTATGGTATATTAACACTGACTGCAGGTTGACAGATTAATACAGGTGGCCACTAGTAAAGGTAAAATATTAGCAATCCATTAATTTTCTTTATGTTACCAGTTTCAATCTAATGTAACTATTGTTTCAATAACGTCTCTTTTTGAGTTATTTCATTATTTTCAACAATACAACTGTAACACATTTTTGAGGTAAATAAAAGAATAATCAGACTTGATTTACCTTCTGTGGATTGTTGATTTTGACCACTTGTGTGACAGTGCCCCCGTTCAAAGGAGGTAACACATTACCTGAAGGTGATTGTAACTGGAGCTGGAATGACTGCAAATAGACAAGAAGAAACTATTAAATAAATTCACTAGTACCATTTTTGAAGAATTTGCAAATGACATTCCTAAAAATGCTGCAGCTCTCCCTACAGAATACATCCCAGCAACTTAATGATAGGATAACTGTGCCGGACAAATGTCAAGTAGGGACTTCCTTCTCATACTGTGTAAATCATATGTGTTCCTTTTTCTTACAGGAGAAGTGATTTGTTAAGATCATGAAATGCTGTTTATCAAGCAATAAATCAGCAATCCATACTACAACAACAATAAAAACAACAAATGTTTCCATTTTAAGGTGGTAGTCTTTAAAATGGAAATCTCATTTCAAAGACATTTTTACCAATGCTTTTGTTGTAAATACATAAACATGAAATATTATCAGAATGTTGGCAACTAATTTTTGGACAATGCATAAAGATGTACTGATGAAATGTCACAATACCTTTGGAACTGCAGCTTGGAAAACAAATTCTGTCATCTGTGTAGGAGATGTATTGGATGCCTTAACATTGATTATGCTAACTGCTGGTGAGTTATTATCCTTCTCACAGCGGAACTCTATCAACAAACCATTCTTGTTAAATGCAACTATGGGAGCTAAGCCTGAAATGGAAAGGAAACAAATTTTCACATTATTTACTGTCAAATTTATGGCCACAAGTGTTTAACATGCAGAACAGATCGCAAGGACCATAAGAATGACTGATGATAAAAAATATGTTAACATATTGGTCAAGATTGAGATGGATTCTTGTCTCCAAGCACTGATGTATTTGGCAAATATCATGCTATATTAGTTTGAGGTAACAATCCACAGTATAAAATCTCTGACCTGTTACTTTCATATTAATAACTAGATACTGTTTCAATAGGTTTAGAAAATTTTATTCTCTGAATTACAATATAAAGACTGGGTAATATATGGGAAAAGAGGTAAGTGGCCAAAACATACCTGCTGAGCTACCATTCATGAGATTTGTGGGTACTGAGGATCCAATCAGACCGTCTATCAAGTTATCCTGGGCAGGGGCTGCAATGGAAATCAGATGGTTCACATATCATATGGCAATAACTGTCATTCTACATATTTTTCGTGTAATGTAAAACTTGGGAAAATGGTTAAAACAAATATGAAGTATGTAATGTTACTGGTATACATGAAACAATTTTACTCAGTTTAAACTTATTTATTTTACGTCGATTGGGAAACAAGTTCTTACAACTTATACTAATCCCTCTCGACGGTTCCTGGGTTGGACCAGTACTTTTTGCCTGGGAAGGTTGTGAAGAATTCTTGCCTCCAATGGGGTTCAAACCCACAATCTTCGTTATCCGTTAACAGATACGTTACCACTGGACCACGGTGCCCCTCATGGTATCATAAAACATGATGTCTGTTGAATTCTATATTTCATTGTAACCAAAGCTTTGATAAATGACAGAAAATGGTTATTTCTGACTGCACCTGGGCTATTTGATATTGCAGCCACATCATCGAGGATGCCTAACAAATCTACAGGTTCTGCTTTGACAGGTTGCACAGGGACCTGGGTCGGAATCACAGGGGACGAGCCCATATCCAGCAGGTCCAGAATGTTCTGACTGTGACCCTGAAATCATGATACAATAAATACATATAACCCTAAGTAACAGAGTAATCAATTAAAATGTTTATTAATGACTAACTTAACCAAATCATACAAATAGTTTGAAACTTATCAATATGTTACACGACTCTAGCTAACTAAAGAAAACATTAAAGAAATGTATTATCTATGATTAATAGCACTTCTGTGTCAGTGTTTTCATTTACATATATCTATAAAGCCATTGTTTGTGCAGTGAGAATTTCTTTACATGGTAAATATACCAAGAGGTTCAAAGGAAGTATGTGTCAGATTTTAAGAAATAATAAGATCATAACTAAAATGACATTCTGATAAACAATGAATTAGCACCTTGCAGTCTAAACATTTGTGTCGTATAAGTATACCAGGAAAGAAGACTAATTTTGATGCAAAGCCATGCATGTTTTTGAAGCACGACTTAAAAAAAGCCAAGCCATTTCAAAATATTTTAATAACATGTGCAAGTATTATTTATAATAGCGATCTAAATATTTCTACAAGACAATGATACATGCCATTTTGCCAAATATATCCTCAGCTGTAGGCCATTTGGTTCAGATTAATCTTAAGTTTAGTCTAAAAGGTTCATGCCTTCGTCCTAATTTCCATAAATGTATTTTTCTAATTATTAATATTATTTATTCCTTTTTTCTATATTACTATTGGAAGAGTAAGGGTCTGCAAGATGCATGAAATTTCTGGACAGTAAGCTACTAAGCGATGTTAATGTCAATATAAACAAGAGGGCCATGATGGCCCTGAATCGCTCACCTGATTATAAATGAGCAACATATGTTGGATTTTTCATATTGACCTAATTTTTGACATAACATGACCCACTTTCGAGCTTGACCAAGATTTATGGAAACAGACATTCCGACCAAGATTCATAAAGATTGGGCCAAAAGTGTGGCCTCTAGAGTGTTAACAAGGTTTTTCTTAGATTTGACCTCATGACCTACTTTTTGACCCCACATGACCCAAATTCAAACTTGTCCAAGATTTTATGGAAACAAACATTCTGACCAAGTTTCATAAAGATTGGGAATGTTTTTCTAAGATTTGACCTCATGACTACTTTTTGACCCCACATGACCCAAATTCAAACTTTCCAGATTTTATGGAACAAACATTCTGACCAGTTTCATAAAGATTGGGCCAAAAATGTGGCCTCTAGAGTGTTAACAAGGTTTTTCTAAGATTTGACCTCATGACCTACTTTTTGACCCCACATGACCCAAATTCAAACTTGTCTAAGATTTTATGGAGGCAAACATTCTGACCAGGTTTCATAAAGATTGGGCCAAAAATGTGGCCTCTAGAGTGTTAACAAGGTTTTTCTTAGATTTGACCTCATGATCTACTTTTTGACCCCACATGACCCTCCTGACCTAATGGTCCGATATCAGCCAAAATCAAACTTGGTTGAGATTTTTTGGTTATAAACAATGTCATTAAGTTTGAATGCAATTGCTAAAGAAATGAAGATGCTAGAGTGCAAACAATGTGAAATCTGGCTTTTTTGAATTTTAAAAGGGGCATAACTCCTGACCTAATGGTATGATATCAGCCATAATCGAACTTGGCCGAGATTTTATGGTTATAAACACTGTTATCAAGTTTGAAGATAATTGCTCACGAAATGAAGATGCTAGAGTGCAAACAATGTGAAATCTGGCTTTTTTGAATTTTAAAAGGGGCATAACTCCTGACCTAATGTTCCGATATCAGCCATAATCGAACTTGGCCGAGATTTTATGGTTATAAACATTGTTTTAAAGTTTGAAGATAATTGCTCATAAAATGAAGATGCTAGAGTGCAAACGAACAAATTGTGGACGACGGACGGACGGACGGACGACGGACATTCATCGATCCTAAAAGCTCATCCTGAGCACACGTGCTCAGGTGAGCTAAAAATCATCATCAACAACAACAACAAGGACACTGATAACCAAATAAATCAGCACAGATAAGTATTTTAAATACAAGTCCCGGATTTTACTATCTTCAAGATAGTTATTACTTCCCTTGATAAGTAAAGTAAAGTAGCATGACAATATGTATAAATTAATAAATATATATATACATAGCTTTAAAACATATGCTTCAATGTTCATTTAAATTTACACATTTCAGACATTTTATCACAATCAATTTTTATACTGGGACCACATACTGGGCCTGGGGCCGTCAATCAGATACAACCAAATGAATAATATTTCTGTTTTTACACTTTTTACAGTGTACTGTAATATGTATCATTAAAGTTAGGTTTCAATGATTTTTCAAGTTTACGATATGTAATTAAAATTCTGAATATTTTATTGCCATTTAACATATTACAAATCCTTTTTTCTGAGCTTTAATGAATCGGGCTGCTTGTAAGGTCTGTTTACCAAGTTTTAAAACCTGTGGCCTAGGAGTTTAGGGAGAAGTTATCAGATATCCATTTAATGTGTCAAATTGTTTTTAATAAAGATAGAATACATGTGTATTTTGAATCTTATTGTTTTTTCACATCAGTTAATACAAGTAATTGATTCATAAAGTTTTATTTCAAATATATTACATAGTTTTATGTTACAATAATAAGAGGTTGCTCCCTTTTTCTATTATGCGGCTCCATAGCCAAATTTAAAATCTTTTCTATACTGAGGCTGCGTTTCCATGTGGCCTCAATAACCCCAAATCTTGGCCCTTATTAACAACAAAGGTAAATTTTTCACTTTTAATAGAATATCTGCAATGACTTTCCCACTAATTTTTAAACTTTATGTTAAGTACTTTTCATTAACACTAAACTTTTCTTTTCTTTTTAACCAAATATTTTATGAGTTTTTTTTTAATATAATCCCTTGTTTCCAAAAACAAGATGGCAGCAGCACCGCGACCTACCTCCGGCTGTGTGTTGGTCTGGGATTTAGTGTTATCGACATTGTTCTTTTCAACTGTGTTTGTGTCTATCAAGTCATCCCCATTCTCATCCCCCAAGTCAGACTTGGCACGATTCACCTCTATCAGTGGCATTTGTTCTAACAAACCTGACCTGTAACACACCAGACACAATGGTTATCATTACTATCATAAATAATGTGCTGTCACCAATAAGTGGTCAACTATAATGACCAACCAAAGCTATTAATAAGGTGATGAATACCCTTGTTATACCAGGGATCACTTTTAGAAACAGAAGGTACACTAAATTAAAGCAAATTCAACATGGAAAAGAGTCCTGGATCTACCCTTAAATGCTAAGCACCAAGCAAGGAGCTATACTTTTATCATGTTTTACTACCCTGCTATGCTGCAGTTGGGGACCCAACCCATGACCTCCTGATTCCAGGGCAGACACTTTAACCACTTCGCCACCGGTACCAGTACTACCGTAAGGAATCAGCCCTGGTTTAAAAGTTGTTACAATCAAGGTTATCTTTCTGTCTTAATAACTAAATAAGATAAATAACTGTAATTGTTAACAAAAGTCATACCAAACCTGCAGTGAAACAGAATTCAATTTTTTTAGTGAAAACACAAACCTGACCACAACCTGCTATGACTGGTTGATATGAACCTCACCTCATGTTGTCATATTTCCTAAACAGAGTGGTGTACTCGACAGCCCGCTGCTGAAGTTCAGTCTGTGTACTGCTGCTATAGCGGGACAGGATGTCCAGGATGGAGCTGCAATACAAATATATACTCTTTATCTAATATCCATTATTCAAAATAATTGATAAACAAGAGTTGTTGGAACAATACATATGCCCCAATACGCTCCCCCCACTTCCATCATAGTCACAGTGACCTTGACCTCTGACAAATGACCCCAAAATCAGCAGAGGTCATCTACAAGTCATGACCTATGAAGTTTTATGAATGTGGGCCCAAGCATTCTCCAGTTACTGATCAGAAACGATTTTCACATTCAAGGTCACTGTGACCTTGACCTTTGACCAAATACCCCAAAATCAGTAGAGGTCATCTACAAGTCATGACCTATGAAGTTTGAGAAATGTGGGTCCAAGTGTTCTGAAGTTATTGATCGGAAACGAAGTGGTCTACAGACGGACCAACATACATCCGACCAACCGATATTTGCAAAACAATATGCCACCTCTTCTTCGAATGGGGGGACATGACAAAGCAATGTATGGAGGATAAGGAACTTACTCTCTAGCCACTGTAAATCTGGTGCTGAGTTTCATCAGAGCAGTGATGCAGTACTCCTTTGTCACCACTGTAGAATTGTTGTTCTCCAGTCCCTTCCTCAACACAGACACAACCTCATCTTCTGAAACCTGTCATAAAAATAGGAGATATAACCATGGAGAGTTTTCCTTGGATTACTTTCCATGAAACTTTAAGGAAGATTTAAGCATTGCCTTTACCAAACACCTAAAACAAAAGATATTCGACTTAAATAAGTCTATGAAGAAAATCTCCTTTATTTTGGCTGTGAACACAAAAGTGCCATCATTTTGATTTTTGGAAAAAAAATTACTGTTAGAGTCTTTTTTGAAAACTCAATTAAAATGCTGGTAGTTGTTTACCAAAAGATACAGAATACCCAATTCACAATTGTAAAAACCTCAATTAAATGAACAAAAACTCAATTCATACAGAAGTCATAGGGTAAATTACCAATTTCATGTAAAGGTTATCTGTAGCTCTTGTTATTTGCAGTCCGATTTTAGTGCAGCAAGCTTTCCCAAACTCAGGAATGATGTCAGTATGAAGTGACAGTAAATAACACACATACCTAAGCTCATTTAAAGGCCCAGTATGTTTTAGGGTTGAATAATTCCTAATGTTAACCTGCACCTCCAATATTTCGCACACAGAGAATATATAATATCTCACCAAACTGCAATTCATGGTTTTAGGTCTTTGTCTTTACCCAAGGCTGTGGAATTTTTTATTTCAGAATTCTTCATTCAAACAAAATCATGTTTTTTTTTTTTTTTTAATAGCAAGGCCAACAACTGTTCTCCAACATGGATATATTTATTAATCAACATTTGTGATGTCTATTAAAAGATAATTTAAGCCAATTTTAATCAATTTCTACACATTGGTTACAGAGATGTCTGTTAAAGCAAATAGTTGACACTGCACAACAACATACCCAGGGTGTTGAGCACATGCGCTGGTAAGCTAAAAATCTGATTTTCATACTTCTGTAGTCACTAAAAAGGTGCATAATAATGAATTTTAGAAACAAGAGGGCCAAGATGGCCCTGTGTCGCTCACCTGAGTAAGATGGCTGTGTTAGGCATAATGACAAAAAATCTGGCATCTAAAGTGTTTTTCCAACATTTGATTAAGTGACCTACATTTTGATCCTACCTGAATTTGCACTCAACTGGGAATTCATGCAGTCATCATTCATATCATTTTAATGAAGACTGGGACAAAAATGTAGGCCTCTAGAGTGTTCACAAGATTTTTCTAAAGTTTGCCATGGTGACCTACTTTTTGACCCTATGTTGCCCAGTTTTGAATTCATCTGAGATTTGATGTAAACAAACATTCTGACCAAGTTACATTAAGGTTTGTCTAAAACTGTGGTCTCTAAACGTTCAAGTTTTTCTAGATTTGACCTGTGACCTAGTTTTTACCCCAAACTCATCCAAGATATCATGTAGACAAACACCCTGACCAACTTTCATGAAGATTAGGCCAAAACTGTGGCCTCTAGAGTGTTCACAAGGTTTTCTAAATTTGACTGGTGACCTAGTTTTTGACCCCACTGACCCAATTAATCATCGGATACATGTAGACAAACATCCTGACCAAGTTTCATGAAGATTGGGCCAAAACTGTGGCCTCTAGAGTGTTCACAAGGTTTTTCTAAGATTTGACCTGGTGACCTAGTTTTTGACCCAACATGACCCAATTTCAAACTCATCCTAGATATCATGTAGACAAACATCCTGACCAAGTTTCATGAAGATTGGGCTAAAACTGTGGCCTCTAGAGTGTTCACAAGCAATTGTTGACGACGGACGACACACGACGCACAAAAGGCGATCACAAAAGCTCACCCGAGCACTAGTGCTCAGGTGAGCTAAAAAAAAGCTGCTGAGTAAAATAAATTTTTTTTTCAACCGATGAAAATATCCCAAACAATACAGTATGTTTAAGCTTTGTATAAGCTATAGATTTATAGACTATACAGCATACACTGGAAACCAGAGTATGGATAAGACATAATCCTCCTGTTAAAAATCCCTTGCTATTATGGACAGCATATCTGGTATTATCAGAGAGACAGTTACCCCTTTCCCCAGCACTTTTACCAATGTCATTTGATATGTACCTGTCCTCCATCATCGTCCTCCCCTGGTGGCAGGAGCAGCTGCTCCCCGTACTCGCCAACGCACCACGCTGCCACTTGAGTGAGGGGCTGCTGGGAATTGTCCTCCCGCATGGCTACCAGCAGCTGCCGCACACTGTAGCTGTGCAACTGGCTTGTGCCCGCAACCAACTGGATCATGATTGACACAATGTCATTGTTCACGTAGTTACCAGCCTGAAATAAAAACAGTGTTTAAATGAGATTTAATTCAACATATAAAGATTTGGTAGGCGGCCATTATTCAATTCATTCAACATATTGAGTTAGTAAGTACTAGGCAATTAGCTTGGAAGAGACATTCCCTTCTAATTACTGTATAACTCTTATTCAAAGTGGAATTCTGTAAGGTGTACTTTTATATTTCAACTTAAAAAGCACCGAAACCCAGCTTATCTCATAAATAGTTTCATTGTGATACATAAAAATGATCACTTACTGTTCTTAATACTTTCAATACTGTGTCCACATGCCATCTCTTGTTAGGAGCATACCTGGAAGTTATAAATTTCATATTTGTAAATAAGTTGTATTAGCAGACCTCAAATATTGTAAATTTGAATTTGATATGAACCTATAAATTCCGAAGAAAGCAATGTTTACCAAACCACAGACAAAATTTAACTTTGCAGTTTCTCTTATCTTTACACAAAACATTTGTGATTATCTAAGGACAGATCAGGGAAAGGTGAATTCCTTAAATAAAAATACCAGGAAATTACTCCTAAGACTCTCAAACTTGTTGTTTATATTATCTCTATATATAACAAGAGCACCACATGAGCATGCCATTAAGTTTGTTGGGGTTTTTTGTTGTTGTTTTTTAAAGGGGGAGATAATGGACCTAAGACTTAAGGCCTTTGATGAGAATGTAGCTCTTGTGATAATGAACAAGTATATGAAGTTTGATGACAGACGGTTTAATAATTATGGCCAAGGTTGAAATATTTTACCACGACAACACCATTGGCAAACAACAAAGACAATAATAACACAACACTAATAAATATACAACACTTATCAAATGCTGCTTCAACGAAAAAAGTCAAGACAAAAGCAGACATTTGTAATGGACCTTAAACTTTAGCAATCCAAAAAGAGGAACTTATATAAACTTCAGTCATTTTATCTGGCACACAAGAGTGTCCTTTGATACACATGTGTCACCTGCTGAAGTGTGATGGAAAAAGTGTGACAGACAGACTGACAGACAGACAGATGACGGAAAAGTGATCCCTATGTGTTACCTCTGCTAACAGTAGGTGACACAAAAAGGACTAAACAGAATATAATGCATATTGTCTACAAGGCAGCTGGACATGAACACTAAATTAGCTCAGCACTCACTTATCGGCAGCCATCACAATGTTAGAGCAGCAGTCTGGCTTGAACTCAGGGTCACAGTTCTCCAGGAACAATAGCAGCTCCTTCATCATGCCTCGGATATTATTGGTGTTGATCAGAGCAAATGACAGCTCCATCGCTCGCCTGGAACACAAACATGTGACTGATATTCTGCCATTTTTTATCCTGTGGTTTTAATGAAGAAACATGAGAAGAAGGTGATTAATATACAGTATTTAAAAGAAAGTGTAGTGTTACTGAACTAAGCTATTTCTATATAGTATACAGAATTCCACACCCAACTCGTTTGATGGATTTTTTTTTCCAAAATGAGGATAAAAACTCTGGAATGATAAAAACTGTGATATGAAAGTAACAGTTCTACAATCTGCTGTTATCCTCATGAGGGACAAACCTTTAATAATGGAAACCGTTTACTATTATTGAATGTAGTGTTAAGAAGGAAGATCCTCAACCTCTATTTTTGTAAAGACAATGTTCTTTGCAATTTTTCAAAGAAAATGTTATCAAAAAGATATCATTCTGATCCAATGCAAGAGAAACTAATGAATATCCTAGACAGACTGATAATGTAGAAGGCTTACTTTCTGATGGAGACGTCAGTGTCCTTAAGACAGTCCACAATGGTTGTTCTATGTCTCTGGACAGCATTGTAGTCCGCAGTCACCACTCGCAACAATGTATTTAGAGCTACATATCTGAAATACAACAGACAGAACCACTGTTATAAGATGATAATCTCTCAAAGGTTTTTACCTAATGCACTTATAAATCCAGTTATGTTCCCTAACAATGTTTTACCTCTGGATATTTAGCAATACACTTAGCTCTTTGAAACAATTTGAACTTTTTTTTAAACCTACTTACAAACAATGGCTATCAATCATTCTCACACCAAAATAACAGAAATGCATAAATATATCATAAATATTTGTTCACTGTCATATTTTGATCCACTTAAAATACAATTAAGCTCATCTGTACTTACCTTATATTTTTGTCATTATTTAACAGGAATCTTCCTAATATATTAACTGCTAAAACCTGAAAAAGAATTTTACAAAATAAAGTTATTAAGTATCATTAATTCAAACTATCTTTTAATGACATTTGTTCACAGTAATTATTATGACTTCATTAGAAAATATATTACAATCAAATAAACAGACTTATACACATCTGAATTGACAACCCTATACTATAGTAGTATCTTACCAGCAGCTGTTTGTAGTTACCTACCTTGGCCTAAGTATTGTGTAAATACACATTGTGCCCATGTTTGGAAAAAATCAATTTACATTTGTCAGAGTTAGAAAGCGGAAAACCTAAGTAAACGACATCAGCCTGGCAGCCTGCCGCAGGTAAATCCATAATTCATCCCATCAGTTGATAGGCGTATAAAAAACTAGAGCTGTCAGGGAGACTGCACACTTGACTATTCTCAGTGCTTTATAGTATAAAAAAAAACATGCTGAATCTTTTAAGGGCCATGTATCTGTCAAAATACATGATAGTGTCTGCTCTTTTCTACTCATTGTACTAATCATGCTAAACAAGTATACAAGTATCAAAGCAATAACATGACTTTGAAAAAAATTATGGGTGTATTTTTAGATGGAATGCTGCAGCTGAACTTGGCCTGGGTGAACTATGAAGAGATCTCCCTGCAAGTTTTCTCCCTTAGTAAATGCATTGGTGTGAACGCTTAATCTTGATAGTTATTAGGGCTGACACCATGATTATCCGGCTAATTTACATGGTTATTATATATTTTACACTCCCTCAAGACCTCCAAATTTTCAAATTCATGATTCACTACAGCAGAGAAATGACATATTTTGGTAAGAAGTGTCAGCTTTAAATTTAAGCCACTATGCCAGCATTTATTTAACATACTAATAACTAATAAAATTCACCCCATTACACAATAATGACCCCTAAGACATGTATAATGTTTAAAGTGAATACCTTTGGTGAATTTGCACGCAAAACTTCTAAGGTCACAAAGGTGAATAATTCCATTAAAATCCATGCTGGAGTTATGGGTCTTGGTAAGTAATGTACAATTATGACCCTGACGACAAGTGTAAAATCTAAATTGGTTGCGGAGATTAATTTGCACACATAACCTAAACCAGGAATTTCTTAGTTCACAAAGGGGAATAATTCAGTAAGAATTCATGCTAAAGTTATGGGTCTTTGCCAATGGCCTACAATTATGACCCTGAAGACATTTATGAAGTTTCAAGTGAATACCTTTGTTGGTTGTGGAGAATGAATTTGCATGCATAATCTTAACCAGGAATTTCTAAGTTCACAATGTGGAATAATTCAATAAAAATCCATGCTAGAGTTACGGGTCTTGGTCAGTGAGCTACAATTATGACCCCCAAATACATTTGTAAAGTTTAAAGTGAATACCTTAAGTGGGTGAGGAGATACAAGAAGATAGAAGAACAAAAAACCTTAGCCTTGAGTGTCGCCGAGTCCAGGGTGACTAGAATAGTTTATACTATTCTTCAAATAGTCAAGCTAAAAAAGAAAACAAAATCTATTAAATTGTGACCAGGCTTACCCTAAGTCCAGCTTCTGATTTGATGCCCATGATGGTTAGGACTATTTCATACAGGATTGCATGGCCCACATTCTTACTGGTGTCTGTGTTGGTAGCCACCTGTAACATAGTTCGACAAACCATAGATTGCTGCCTTCAGAGCACGCATACACATAGACTATTTTACAAAATCTTCAAACTCTACTTTATAATATTTTAATTATCTTCATGTTACCTTTATGTTCTCATTTTATTTATTTATGAGCAGAACTATCATTTAACATATTCATGAAAATGCCGTAAAATTCATTTATGGAAATTCTGTAAAGTTCCTTGACAACAAATCTTAACTTGTGACAATCTTTAAATTCAACACTTCCATCACTCACAGATCCATGTTTATAGTCTCTGTCCATGTTTAAGAAAAGAAAGACTGTCAATATGCATTTAGTTAAAACTATAGGTTAATCTTATTGAACCATATCACAGACCTACCTGTGCTAGAATATCATTCATTGTTTCACTGGCTTCAGCATCATTTTTACCCAGAATCCTCAGTAATCTAAGTATCTTCACCTGCAATTAAATATGAACATACATTTGATTCAAGCAACAATGAATGCACTACTAAACCAAAAAGACAAAATAAACACATGAAATCAGAATGTATAGAAGAATAATATATATCTATGCATTTCAATAACATTTTCTATTGATTTCAGTTTTATAGTTTGCTCAACAATTAAGCTGTCAAAACATGATACTATATGCATTTATCAAAATATTTTCTCCTGATATTTTTGATGTTACACAAGTATGAGTCCTGTATTGTTGAAGTATAGCACACTTCATGCCATTTTACTTGACAATCAACATTCTGACCTTTAACAAATGAGAAATAAAGTAGCTCATTTTAAAGGTCTTCCATCTAAATGATCAAAGCCATTAAGTTGTGTTTTAATGTTTTATTCACCAACATACCTGGAGGAAAGGGTCACTAACGCCAGACACATCATGTTCCGGGGAGTAACCGGCCATGATCAGATTCTTGAGGATCCGGACCAGCTGTGGTACCACCTGCAGTGGAGGGGACAAGATGTTTATGGTAAGTTGATCTGACAAAGTGTTCGAAACATGAAATAATCCTGATTAGAAAATGTTAGAATAACTAAAACAAACTGCAGCTTTGAAATTAATTTTAAATTTAGTTTAGTATAGGAACTGTTCCTCTATTCAGCAATATAATACCTTGGTTGGAAGCCATTTTCGGTTGTAAATCAAATTCCTTGCAATTCCAAATATTACTGCTTGAAGATGTATTTTGGTAGAATCATTTACAATAAAATCTAAGATATATCTGAATAAATTTAATTCAAAGCATAGAATATCTCTTTAATAAAGATATCTAGAAATTACTTTAGTACATCAAACAGCTGAATACTGATACTTTTTTCTGAAACATACCTTTTCTTTTAATACGATTTTTGAAAAAAGAGACCAGAGTGATTGCAATTAATTTTAATAAA